>LPNX011114920.1:437739-793970 GCA_001517045.1 Pseudotsuga menziesii
GTGCAAATGGTCGGTTAAGTAGTTTACCCTTATTCAATTAACTTTATTTTCGTAACAATTACTAATATATATTTTTTCAAAAAATAATACATCTAATAAATTGTTCTATGGCAAGTAAATAGAAAGACAAAGACATACTACGTGAGATTAGATGAAACACATATGTTTCTATTTACATGGAACCTCTCGCAAGTTTTAATTTTGAATAAATTTTTGAAATTAAGTTTGTTTTAACCTATTGACTATTATGGAAAAGAATATGATTCTAATGAAAGTGAGATATGGAAAGAATATGATTTTTTTTAAATCATACTGAAATTTATCTTAGCAGTGATCATATTTGAATACATATGTGACTATATATATGAGTTTTTTTCATTGTAAAATGGTTTAGGATTATAACTCATTCGAGTTATCAATATGGATTTTTTTTGGTTGGAAAATTGTTTTAACTAGGTATGTACATAAAATCTTCATAATTAATATTTGTAAAGTGTAACTATATTTAAAAATGATTTTCTTTTATGTAAAAAATAATAATAAATTGTTGTAGATGTTTAATATAGTTTTATATTATGTTGTAATATAAAGTTTATTAAATTTGTTTTTAATTTTAAAAAATAATATAAAATGACATTAAAATTGTTTAATCAATTTTTTCCACTAATTATACAACTGAAATTTATATCAATTATTCATTTTTCTACCTATTATATCAGTAAAATTTAGATCATTAATTTCTCTACTACTTATAAAATTGAAATGATTCATTTTTATTATTATAATAATATATAGGATTTTTAAATTACCACTTAATTTTTGTTTTATTTTATTGCTCATAGTTTATATATCTTTACGTCCATATATATAATTATATCTTAGAATTTTGGGGTGGACTATCATCTATCTATGGGCCTCGTCCGAGATTAAACCATAATGAGACAAGTATACTCTCTAAATTAAAATTGATTTTATGGGCATCATCTAAAATTAATAATTAATAATTTCAAAAAATTAAAAAATAACTTAATTAACATTTGATAAGTACACTTAGTGATAAAATTAATAATTAATCATTTCAAAAATATAATTAATAATTTCAAAAAAATAAAAAATAACTTAATTAACATGTGATAAGTACACTTAGTGATAGTTGTAAAAATTAAAATTAATCTTCAACTATTTGATTATTAGATACAACTACAAGTTTAACTCCATCTGTTATTAGATACAACTATTATGTTAACTCGAATGATTCTAGAACTATTATCTTAACTTCAACTCTGATCACAATTATATTGGATAACTATTAGCTTAACTATTAGATACAACTATTAGCTTAACTCCAATGATTTTTCAACTATTAGCTTAACTTCAACTCTAATCACTTAAGGCTTAGTCCAAGTGCATTTGGCATCTAGGAGTCTAGCTTTAATGTGCACTCATGTAAGAGTCGAACTCCTAATAAAATAGTTGAACAAACTCGTAATAAACTCCTCCAAACTCCTAATAAACTCCACATCTAGTAGTTGGGCATCTAGCTTATATACAATTTGTATTACATGTTTAGGTTTTCCATATAGATATAATTAGGTTTTCAATTCTTTTTAAATGAGATCACTCTGAGTTAACAATTTCAAAAAAATAAAAATAGTTTAGTTAACATCTAATTGGAAAAAGCTTTTATTAGATACAACTATTTAATTAAATTAGCTTAAATACATTGATGATACAACTATTACCTTAACTTCAACTTCAATCATGACTTTTAATTGAATTGTAATTGTCAATATATTAACTTTTAAATTAACTGTTAGATACAACTATTAGCTTAAATCCAATGATTTTATAATTATTAGTTTAACTTTAACTCTAATCATTGTTATATTGGATAAATATTAGATTAACTCCAATGATTCTACAACTATTAGCTTAACTTCAACTCTAATTGCAGTTATATTGGATAGCTATTAGATTATTCTAATAGTATATAACTATTAAATTAAATTTAGATTTAGATGAACTCCATATCTTAGCATGAGAAGTTGACCTTGCTTGCACTAAAACCATGAACCAAGAAAAATTGCTCGAGTTAATGTGCATAAGGCTTAGTATTTAATCTTTATATTAACTTTTAAATTAACTATTAGATACAACTATTAGGTTAACTCCAATGACGATACCACTATGAGCCTAACTCCAACTATAAGCTTAACAACCATAAATTAAGTGGTTGTTGTATTAGCTTAGATACAAGTAATTGACACATAAATTACTCCCACTAAAAATATTATTGAATTTGGTACATGGCAATGAAGAGATGCCATAGATTCATTTCTTGCTCTTGAATCTTAAAGTATTTGAGTCCAACTATAAACTGGCAACAACAATCATTATTTTGCTTAAAGCTAAATAATACTAACCCTAAAATACATTGCAAATAAACTGAAATTTATATTTTATTTTATTTTTCATAGTTTATATATCTCATATTTAATTTTAATTTTGATAGACTCCAGCAAATTATTACAATGCAACTAAATTATTGCTGCCAAAAATATTATTCAATTTGGTACATAGCAATTATTGCTGCCACATATCCATTGCTTGCTCTTGGATCTTAAAGTATTTGAGATCTAACTATAAACCTGCAATAGCAATCAGTCTTTTGTTGCAGGCTAAATAAGACTATCTCTAAAATACAGTACAAATAACGAAATTTTTATTTTATTTTAATTTGTATAATTTATATATAAGCAATTTATTACTTTAATACACTGCAACTAAATTATTGCTACCAAAAATATTATTCAGTTCATTACATAGTAATGATGCTACCAAAAATTTATTGCTTGTTCTTGGATCTTAAAGTATTTAAAATCCAACTATTAACTTGCAACAACAATCAAAATAATACTAACCATAAAATACAGTGCAAATAACCTGAAAGATTGTGACTATATCTTTATTATGCACTCAATGAAGGCGAATTAATCAAAATAAAATAACGTGCCAAAACTCTTGCTGAATTAATGGTGCATCAACTTGTCACCGAAACTTTAAAGCTATGAAGCAGATCGCACTATGCTACTTGTAAATTCATTTCTTCATTTCTCTGCAATCTGAACAATTAGGTAGAACTAGGTAGAACTCCATTAGAGAAATTGTCAGAGCTTAAGAATACATAGCTACTATGCTATTCAAGCCAACATTAACGCCATACCAACTTGTACCTACGTCTTCCATAAAAATTTATGATTGCAACATACCTTTCATTAAGGCAAGGGAAATTTATTGGCTATTATCAGGAGTTTGCGTTGAAGTATTCAGATCAATTCAGAAATGGTAAGTGAGCCTGTTAAATTATAGTATTTTCAAGGAGAATCCCGATTCCCAATAATGAAAAGTTTGGCTATTATTGGCTATCATGAGGAGATTGTGCCGTTGAAGTATTGAGATCAATTCAGAATTGGTAGGTGAGCCCGTTAAATTATAGTATTTTCAAGGAGTTTCCCGATGAAGAAAAAACCCATGAAAACACTGAAGGTTATCTTCGCGGCATATATAAGAAGGCCTCTCAAAGAAGCATTTACACCATATAATCTGCTTCTTGTTGAGACTACCTGTCTTCATCTTCTAATTTCGCTCCCTAGCCATGCCTAACGAAGAGGTTAATGGAGCTGCTGCCTGTGTTGGCAATCTGAGCTTTAATGGATTAGAGCGACGGTAATCACAGTGCTCTAGAAATGCTGATTCGGTTTTAATTTGCAATCTCTTGTTTTGTTTTCGGAATCAAATTTTCTCTATGTTTTTATCTCATATTTCACAAAATAATTAGCATCACCATTAAGATAGGATGTTGGTACCTACTTATATAACTATAAGTTGGTACATTGTCAATAACACAAGGCCTGCAAGTTTTGTAGGTAGATCACTTAATCTGACTAATGATCTTTGATCTTTGATTGCAGACTGGAGGGAAAGGTTGCAATAATAACAGGAGGAGCAATGGGAATCGGAGAAGCCATTGTTCGGCTCTTTACAAAGCACGGAGCCAAAGTCGTAATCGCAGATTTGGCAGACGAAGCCGGCAAAACCCTTGCCGAATCTCTTTCTCCTTCTGCAACTTACGTGCACTGCGATGTGAGCAAAGAGAAAGACATGAGCGCTGTGGTGGATTTGGCCATGGAGAAACATGGTCAACTGGATATCATGTATAACAACGCTGGAATCAATGATGCTGTTATGGTGAAGAGCGTTGCAGAATACGACATGGAGCAATTTGATCGAGTTATGAACGTAAACGTAAGAGGGGTCATGCTCGGCATTAAGCACGCAGCCCGGGTTATGATTCCGAAGAAGAAGGGCTGCATAATCTCTACTTCTAGTATTGGAGGTATATTAGGAGGAGTTGGCCCATACTCATACACTGCTTCCAAGCATGCAGTCATAGGGCTGACCAAGAACGGCGCGGCAGAACTTGGTAAATATGGGATCAGAGTCAACGCTGTTTCTCCTTCTGGAGTTGCAACGCTTTTTTCAGTGAAGCAGTTGAGAGGGGGCGCCGATTCCTCGTCGGTTATTACCGAACAGGAGAAGGCCGCCATAGAGGGCTACTGCAACCGTATGGGAAACTTACAGGGGCCAACTCTTAAAGTGGAGGATGTTGCGGAGGCAGGTCTGTATTTGGCCAGCAATGAGACTAAGTATGTTAGTGGGCATAACCTTGTAGTTGATGGAGGATTCAGTGTTGTCAATCACTCCACGGGGCTTTACCGATCATAGATCATCACGCAGCTCTGCTTTCCGTGTTCAATAATGGCTTTCAATATCAGCCTTCACGGCACCATCCGCTCCAGGGATATCAATCTAACTCTTTGGATTTGATCAAACTGGCATCCAATGGTTTCATAATCTACAGACTGGATATTGAATGCCTTCAATAATTATGTAATAGTGCTCTACTTTGGAGCTTCAATAATTATGCAATAGCGTACTTTGCACGTCAATAATTATCTATTAGCGCTCTACTTTGCAAGTCAATAATTATGCAATAACATTGTACTTTGCAAGTAAATAATGTATTTTATATTTTAATTTAAACTTCGTTTTAAATAATTTTATATTTTTTTAAATAATTACTTTTAAAATATATATATCTTCGAATTTTGGGTGGATTGCCATCTATACTTTTTTATATATAGACAAAAATGAGACAAATGTGTTGTCGAGATTGATTCTATGAATGTCATCCATGATTAAACGAGAATGACATGGTCGTAGTCCAAAATCAATAATTAATAATTTCAAAAAAATAAAAATAAAAACTTAATCAACATGTGATAATTACACTTAGTGATATTCGATTATTAGATACAACTAAGAGCTTAACTCCATCTATTATTAGATACAACTATTAGCTTAAGTGGAATGATTTTACAACTATTAGGTCAACTTTAACTCTAATCACTATTAGCTTAATGATTTTACAACTATTAACCAATAATAACTATTAGATACAACTATTAGCTTAATTCCAATAATGATACTACTATGAGCCTAACTTTAACTACGAGCTTAACTACCATAAATTAAGTTGTTGATATATTAACTTAACTATAATAGATACAAGTAATTGACACATTCTTTAGTAAAAAAACATTATCAATATGTCAAATATATAGTTTGTTATAATAGTAATAATAATATTTCCAAGTCAATAATTTATTTTGCTTTTTAATTTAAACATTAAACATTTTTTTGATGTGCTTTTTTAAATAATTATAAGAATATAAAAAAAACATATATGTTAAAAAAACAAGTTAAAAAAATATAGTTTAATATATGATAATTTAAAAAAAAATTGAAAATTTAATTTAATATATGATAATTTAATAGATGTTATACTATAAGTATAATTGTTTTTTAAATAAAATAATGTTTTAGTAAAAATATTAAGCTATATTTAATGTATGCACTAGTTCAATTGATTAAAATTTCAAGCCAAACATTAGCTTGCTTATATTTTTTTTAAGTTATAAATTAACTAATTATTGAATTGAGCAAGAATTTATGATGTTATATGTATTACATTGGTTTTCATAAATATGTTAAGATAGTTTGTATTTGCATAAATTTAAAATAAATAAGGATAGAATTTAGTTTAAATTTACAAAATAAAATTTTTTAATAAAATACTATTTTCTAAAAAAAAGAAGAAAATTAAGTTAATAGCCACCAACTAAATTAATTCAATTATATTGTTTAAATTTAGATAATGATGATGATGGTGGTGGTTAACGTCCCTTGAGACCAATATAATTATATAAAAATAACTTCATAAAAATTTGTTAATTATTTTATAAAAATTGAAATTGTGAATAAATCAATTTTATCTTCAAATTTTTACATCAATAAACACTCAACACTTTTTATAACTTAACATACATAATTGATAAACACGCAACACCCAAAACCTATCATGACTTAATATACATACGTAACCTTTTGACTTAAGGTTAACTCTTACATGAATTTATTTCCTAACATAAAAAAACTTAAAAATAAAAATTGATTTTGTATTTGAATATTTACATCAATAAACATTCAACACCTTTCCTGACTTGGTGACCATGCTTGGATCTTTGAACTCATAAAAGATATGTGTTTATGCAAGCACATTCTCTTTTGGCTTGACCTTTTTGCCAAAAAAATAAAACGTTTTTTTGCTATTTTCCAAAACAAAAGATATCATATAACTAAAAAGTTTTTTGTGTTTTCCAAAAACATAAGATGGTTATGTTAATTAAAGCAGTTTAGTAATTATCAGCAACTATCATCATATATGTTCTTTCAGTCCCTATTTGAGCCTATCTTGTCGAAGCGTAACTGACATGAGTTTGTCTAAAACAGTCATGCCTTACTTGAATCTACCTTAAGGTCTTGACTTACTAGATCCTACCTACTGGGGCCTGCTTAATTCTGCCTTACCTAAATAATTTATATCACTAAAGTCTGCTTAAGGTCGTGACTTACTCAAGTATGCCTTATAGTCCAGCTTATAGATGTATCAAGATGATAAAAAGGCAAGTCAACAATTCAATCAATTAGTAAATAAATAAACCATGATTCTACTCAAATCGACTATCAAGGATATTGGTGAAGGTACACGTGGTTCACACTCAAATGAGGATTGGTTACTAAATGTTAGCCTGCTGCAGTAGGCTCATTGTTGGCTATTGGATCTTAAGTAATGATTGCTTCTGCGGGCTCATTGTTGCCCATTAGATCTTAACGTTTTAAGATCCAACGTCCAGCAATGAGCCTACGGCGGCAATCATTACTCTACAGCAGGTTGAAAAAGACCTAATTTTTTGAATCATTGAGCTACTTCCTTCCTAGCTAAAAATTTGTCCTCTCTTTCATGTCAAATTAAGTCTTAATTTGTCCTCCTTCGCATGTGAAACTATATCTTTTAAGTGTGGGATAAATTCTTCAACTTTAAAAAAAAATATATCAATATCATTTCAAAATCAATATTGACAATTTTTTTTTTCAAAATCTAGAAGGAAACACTACACAACAAGCTTTATTAAGTGCACCTTATAATAATGTTACACCTAACTCTTGTCACCATCATGTTATGAGATAGGTATTCCCTTGTCTGCTTCAATCCCTTAGAGTTTGTCCTAGAGAAATGAAAGGAAGAAATTTATTCCCTTGTATTTTTCCTTGTGTTGAGCCAGTAACACCTTTTCCCAGTTGATAAAAAGCATTACCTAAGTCAACAACGCACCTTTTACATGTGAAAACGGAGGTACCAACGCTCATTTCCTTTATGAAAAGGGCGTCACCCCCTTAACATCGCTTTTCCCCTTCATTAAAAGTATGCTGCTCAAGTTTTAAAGAAAAAAAAGGAAGCTTCGAGAGGCTTCTCGAAGATTGCCTCCGTGGAGCCTCGTCCCTATGGGTTAGGACCACCTAGAGTTCGATATCCCCCCTAAGAGGATCTCCATTCCACCTCATCCACCATTTACTCAACCATCCCTATCCTCCCATGCCTTTAAATACTGGCTCATCCCCCATGGGAAAGAGGAGGAAGAATTGTGTTGAACACCCAAACTCTGTCAAAATAATTCTTGACCTATTGGAGGCAAGGTGAAATTAGAGGTAAGGAGCCATTGGAAGGAAATCTCAACACCAAGGCATAAAGGTTGTAGTCTCTCCAATCATTTCTAATAACAAATGTCTTTTCTTTCCCATATTTACTATGCCATTTATATGTTTTGCTTGATTCCTTGGTCATAAGCATAGATCTAGTTTATTAACTTGTATGCTATCATCTTTCTTTTGTTGTCTTCAATGTTTTACAAGTTCTTCTAAGGTATCAGAGGAAAAAGCTTCAAGAATATTGAGGATACCCTTTAAGGGAAGTATTGTGGCATTATATTCAAGCAATTGACCAGATCTAGGGAAAGTTTAACATTTTGAGTTTGTGTTTTGTTCTACACCCGTATCATTCAGATCTAATGAAACAACTCTTGTCCGTAGGAGGTGAAAATTTCCAGCAACAAATAATCTGTTGAGAATATAGTTTTCATTGATGTCAAAAGAGTTCACGAATGACAAAGGAATAACAAATATACATGTAGCAGGATGAAATCGGTAAAAGACAAAGGATCCATTACATGGATTATCTTTGATATCAAAGGAGTTCAGCAATAACAAAAGAAAATCAGTAACAGGGTCGATGATAGGAGAAAGATTTGAAAAGCAAGTAGTGGAAGATCCATAGATCAGACATAAGATGGATTTCGCAATCCACGGCTGAAGATGGATTTCGCAAGTTGGAGTTATACCTGAGATAACCCAACATTGCCTAAATTAAATCATCCTCACGATTGGATATCGTGTGGTGGAGATCGGAGAGTGCCAAATATCTACAGTCACAATGAATTTCACTGATTAAACAACGAGGAGGATAAAAAGGTGAATCAGCTATGAAATTCAGAAGTAATCGCCACGAAAGAGATTAAGATCAACAGACGAGATTGATAATTGAATCAGATCAACGGTTGTCAGTTATTTCACAATGAGAACTAGAGCAGATTAATAAAATCTTGATGTGCGCAAAATTTGAAAAAATCCTCCTTATGATATTTGAGGTCCATCGACGATCTAGATCTGACGGTCCTCGTGGATTTCGCATATTCAACTAGTAGGTGAGTTAACTGCTGAGATGGGTGTGAAATTTTAATTCAAACAAGTTTGTTCTATTTGGAGTTCGTCGTTGATTGAAGATGACGGAGATCGATGGATAAGGTTGATCATTGAAACAGATCAACGGCCGTCAACGATTTCGCTAGGAGAAAATCTGAGGTCTAAGAAAATTCTGATGGTCGCGAAATTTCCATCAAATACAGTTTAAAACATTTGGAGTCCACTGTTGATCTGACGAGATCTAGATCTTACGACCCTCAAAGGATTTCGCAGATTTTACTAGTAATCTGGTTAACGTTCTGGATAGGAGAGAAATTTCATTGAGAAATAGTTTACTAACAATGTGGACGGTCCATATCGGACGAGAGAAATGCGGAAGCCGATTTTGAGAACATTGCTGGTGAAGAATGATTTTCGTACAAAGAAAAGGGAAGATCCAAACCATATATCTTTTGACAAAATATCCATATTTGTATTCAATTTGTGTTGTGGGATGCAGAATGACCATGCCATTTCTTAAACATGTTATAGTATAAATTCTAAGTCAGATTGATCACGGTATGGTCATTTCTATTTTTGGCTCAAAATCCTTGATCTACATTAAAAATAAACTAAAAATTGATAACATCTTTTCAGATTACTCGTTCTTTTCCTGGTTTATCTATCTCTTGCATTGCGGTTTGTATTTCTTGTCAAAATTTCTATTATTATGACTTCATAAGTATCTTATGTTCCTGAACTTGTTAGTCCTAACTATCTTACATGGAAAAGGAAAATGATTGATGTTCTCAGGAGTAAGATTCTATGGAGGTTGGTTAATGGTGAACACAAGAAGCCTATAGATACTCAAGTTGTGATTATATGGGAAGAAAAGTGTGATCAAGCAAGAGGGCTCATTGGTCAAATAGTTTCATATAGTCTTTAGGTGAGTATTGAGGTAGAAGACATCCCAATTGAGTTATGGAAAATTCTTGCTTCTTTATTTGATAAATCTGATGATGTTTCTGCTTATTACTTTGAAAAGAAGATTCATGAGCTAGATCCTACTAATTTTGAAAGAGTAGAATTATATCTTGTTGAATTGAAAACTTTAAATGAAAAATTAAATCCTTGTGGTAAAGATTACAAGAAGATGAAAACTGCCCTTATCATTTTGGTAGAACAAAAATTGTCATATTCTTTTGACATGTTCATCCAAACTAGGAATACGGGCTCTTGCACTGTCTCAAAGTACCGCAAAACCTACTTTTGATTATTTCTGTAAAGGGTTGATAAATGATCAAGAAATTTGATTATTTTAAGACAATTCTCACCTAATAAAGCTCTTATGGAACATAACAAGAATCATAAGAAAAGTTTTAATAATGCTAAAGGTTCTAGTTCACACACTTCTAATCCTATTAATAAATCTGGTCATGCATCTAATGCACCTCACAAAAATAGTAAGAAGAAGAAAGTGTATGATCGTTGTAAGCATTGTGGTAAAACTAACCATCCTGAAAATAATTGTTTTAAAGCGAAACATTTAAATGCTAAGGCTTAAAAGAAAGGTTCTGATGAATCACAAGTAGCTTTGTGTGCATTTGTTGTTTTGTTTAGCAATTCTTCTTCTAATGTGGAAAGGACAATGGATTATGCTGCTTCTAAACATATGACTAGTAAAGTTTATTTATTTACATCTTATGACAATAATAAGAACTCATCTCATAAAGTTTCTTTTGGTGATGGTAAACAATTTTTCGTAATTGGTTTTGGTAATGTTAATGTTACTAATGGTGAATTAGAAGATGATTTTCATGTTCAAAACATGTCCATCAACTTGCATTCTATTTATCGTGCATGTAAAAAAGGTTATTAATTTGTAGCTTGGCCTGATAAATATGTTCTTAAAGATATCAATCAAAATTAAAAAGTAGTTTCTTATGGTCTTGTTGATCATATAACCAGTTTATATAAGTTTGTTGGTTTTAACTCAACTAAGAGACAACCCTTGTATTCCTATGTTGCTCATGCCAATGAACTAAGTCAATTGTGGCATGAAAGATTAGGTCACTTGAATTATGGTAAAATACAATTGTTAACTAAAATGGTGCATGGCTTTCCTAATATTTCTTCTACTACTGGTGTTTGTGAAGGATGTGTTCTTGATAAACATCATAGAGAACTGTTTGATAAAGGTAAACCTTGGTGTGCTAAAGAACCTTCACAATTAATTCATAGTGACATTTGTGGTCCTCTTGAAGTTCCCTCTATATCTCATGCATTTTACTTTCTTACTTTTATTGATGACTTTAGTAGAAAATATTGGGTTTATTTTTTGAAAAACAAAAGTGAAACAACCACAAGGCTATGAAGTTCCATGTCAAGAGCACAAAGTATATAGGCTTAAAAATGAACTCTATGGTTTGAAGCAAGATCCTAGAGCTTGGTACAGTTGCATGGATTCTTACCTCACCCAAAATGGATTTCAAAAAAGTGAAAGTGAACCGATGTTGTACACCAAAGTCAATAAACAAGGTAACATGTTAATTGTCTTCATGTATGTGGATGATTTAATATTTACTAGTGATTTTGAAATAAAGGATTTTAGAAGAGTCATGGAAAGCGAATTTGAAATGACTAATTTCGGGCTTATGAATTTTTTTATGGGTATTGAAGTCTAGGAGTATTAAAGTGGTATATTCATATCACAGTCAAAGTATGCAAGTGCATTTATAAAAATATCAATAGGCCTACTTCCAAGACAACCCCAACACAATTATTAACGGGTTTAAAATTGAGCAAGGATGATGATGGAGCAACTGTGGATCCTACATTGTTTAAAATATTGGCTGGAAGCCTTATGTATTTAACTGCGACAAGACCAAACATCATGTGTGGAGTAAGTATGATATCAATATTCATCGAGTCACGAAAAGACTCTCATTGGCAAGCATGTAAGAGAATTATGAGGTATGTAAGTGTCACAAAGGACCTTGGCATTATGTACTCAACCTCCGAAAATTTTAATCTCATTGGATACATTGACAGTTACAATGGAGGAAACATAGATGGTAGGAAACACATCTGGGTACATATTTCAATTTTGTACTTGTGTTGTGGGCTTCGAAGAAACAACCCATTGTAAATTTGTCTTCAGTAGAAGCAGAGTATGTCGCAACTACAAGTGTTGCATGTCAAGTTGTCTGTATGCAGAGAACTTTAAAAGATCTATCGCAGAACCAACAAGAACCAACAACCATTTTCTACGACAACGGTTCAACCATCGCACTATCAAAGAACCGTGTGTTTCACAGGAGAACCAAGCACATCGACACAGGGTATCATTTCATAAGAGAATTAGTGAGCAACAAAGAAATTTGTTTAGAATTTTGTAGGAGTGAAGATCAGCTTGCAGACATCTTTACAAATGGTAAGATTTGGCAAGTGGGAAAGCACATGTTCAATCGGTAAGATTTGGAAAGTGGTACATTAGCCAAGTGACAGAATGAAAGAGGAGCTCGGACCAAGCTTAGGTGCACAACCAAAAAACGAAGCCCGCATTCAAACCTTGGAGCTTGGCAAGCCCAAGAGCACGACACCTTTGCAAGTTGGCAGTTCACAACACAACGAAGCTCAAGCACTCGTTGGATAGATGGACGCACCTTGGATAGAGCCCATATGAATTGACACCAAAGGGCGATGCTTTCCATGGAAAGTGCACCTGGAAACCACATCGATCGCACGAGAGTTGCACTTATGGAAGCGCCCGGTCAGATGGGTCCGTTGGACCGAACGCCCGTAGATGGAATGCCCAGCACCACGACGCAACGGAATTTGGACACGCATTGAGGAGGACACACTTAGGAGTTCGGATGATGGGTCGAGCACCCATGGAAGCCACAACTGACGCCCCAACCGACGACACCATGCAGACCATCAATAAGACGGAGCGCGCATGCATGGGGGAAGTGGACCATTGGCAGGAGTTAGTGCATCGATAAGGATTTGGCATGCGCGCTAAGTAAAGGAGTGTTGCCACCTTTGGGTTCGCGCTCACTCATGCGACGCATATAGAAACACAAGGCAAACGATGAGGGAAGGCATCGAGCTTTGGAATCTATGAACAAGGTAGCGAAGTGACAAGTCGCTAAGACATGCGAGCCAGGGAGGCTTCTGAGCTCAAGTCGTAGTGCAGTCATTAAGTGACTCAACTCAAAAATGCAGCAGGGTTATGGAAGAATTTTCAGTTTGGCAACCCAGTGCTCCAGACGAGTTCAATCTGCGATGGTCAACGACAGCCACAAGAATTAGCGCAGTTGGCAGTCTTGTGAGTTGGACACCCGCTGAGGGGTCAGCTTGACTTGGTGTATTTTTCTAAACAGAGGTGTGTTTGTTGGTTGGGCACACACCCGAAGCTCTGTAGGCTTGTGGCAGCTCCATCTTTGTAAGTTGTTCATGTTAATACAAAGTTAACGGGGTTGGTCGGTTTAGCAACCCAACCCTTATATTGTGTTTTGTTTTACTTGTTATTCTGTGCAATGAAAATTTGGCTAAATGTGGGGAAAACAGTTAATAAATAAAACGGATAAATGAACCAATGTTAAGGAAAAGGTTTCCGCAAGTTGGGCATAGTCCGCTAAAGTGCGTCTAAGTTTGTCATGCCCTTGGAAGGTTTTCAAGCGGTGTCGCACGCCCACTAAACCACGAGAAAAAATGGGTGCGTTATTGTGGCCGTGAGAGTAACATCATATGTGGCATGAGCAACTTTTGAACTCCCGTTGTATTAAAATATAGTGAACAGATTTGCAATCAATACAAAAATACCTAGTTTTACATGAAATCAGTGACACTCATGCTTGGAATTGAATCTTGACTTTTCATTTCATGTTGTTATATCTATTAATTTTCTTCACAAAAACAAAAAAATTCAAGCCAAATAATGATCTAAAATGGATAGAAACTAACAAGCATAGATCCATCTAAAAGGGGATCTACCAAGCACCGAGAGGGATCAAATATCTCAAGGTGTAAACCCTTTTTTTAGAGTGGAAGTGTTGAGTAAATATGTAATCCAATGTTTATGGTTTTACTTTATCTAATTTATATTGTTTTATATATATGAAATTCTAAATAATTTAAATTTAATTTAAGCTGACATGTTAATTTAATAAAATTTTATTATCTTTTATAAAGGATACGTGTCAACTCTAGGATGAGCAAACACATCTCTAAAATAGTGGGCTGTAGAATGCACTTCTTCTATGCAAAAATACATGATGTAGTTAACACAAGTTTATATATATATATATATATATTATATATAAGTATTTGAATAAAATTAAATCTGTTTTATAATCAAAATTAAAATTTTAACTTAAAAAATAGCTTTTTGAAAACTAATCACATCCCCAAATTCCAACAAAACTAACTGGAAAAATGCAAATCGTCTTAAACGAAAACTAGTTGAAAAGATGCAAATCAAGAAGATTAGCATAGTGAAGTGGTTAGTATGATATCCGCAGATTTCTTCATTACTGAACCATGGAAGCAGGGTGATGAACTATGATCGGTAAATCCCCCAGGAGTGATTAAAAACAGTTAGTCCTCCATCCACAACAAGGTTATGCCCGCTGACATACTTAGCCTCATTGCCTCATTGCTGGCCAAATACAGCCCAGCCTCTGCAACATCCTTTACTGTAAGAGTCGCCCCCTGTTAGACATGGCTAAGGAGCGAAATCAGGAAATTAGATGATGAAGAAAGGGAGTCGTAGAGGAAAATTATAAAAAAATGTAAGTAGCAGATTCGACGGAGTAGGGGCATTCGTGTTAGGGCTTAGTGAGGCCTTAATTAGGGGGCGATTTTCATTTTTTTCGGGTTGATTTTCAGCTGGAATTTTGTGAATTTAATTCGCAAAATTTTTTAATTTCTGTTTTTTGTTGAGCGATTTTAAATGCATAAATGAAATCACATGACATGAAAACCCCCAAGTACTGACACTCTGTAAGATTTAACAATTTTTTTGTAGGTTTTGAAAATTCCGTGAAGATTCGTAACCAAAAACACATAAAAACCAACTGAATTTAGGGAGAAAATCGTCCCTAGTTAAACAACTCGCTTCTTATACAAGATAACCTTGGGCTTTTTCATTGGTGAATTTAGGGAGAAAATCCTCCCTAGTTAAACAACTCGCTTCTTATACAAGATAACCTTGCGCTTTTTCATCGGTGTTTTTATTCATCTGGAAGATAACATTGTGTTTTTAAAATAATAACTCCTTGAAAATAATATAATTTTACAGGCTCATCCCCGAGATGTAGAACAGTTAGTGGCAAGGTATGGTTAAGACACCCCCTAAGCTGAAATTTTGTTGGTTCTAATCCCGTTGAATACCAAAAACATATATTTATATAATTTTACAAACTCACCTACTAATTCTGAAGTGATCTTGAAAATATTATAATTTTACAAGCCCACCTACTGATTCTGAACTGATCTAATGAATTCACTTAATTCTCAATTGATATGATGAATTCAGCGCAAACTCCGGATAATAGCCAATAAATACATCATTGCCCTAATGTTGACTTGAATACCGTAATAGACAGGCGATCAATAATTAACTTGCATCAGCGGCTACGGGTTTCTAAATCGTTATATTGGATCATGAGTCGATATAACCGTTTAGGATTCAACAGTAGCAATATTAAACGTTAAAGGTTAGGGATCAATAATTAACTTACAGCATCTGTTGTGGGTTTCTAAACTGTTACATTGGATTATGAGTCTACCTAACAGTTTAGGATTCAGCAGCAACCTTATTTCTTTTGAACTTATGTAAATGCAAACTATCTTAGCATATTCATGAAAAACAATGTAATACATATGACATTATAAATTGTTACTCAATTCAATAATTAGTTAATTTATATCTAAGAAGATAATAATAGCTTAAACACTTAAATTTTAATCAATTAAATTAATGCATAATATTAAAAATAAATTATTGTTATTATTACTATTAAAACATTATTTTACTTAAAAAAGACTACACTTATAATACAACATCTAATTAAATTATCACATATTAAACTATATTTTTCAACTTATTTTTTAATATATAAATTTTTTATATTCTTAAAATTATTATGAAAAAAAGCATCAAATTCTCAAATTCCCTTACTTAAGGTTTAAATTAAAAGTAACATACATTATTGACTTGCACATTAAAGAAATACTATTATAATTATTATTTTAAAAATATCAAAATTATTTAAAGCAGTGTTTAAATTAAAATGCAGAATACATTATCAAGTTGTAAAGTAGAACGTTATTGCATAATTATTGATTTACAAAGTAGAGTGATAATATATGATTATTGAAGATATTCAATATTCAATAGACTGCATTTGTTAGAGGGCTACTTTATCTGCTATTTTAACACGAGAATCAAGATTACATAATCCATTTGTTAAAGGGTTACTCTATCTCTTATTTTAACAAGATAATCTTATTTATGTACATAGTATTCAACAAAAACAAACATGTTAAGAATTGAACCTGGATGGAAAAGTAACATTCATTCTCCTAACTACTCAGATACAACCAGTAAACTACAAATTATAAAACCATTAAATAAACGTTAAAATCACATCGAAAATACATAGTATTCAACAAATACAAACATATCCAGAATTGAACCTGGATGGAAAAGTAACATTCATTCTCCCAACTACTCGAATACAACCAATAAACTACAAATTATAAAACCATTAAGTAAACTTTAAAATCACATCGAAAATGATATATATGGATATTGAACACCATTATTGAGCACGGAAAGCAGAGCTGCGTGATGATCTATGATCGGTAAAGGCCCCATGAATGATTGACAACACTGAATCCTCCATCGACTACAAGGTTATGACCACTAACATACTTGGCCTCATTGCTGGCCAAATACAGACCTGCCTCCGCAACATCCTCCACTTTAAGAGTTGGCCCCTGTAAGTTACCCATACGGTTGCAGTAGCTCTCTATGGCGGCCTTCTCCTGTTCGGTAATAACTGACGAGGAATCGGCGCCCCTTCTCAACTGCTTCACTGAAAAAGGCGTTGCAACGCCAGAAGGAGAAACAGCGTTAACCCTGATCCCGTATTTACCAAGTTCTGCCGCGCCGTTCTTGGTCAAGCCTATGACTGCATGCTTGGAGGCCGTGTATGAGTATGGCGCAGCTCCTCCCAATATACTTGCAAGGCTGCTCGTTGAAATTATGCAGCCCTTCTTCTTCGGAATCATCACCCGGGCCGCGTGCTTAATGCCCAGCATCACCCCTCTTACGTTTACGCTCATAACTCGATCAAATTGCTCCATGTCGTATTCTGCAACGCTCTTCACCATAACAGCATCATTGATTCCAGCGTTGTTATACATGATATCCAGTTGACCATGTTTCTCTATGGCCAAATCCACCACAGCGCTCATGTCTTTCTCTTTGCTCACATCGCAGTGCACGTAAGTTGCAGAAGGAGAAAGGGTTTCGGCAAGGGTTTTGCCGGCTTCGTCTGCCAAATCTGCGATTATGACTTTGGCTCCGTGCTTTGTAAAGAGCCGAACAATGGCTTCTCCGATTCCCATTGCTCCCCCTGTTATAATTGCAACCTTGCCCTCCAGTCTGCAATCAAAGATCATTAGTCAGATTAGGTGATCCCCACTCGACAATAACTTAGTTAAACTCAATGGTGAGGAATTTAAACTCAAAATTTGCAACATGATGTTGAGGAAAACTCGAAATTTGCAGGCCTTATGTACCAACTTCCTCATATCCTGCAAAGCTTATAGTTATATCAGGTGCCAATAAGACATTATAAATAGGGAAAATTGGACTCTAAAACCAGAGATTGCAAAATAAAACTGAATCAGCATTTTTAGTATAGTGTGATTACCGTCGCTCTGATCCATTAAAGCTCAGATTGCCAACACAGGCAGCAGCTCCCTTAACCTCTTCGTTAGACATGGCCAGGAAGCGAAATCAGGCAAGAAAGAAAGTCTCAAGAGGAAAATTATAAAGAGAACAAGAAACAGATTGTCAGATGTAGAAGCAGGGCCTAGGGAGGCATCTTTATACCGAGAGTATAACCTCATGACTCTAAATTAATAACTCATTGAAAATATGAAAATATTATATTTCTTCTTTTTTGTCCTCAAGTAATGACGGCATGATGAGTGGTTCAAACAAGTCAGGAGTTGTGTTTTTCAAAATGATCAGACATATTTACCATGATTTTTCTAAAAAATGGTTTTGGTTTTTAACGCAACTGTAAATATTGAATTTAAATATTTAGATATTTGAACATGGTGCTTTATGGTTCAATATCAGGAAGACCTTGTAACGTTTGATGGAAAAAAAAAATGTGGATCAGAAAAACAATACAATATTGGGAAGCTGTTATAATATTTTTACCTAAAAAAATAATAATAAATAAAAATTTGAATTATCTGCAAAACAATGTTGGCCTTGCACATGGTTTTAAAACCATATGCAAGGCCTCCTAAACAATCCGTGGTTTTATTGTACATGCTTAAAGAGGGCCTTGCAAATGGTTTTAAAACTATGTGTAAGACTTCCTAAACAATCCATGGTTTTATTGTACATAGTTTAAGAGGGCCTTGCAAATGGTTTAAAGACCATGTGCAAAGCCTCCTAAACAACCCATGGTTTTAGGAGGGTCTTTCACATGGTTTTAAAACCATGTATGGGAGATATTGTAATGTTCGTTCTTAACAAAATAAAAAATCAATAGCTATATATAGGACACACCAAAGGTGATAGCTCAATGAATACAATACCTAGAAATAGTTTGCACCTCCAAAGATTTCGATCCTTGTGAAAGCTTGATAAAGCCTAAATAAATGTATTGATGATAAGTGTATTGTTAAAGCATTTTTTAGGTTAAGTTATCATTTCGAAATCTCTTCATATAAATTTTAAAAAACTAAACAAATTCTTTTTTTTATAAACATTTAAATAAATAATTTAATTTTGCATCGAGGTAATAAATAAATTTTTACTTCAAAAATTGTAATTCAATAATTTGAAAAATCGTAAGTCAACCCAAAATTATATAACAACATTCGAGCAATGATAAAAGACCAATCATAAAGTATTCACTCAAATAATAGTAGCTTTATTCACTCAAATAATAGTAGCTTTGACTATTTATGAAAGGAAATCTTATTTATTTACATTTTAGACTTTTGATGGTTTTGGTAGGAAGGACTTTTTAAAATTTATGAGCAATGACTTTTGTAACCACTTTGTAAGTGATGTTACACAGATAAATGGGCCTGAAATCCTCCAAGCAGATTGGATTTTTTGTTTTTGGAGTGAGGGCTAAAAGAGTTGAGTTGAGGGGAGGATGTAAATGCTCATTAACCTGAGATTCTTTAACCATATGAAAGAGATCAAGCCCAATTGTATCATAGGCTGCCAGGAAAAATTATATGGTTCATCTGTCTGGGCTAGGGATTTTATCCTTTTGAAAACTATGTAGAGTTGCTTTCAATTCTTCCTTCGAGACATCCTGCATAAGATCTAGATTGTCTTCATCAAAAATTCTTCCAGCAAAGAATTGTGAAATTTTAATAACTTCTGCAATCATATCATGTTGCTGAGCTTTGAAGAGCGTTTCAAAATAAGATTTATTAATCTCGGCCAGATCTTCAAAAGAGGAACATCGTTCATTTCTCGCATTCTTTAGTTCCCATATAGTATTCTTCATTTTCCAACCTTTTGCGAAGGCTTGAAAGTATTTTGTGCTATCATCCCCACTAGCCAACCATATAACTCTACTTTTTAACATCCAAACTTCTTCCCTTTCTTTCAGAATCTTGGTTTGGTCTAACTCAAGGGAGATCAACTTTTCTTTATCAAACCGAGTAAGAAAACCACCTCCCTCGGAATTATGAATTTCAGCTAGCCCTGCCTCAATCTGAGTAATGGCCTTATTGTCCTCTTCCTTTTTAGACTTTGCCCAATCTTTAAGAATACGTTTGATATGGGAGAGGTTTTGAGCAAGCTGGGAAGCAGAATGATTTTCCTCGTTAACCACAAAAGGGATCCAGTTGGTTTGGATTAGACTGAGGACTTCTTCATTCTTAAGGCAGGCTGCACAAAATTTGAAGGGGTTGGCTGGCTTTTTAGGGTTCCTCAAGATTTCAAGGAAAATAGTCAAATGGTCAAATTCACCTCCCGAGTCAACCCATTGCTTGAACATCATATCCTTTCCCAAAAGACTTTGTGAGTAAAAACCTATCAAGTCTTTTTGCAATTATGTTATCTTCAATTCTTCTATTTGGCGAGGTGGGATTGAGCTTGATGGGATCAAGATGCACCAACTGAGTAGTCTGGAAAAATTGGACAAAATTTTTTTCCAACAGATCCACCCTTGCCCTTGGACCCTAGATTTCATGAGTGCCTAAGGTGAAATTGAATTCTCCTCCCAGAACAACATTTTCACTCTTAATCAATGGGGAAATTCACAGAGTCTCCCACAAGGCTAATATGTTATTGTAGGGACCATAAATATTTAGAGTAGTAAGGGATATATCTGCTTCAGCCTAACTCGCCTAGATTCACATGCCAAAGGAGGCTCCCCAAGAATTCATACATTTTATCGAAGACTAGTTCCAACCTATTGTCAGTCCACCCGAGTGACCTCTAGCATTCTTAGCTAAAAAGGAAAAAGTTTTCGAGAGAGACGATAATAGGTGTGTACTTCAAGTTCCATCCCTAAAGTTTCCTGAAGGAGGATTGCATCTGTTTTTTGTACTAGAAGCATCCTCTTGAGGGCAAGTTTCTTTCGAGTACTTCCCAAAACCCTCCACTTTAGATAGAGTATTTTCATTGGGAAACCCCTTCTGGGGCCTGCACTTATCTAAGTGCCCCGAAGATTGTTTGTGTCTACCATTAGCTTAATCCTGTAGTGCTTTTTTTCGAGCAAAGGAAAAGTGCGAGGGTCTTCCCCGACCCTTTCCTTTTGAGGGTAAGTTTGAATTTGATCCTAACGCTAAAAGAATTGAGGCTGGATCAGACATAGCTAGGATATCCCTTGATCTAAGATGAAAGCAGATCAAAGAGGTGGAGGTGTTTCCAAGGGCGGAGGTCTAAAAAGAGGGGCGACAGGATGAGGGGAGCAATGTTGCAGAAGGAGGTGGAGGAGGGGAGGGAATCCGCGAGTTAGGGGAGGAGAAAATAAGAGAAGGTGTTGTGACAAAGATGCATTTAAATCAATCAATTGATTGTTCATAGAGGAAACTAAGGGCTTACCCGTGGGATGTAACGAATCCTGCTGCAATGGATGGTTCGACTCGTGATCTGAAGTCTCAAACGACTTTTCTGTAGAAAGAGAGGGTTGCCTCAGATCTTCCACCCGGTTGATAAGGCTTTCTCCTGGCTGCCCTGGAGGGGATATTTCTCTGTCTAGAGCCGCTTCTTCCCTTGTGTTCCATCTTTTTCGTGAAAGAACCTTTGTGAAACCCAACTGGAAATTTTTTGCAAGGTGTCTCGTTGCATGGAAACGATGGCACATGAAGGGTATCACCTCATAATCTAGGATTTGGTTTCTGATAGAGTTACCCCAAATGAGGTTTATGTGCTCCCGAAGATCTGTTCCTACTTAAGAGAAAAAAGGATCCATACAACCGTTCTCTTTCATATTCTCTGAAAAGAGAGATCTTCCTCCAGGAAGTCACCAAGCGCATTTCCCAGATCTTGTAGCGAATCTAAATTCCATAGTTCCCAAGTGAGCCTCGAAAACGAACCCAGACCAGAATAGTGTTTAACTTCTCGCAGTCTACGTTGAAGAGTGGTTCCCATTTCTTAAGCAAGAAGGGTACAGACCCATAACTCCAATGTTTCTTCAAGATTTTGTCAGCATCCTCTGCGCTATTAAATTTGAAGCTGAACCAGCCATTTGTGAGTGCACTTATTTCTGGTTCATATTGAAGTATGCCAAGCATGTTTTTCAGAACCCAAATTTCTAGGTTTTCTGGACTATGGTTTCGTCCGCTTCTTTTTTCAACCAGAGCCAATTCCGCCATAACCGGGCAGCTTCACCTATCAATACACTAACGCCACAAATAAGGTTTAGGGGTATGTTGCTCGAAATTAGACACTTGTTCTTCTATTTCTTATTAGGGTTTCTCTCCAAGTTGTCTCTACCAACTTGAGAACCTTCCCTAGGTTCCTTGTTGTTGTGATCTGAGCCATACTTAGGTGGGGTTCCTTGAAAATCACCCAGTTGTAGGAAAGAAGCTATGAATCCTTTAAACTGAACACTATAAGCCTTTTTCTATTTTAAATAAAGAAAGTTAAACCAAACATTATGGTTGATGCAAATTTCATTTTGCTATATAATTAATAAGAACATAAATGAATATATTGTAATTGTAATAATAAAGATTTGGTTTTGGTTAATATCTCCTTTTTAATTTGGGGTAACCCAAATTATCACATTAATCATGAAGAAAAAGATAATAGTAATTGTGTTTAAAACCGTGATCTTTTTTTATCAAAAAGAAAGTTTATGTAATTTTTTTAAGAAAAAATTTATATGATTTAGTTAATTTAATGAAAGCTTAAGCGTGCTGAGGAAATGTGAATCTCAATAGGCACCATATATGAATTTATAATTTGTTTTTTTTATTATGTTTTAATATCTATTTACTTTTATTAAGCCCACCATTTTTTTGTATATTTAAATTATTTTATTTTGTTTTTTATTTTTATTTGATCCGATTATAAGCCAATAAAATGCGTCTATAGACTCAATAAATTCAAAATGATAAATGGGTGTATTGCTAAAGTATTTTTTTAAGTTAAGTTATCATTAGAAATCTCATCATATAAACTTTACAAAACTAAATAAATTATTATTTTTTATTATTATAAACACTTAAATAACCAATTTAATTTTACATCCACATAATAAATAATTTTTTATTAAAAATTGATAATAAAAAATCACAATTCAATCCAAAATTATATATAACAAAATTCCAATAATAATAAAATACCAATCATAAACTATTCGAGTGAATAGTAGCTTTGATTATTTATATGAAAAGAAAGTTTAATTTAATTCAATAATGAAAAATCACAATTCAATCCAAAATTATATAACAGGATTCCATTCATGATAAAAGACCAATCATAAACTATTCACTCAAATAGTAGCTTTCATTATTTATATGAAAGGAAAGTTTATTTATTTTATATTTTTAATGTAGCTTTGATTATTTAAGAAAGGAAAGTTTATTTATTTTATATTTTAGTGGTTTGGGTAGAAAAGAATCTTATAAATTTTTATTGATAAAATCTAAATTTAAAATTTGTGTTTTTTAATTTAAAAATAGATTCAACATCTTCTTTGCAAGGAATATAACATTATGTTTTAAACTCAATCATATATAACCTTTGGATACTTCATTATTAAGTTATATGTCATGGACTAATGGATATAATATTAATTTATGGTATTACTATTTTTATATATTTTATTTGAGGGAGTATTATATAAAGATGTATTTTTAATATTTTATGTTTTCAAAAAAATTGAAGTATATATTAATATATCCACCCCTTGACGTGTTAGACACAATATAGCTGTCAGCCACATGCAATGAGTTTGAGGTGCTTTGACCCTGAAAACTATATCAGTTTATTATTTGGTTTGACATATAAACATTATTTTACAACATAGATGATGTCATAATGATATAGTAGGGTATATGTATATTACAAAAATATAGTTTTTATAATAATAATTAACTTGTTGTTGTTGAATATTTAGAAGTTAAACTTGTTAATTGTTTTTTAGATTTAATTATACTAGTTATTTGTGCATCAATTAGCAGTTATTTATATACTTATATATAATTTAGATTTTTTTTTCATTTTTATTTGTCAGCATTTACACGCCTATCATGCTATGGTATAAGTGGCCTTCAATTTCTGTTGTAACCTTAATTTTATGTGTCTCCATCACTGCTCTAGTATGGAGTTCTCGTGCTAGCAACATGTAGACTAACCAGAACGGATTAGCCGCTACCTATCTACCCATTTCCGTTTCAATTTCCTTAAGAAGGGATTCTTCCATAGTGACTATCTATGCTTCAATGGAAAACAATGTTTCCTCAAAATAACGGTCACCCCAATTGAACTTCAGGGTCGAAAATTCCTCGTACTCCCCCAGCAATGGCTGTGAGCTCCCCACCTCCAGACGACTTTCTCTCCCACTAGTTCCCCTTTTGATTCCCCTACTATTGCACATTCGCATTCTGGGGGCCATGATATAAACGGAAACGCTACCAAAAGTGACGGAGAGGGCTCCTACTAAACTTAGCTCCTTAGATCCATCTTATTTGAGCACCCCTCCAGTGGGTTCTTTTCAGATACACGGCCCTAGTTTGTTTAACGGGGCTTCTATGATTGATTTTACCCCCTATCTAGGGGGACCGCAAACACACCCACTCTTCGTAATAAGCAAGACCCTTATTCATTTACCTAAAGAACAAGACTCTAGTAAGGTTGTAAGTCATTGTGCAACTCTAGATGCATGCTTCGCTTATAAATTACTGGGTCCAAGTTATGACAAGCAAACCCACCACTTTGTAGAAAGGGTTAAAAGGCCCGCTGGTTCTCGTATTGCACCACAATTAACATAAATCCACTCCTAAAGGGGCTGCTTGATATACGATCTATGGAACCATTCCCTCAAACGTCTGCCACCATCTTTAAATGTCTGTTCCACATACTCATATTGACAGTCGTACCAGTACTCCATGCTTTGTACCCAATAATATTTCCCATATCATGCCATCCCCTAAACCCACAAGCTTCGGATTTGCAGAGCTCACCTTCAGTTATTACCTCATCCCTTTCCCACGCTGCAACATTAGTGCCCTTTGTCCTTCATCCGCACATCCACACTGCTTCCCTCTTCCATTTAACTATAATTGTTGCTCTAAACATACGACCTTTCGATTTTCGTTGTGTCATTAATCAAGGCGTTCCAAGAATGACACCAAGCACATTCTGAAGCCGCATGTTTCTTTAATCATGCATCCTCGCGACGCAACCTCCATCCACGCTTGCCATGTGGTGGATTTCCTCGTTCACGAGGTTCGTGCATTGGCACACTATTTTCCCTTCACGGCTATCCTCTAGTTGGCTTTCCTGAAAAGAAACACGGGCCAAAACCCCTTTGCTTGCTAGAGCATTTGCCACATTATTCGCCTTGCATGTTACATGTGAGATTTGCACCGTCGGGTTGGCCTCTAGGAAGCTTTGGAACCTGTACATCTGACCTTCCCATTTCCAATTCTTGGAAACCTTATGAATTAGTGACCCACGTTGTATTATGTTAGCCATGGATATCATTATCAGAGAATCCCCTTCCACCGTCAATGGATGCCAATTCTTCTATAACGTCCATTTTAAACCACTCATCGGGCCTTCCAGTTCTTTGAAATTATTGGTGTTTTCTCCTAAGTATCCCCAAAAAACACTCAGCAATTTTCCCTCATCATTTCTGATTGCCCTGCCATTTCCAGTAGGACCGGGGTTTCCCTTCGTTGCACCATAAAAGTTAAGATTGAAGGATCCTGAGGGTGGACGCTGCCAATGGTCAAGGCTCGGATTAGGAGTGAGAACCCTTCGCCAGCTATCGCTATACTCAGGTATGCCACAAATCCCCCAACCATTCAAAATTTTCCTTTCTCCAATATTCGCTTGTAAGTCTTCAGCTTTCCATAGGGACAATTTGATCATTTCTTTGATATGTAAGTCGATTAGCAACCAAACCACGTCTATATTGTGCCCCTTGTCTTCAAATGTACTTCAATTCCTTTCTGTCCACACTTCCCACACCACAAAATTTGAGAATAGTGCCCAAGGGCGATTGAGAATCACATTCTTGAATGGATGCTCCTCCATGTGGCTATGGTGAGGTCTACTCTATCCCTTACCTAAACATCGTAATGAAACATGTCTCCTCCTTTATCCCAAAAAGAAGAGGCAAACAGGAAATTATCTAGCATATAATTAATTCTCTCTAGAGCTGTATAACAAATACAACAACGTGAGGGGCATTTCATGCCTCGTTTGATTAGATTATCCCACATAAGAATTCGTCTTCCTAGTAGTAGCAAAAGAAAAGTAGCGATTCTTAGCCATAGACTTATTTTCCATACATGATTCCATTTATCCTCTCGTGGAAGCCTTTGGCATTCCTCAAGTAATCCTACAGCCTCCAAGATGTTGAAGGTTCCAGCATTGGAGTAACCCCACCGGACTATATCCAACCCTTCGGCCATCGAAATTTGTGTGGCCAGTAGTTCCTCATAAAAATATGCAGGTTCTCTTCAGGTACACAGCCTTGCCACCATTGCTTGGGCTTCCAAGTTCAAAATTGTTGGATAATATTCGTTGTTTCCCATAAATATTTAACGTGCTCTAACTGGATACTCTGGAGGAAGCGTTTTAAAGCCTGAATATCATCCCTGTCCTCCAGTCTTGGGCATTGTCTCCAAGCATACCGAAGGAAAGGGGCTGAGGACCCTTCTCTGATCTCCCAAAAGTTATGCCTTTGAACTAATGCCTTGTTTACTTGTGCGTCCTTCCAAATATGTGATTCAGGTAAATCCTCTGCGTAACAAAAATGATTATTTTTTCACCACTGGGAAGCATACACCACGTGCCATAACAATGCCCATGGTTCAACTTTGTATGTAATCCATCGCCACCATATTTTTTCCCCCAACGCCCTGTTTGCACTTTTCAGGCCGTGTAAACTCAAACCACCTACAGCCTTGGGGGTCTACCAATGTCCATTTGCGGTGATCCTACATCCTTCCCCAAAGAAAATTCATTTGTATGTTGCGGATTTGCTTAAAAATGGACTTGGGGGTTTCCAGCACCGAGAATAGATAGATGGGCATCCCTTGAAGAAGCGATTTCACTTGTAATTAAGCCTACTGGGGAAGTTAAGAGATATGTAAGTCTAGTGATCCAACTTTTATTTTAATTTATCTAGATGGTATTTCCATGATATTTTTCGTATAGTGGATTTGGTGAAGGGTGAGCTCAAATACTTGGAACGAAGCTACCCTTCCTGAAATACCAAAACTCGTAGGATATCCCTTCATGTTATTGGCGGAGTATTGAAAAAGTATACTTGGGATTTCTCTTTATTAATGCTCAGACCGCTAGCTTCCAGAAAAGTATTAATCCTTCCTTGATCCCTTTTGCTTCCAGTACCGAGGAGGAGCCCATCAACATAGTGTCATCCACATATTGTTGATGAGTCTGTGGTTCCATTCCTTCACAAAGGGTGAGGCCCCTTATATGGTCGTCCCTCTAGCTCAGTTTAAGCATTATGCCATGCCCTTCACCTATTGAAATGAAGATGAAGGGGGGTAAGGGGTCACCTTAGTGAATCCCCCGTGATGAAGGGAAGGGATATGAAGGTGTTCTATTGACCAGAATCAAACAAAAGGATGAGGACAGAAAACTCATCACCCATTCCACCCATTTCTCATGAAACCCAAATGTATTTAACATATATACTAAGAATTTCCAATTGAGCTTATCATAAGCTTTAGATAAATCAAGTTTCAGAAACATACCTGAAAAACTTAGTTGTTCTCAGGGAATAGATGGTTTCATGAACATGGATGATTCTATCCAAAACTTGATGCCCTTCCACGAATCCCGCTTGCTTGGGAGATATCATCATGGGGAATAAAGGTCATAACCGATTTTCTATCACCTTAGTGATAATTTTGTAGATGACATTACATAATTGGATTGGTCTAAATTTCCCTATATCTTATGTGCCTATTTCTTTCAGTATCAGCGTCAGAAAGGTGCCATTGAAGGATTTTAGGATATTGCATAATCTTCTCGAATCTTCCACGATTTTTGGAACTTCCTCTTTCATCCAATCGCAGCATGCATGAAAGAAATTCATTGTAAAACCATCTAGTTCAGGGACTTTGTTAGTTGCCATCTGCATGAGAGCATCCTTCAATTCGACCATTTCAATTGATTGCAATAACATTTTATTATGGTCCTTCGTAATCAGAGAGGGGATATGCTACAATATCTTCTATCTATCAGTTCTGCGATTGATATCTAGTTCCTCGAGAAGATCCACGACGCCATTCATAATATTTTCCATCTCCTATTGTGTTTCTGCATAGATGTCATCTGCCTTTTTCAAGCGCACCACTCTATTCCCCTTCCGATGTTGGATTTTTCCTTGTGGAAAAATTTAGTGTTGTGTTTACCTTCTTTGAGCCATTTATTTCTAGATTTTTGTTTCCAATTAAGCTCCTCTTGTTTTCCCTTCATATTGATATCCTTTAGGAAGCCTAGGAGCTCTGTTGAATAGCCCTAAGTCATGGTTGTTTGTTACAGCTATTTCATTTGTTGATCCATCTTTTGCTTCTCTTGAAAAATGTCCCCAAAAGATTCCTTATTCCATTTCTTAATCTTTCCTTTCAAGAGCTTAATTTTGTGTTGAAATTGGTACATTAAGGTCCCTCTTTTGGTGCGATTTCCTACCATCATTGCCTGAGTAACTTCGGAAAATTCGGGTGTAAGAGCCAAAATTGTTCAAACCGAAAAGGTCTTCGCAAATGTTCCCCAATCCTTTTCCATTCCAGAATGATGGGCTAGTGATCGGACCCAACAAAGGGAAGAACAACAGCCGAAATCTCTCCTCCACCCATTAGTACAAACTCTTATACTAGAAAGCGCTCCAAACAAGAAGCTATACTTCCAACCCCAAACCATTTATTGTTCCAAGTAAAAATGCTATTGGATGTTCTGACATCAACCAAGTTAAGGGCTTCTATTACTTCAACGAATCTCTCATTAAAGGCATTTTGATTTCATTGTCTGATGGCCCCTCTTTTCTCCTCCAAGCTTCATGTCAGATTAAAGTCTCTTCCCATGACCCAAGGATGAGGGCCAACTACATCCCTCATGCAAAGCAGAGATTCTAGGAAAGATGTCTTATAGGTAGTCATTGAAGGCCCATACACATTGGACAAAAAATCTCTACTTCGTGTCCTGTCTAGATGGAAGGAAGCATTTATATTTAAATGGGAGGCCATAAAACCTGAAATTCATACCTCCTGAGGGTTCCATAGAATCCCTATCCCTCCATCCTATCTTATAGCAACACTAGACACTACTGCAGACTTTTTCTAGATTTTCTTATTGAATGGTTTGAGTTCTGCATCCGAACATTTTGTTTCATAAACCATGACTACTGTGGGTTTTTCTATCTCTATTTTCCTTTTCAATATTCGTGTCTTCAAAGGGAGTTTACATCCTCTAATATTCCAATAAAGAATACGCATCTTATAACAATTTGGGGGAAGAAGCGAAGGCCTCCTCGATAGTAGGGTATTGGCCAAAAGTAACAGATTTCGCTCCTACCTCTTGAATATGCTCGACATTGCTATGTATCCCTATTTTCTCCCTTCTCCATTTCTTTTTCCCCTCATTCTCCTTTAAGAACTCCGCTACTATTCCTAGGGATTTGATTGCTTTTGTTTTAATAATGGCTTCCCCTAGGAGAGAAGCCTATTGGGGAGGGATGGACTCAAGGAATTTTTCCAAACAGGCCGCCTCCAATCCTTAGAGTTCTAGTCCTCCTAATTCCATTTCGTCTCTTTCCTCCTCATGCATAGTTACATGTTCCACCACTCATTCATTTTCTGCACCATTGGTTGGGTGGTCTATAGTGGTAGCTCCCACCATCAAACCGGTGTCTTGTTTATTTCCTTCTTCCCCTTCATTCTTGGAGCCCTCTTGTTAAAGAAATTCAAACCTGTTAATAGACTGGGGTTTTTTGTGGACCTTCATTCCTCATCTATGTTTCACCGACCTTTTCTTGCTAGTAACTTTGGTAAAATCACCTGCATCTTTTCCTTCAGAGTTGGGGGAAAGAGATGGAGCTTTGTTTAAATGGAAATATTTGAAAATATGACCACGCTCATGGAACCTTCTACATCTGAACGATATATTTTCATAATCTATAGCCTAAAACCATCCCTGATCATCTTCCCAAGACAAGTCGATACCCTTTGCTAGATCTTGTGAAATATCCATATAAAGGTAGATCTTGGCATAAGAGGTATACCTCATCTTCTTGGTTTGCTAGATAATTTAACAAAGACTCCCAGATTGTTGCCAATGTCCATCAGTATTCCTCTTTCCAATACTCTAAAGGTAATGAAAAGGATGTAACCAGACCAGAGCTATCATCATATTTTATTTATATAGGTTAAATATTTCTTTCCACATTCTTAAATACAGCCCAATGGAGTTAAAAAAATACGACGCATTGTCAAATATGTGAGTTCAATCGACCTCATTAAAACAGATTATCATAAAGAACCTAATGGCTCCAAGTTAGAGATCATAGTGACCTTGGGGTTTCTAGGTCGTGTTGATCCACCAGACCAGAGCCTTCTCTATAGGCCATATGCCTACAAATTTACCAATAACCGCATGATATTTCATGTATTGAATACATTCACGAACAAGTTTCAACCGTATTTGGTTGTTCTTGCTTTCGACAAGCACTGCCCAAGTTTTCTTGGTTCTCCCGAAGGCTGAGTCTGCATGATAACCCCACTCATTCCTTCTCCTCCCATTCCTAGTGGCAGACCACAACCTAGTCCAACTTCAATTCCTTTTCCTTTATCCATTAAAGGGGGTGACGACCCTCCCCATGTGGACTCCCCCATGCGGGTTTCGTCCTTGTCTTCCAGAGAATCCTTATTGAAGCGTCGAGTTCTGACCACAACCAACAAAATTAGATCACACATTAAACCCTCACACTATGTAGATCTTCCCTCCTCCATCAACTCAAAGAAATCCTCGTGTTCATCCTATCCACCTGTTTTTACAATTCTTAATTTAGACAGTTATATATATATATATATATATATATATATATATATATATATTCTACTGATTTATTTTCAATTTGGAATGACTGCCATAAAATCAAACAATACACTTGTCTCCTCCTCATGCAATCTAAGAAAACCATAAGTGCTAATCCACCCCAAATTCTAAACTAGCACACTCACATAGTTTGTGGTTGGATCACGTCAATAGAGATCAAATGGTTGAGAGATAGGGATGGAATGGAAGACTGTTTGAAAAAAAATCCTCATATTCTTCTAGTTAAACGGGTTCAACTCTAAGTTACCCATGTCTAGCTACATGTTATCACCGACATTCTTCATGTTATCCAGTTATCAACTATCAATTATTTTTTTATATTCTATTTTTTTATCTCGCATTCTTCTAGTTAGCTACCATGAACTTTTGGTTATCTATTCATCAATTATGAGTTATCCATGCATCGCTACCATTTATCCATTCATCAACTACCAATTATATATATATATATATATATAATTTCGAATTTTGAATGGATGCCATAGAATCAATCTCTACAGTACACTTGTCTCATCCTTGTCCATAAAATAAAAGGCATAGGCAATAGTCCACCCCAAATCTCAAATAAAAATGTATATCGACGTAAATATAAACATGTGCGTGTGTGCGTGTGTGTATATGGAATTTATATTTATATTTAACCCTTATTTTATTTTATATGCCTATGTCTAGATCCCTAAATTATTAAAAAAAAATACATGTCAAGATATATGATTCTTCTCTACTTTGGATAGATTCAAAGTTTTTTTTGTTAGTTTGTTTGTGATTTGAACAATTAGCTTGTTGTCACCAAACATTAACATAGTTTTACTTTCAAGTAGGTCCTCTCATATGACATTTTGACCATACCAACCTTTAACATGTATTTATTTTTAAGTGTCTCCTCCCAACTACCTTGAGGGATTCCATGTAAACCCATTAAAAGGGAATTTAACACTTATAGAACTCAAATTAAGACGGATTTATATTGTTTTTGCACCTAGAGTCTAAGGGTACTCTATAACCCAGTATCAAAGTCATGGTGAGGATTCATGGCCGAGGATGACATTGGCCTGGCCGACCTATGTTGGCTGGGAAGAATCCATGGCCGCATTGTTCATTCACATTTCTCGTCGGGATTTCTGTCCAGGCTTTTCCGTGATGCAGGTGTCGTGGTTTTCGTCGACTCAGTCGACGTCAGTTGAAGCTGGAGGAGGTCTGTCTGGCCGAGGTTTGAACAGCCTGTTTCCTCGCCTCCATCACTTTCGCTTCGAGCCTCTTTTCCAATTCTTGCATTCAGAAGATCATTACAAAAGCCGATCCATGGGTTTCTGGAGTGCAAGAGAGCGAGGGTTTCGATTTTCAATGGCAGGGCAACAGATGCGCGGGGATCCGGCATTTCGGCCGGTGTGCTTAGTGTTCCTAGTTTCTTTCCCGTTGCGGGTTCGACTTGTTGCTGGTTTTTTCCCGCCGACCTTTCTTGCCGGCGTTTGTTCAGGGGCAGGGCTTCGTGCTTGGTCTGCAGTCGACGGATTCCCTGTGTGGCGGTGGCGGTTGTCCGTGGTGCTTGGTGGAGGTGTGGTTGTCTCATGTGCAGTGTGCCCTCCAAAGCTACAGGCACCGTTTACTATCATGGCAGTTTTTCCCTGCCGCCTTCTCTTGGGGGAGTATGGCGGTGGCTTTTCTTGGAATGTGATTTGTGTCTGTGGGTGGACTGTGGTGCCTTTTTGGATGCTGGATCATCTATTGCATCGCGAGCCTTATGGAGGAGGCTGTGACTGTGGATATACTCTTGCGTGGCGACCCGTATTGTGTCCTTAGGGATCTTTGCGGCGGCGACGGTGTTTTCAGAGGTGGTGGCCTTTGCTATCGGCAGTATATTTGAGTTTCTGTGTTTTTATGATTTGGGGTGTGATACCCATATGTTCTGTGATGTATCTTGCTGAGATGCTTTTACAGTTACAGTTTTGTAATTTGTTTTTGGTTATGACTATATGCGACAGCAAATATGTGACAATGTAGGGATCCTAGTGATCCTCTTACATGTGCAGATGTAATTTTGTTCTACTTTGAAATAAAATTAAGAATTTTTTCCAAGGAAAAAAAAATTATTCAAATATATAAATATAAATATCTGTATATGTCTTAATATAAATACTATTGTATTAAGATAAAATGAAATATTATTAAAATAAATAAATATAATATTTATATAAAAATGTTATGACTCATTTTTCATTTTTTTAAGGGAAACTTTTTGGGGAATCCATCAATACTTCCATTTTTTTTCAAGGGAAACTTGACTCGAGAACCCATCAATAGTTCCACATGTTTCATGAATGGTATAGGTGGTAAACCACAAGTCATCCTAACAAAAGGACTTACCTTTAAAGTCTCAAAGCTCAAACTCGTGACCTCGCAAGAACCTAGAGAGTGTGCACACTTCTTGCCAATTAAGTTAACCCTTAAAACTAACTCCGTTTTCATTTAAACCTAAGCTCATATCCATCTTATAAAGTTATTTTCATGAAGCATGAAATACAAAAGACATTCCATGAATTTAAAAACTTACTCCTTCCAGTTAAATACGTTACTGAAATTTGTCATTAAAGTTATATTTCATTATTGATAGCATGCACTAAAAACATTTCATAAAATGAAGGTTGTTAAAGTTAGGAAATTTTGGGTCTTCCATGCATCCCCTAAATGCATAATTATAACATTTTTCTATGGAAAAAAAAATTATAACATGAAGATTCACCTTATGCCACAACCAACCCTCACATTATTGAAACAACTCCCCATTAAAGCAATTAGGCCCTTGTAACTTATCATAAATTTATGTTCATGTTTAGCTTTAAAACTATTCAAGAACATGTTTCTCATATTTATCATAAATTTATGTCCATGTTTAGCTTGAAAACTATTGAAGAACATATTTTTATTTTAAGACAAGTGGAATTAGAAGCAAAGTTATTTATACTTGCCTAACTTAATATAGTTTAATTTAAAATGTATGAAAAAGAATTGATTTTATTATATGAATACTATTTTATGTGGAATGAATCAATAAATTAACAATATTTTGGAAGTTTGTTGGATTAAATATAATTTTATAAGATAAATTAATAAATTAACAATATCTTGAAATTTAGTGAATTATATTCTATTTAAAGTATATTAATTTAATGATATAATTGTTATTCTAGATTATTAACCTAACAATTAAAAATATTTAGATTTTTAAGTTTTAACATTAATTTAATTTTAAAAAAACATTTATTAAATTAAAATATAAATATTAAAAAATTATTTAATCATTTATTAATTGCCTTATGAAGGCTAAATTATCAAAATATTAGAACAAGTGGTTAAACCATCACAATATTAGAACAAGTGGTTATGACAGGTGTGATTATACTTTTTTTTAAGCAAATGTTCATAAAATATTATAATTATAAGTGTGAGGAAATATATTATAATAATGTTTTTTTTTTACAGAAACGGTTAATATTTTGATTAGTGTCTGGCAAAAGGGCTGCCAGGGCCTTTACAGTGCATATTCAAAACTGCTATACTGAGCTTCATCTCCAGCTTAACATTCATGGCATATTTGTGCTATTGGATTGCTGTTGAAATGCCCACGTGAAAAGACAGGGCAGGTGCCGCTTTAGTCTTATGGAAGCGGATGATTTGAAATTTCTCCATTGACAATTAGCTGGCTCTTACTCAGTATAGTACCACGGTTGGCCTTAGCATCCGCTAGATTGTTAAGATTCCTTAGAACATGATAAGCCTTATGAGTTCTAAAGTGCATCAGAAGGAGAAGGACTTTCCTGTACGTGTGGCCAAGGTTTATATCCGTTGGCATCTTCTTGGTGTGTAACGCTTTAATTATCAGTCTGGAGTCACCAAAGATAGTAAGCTTTTGAATGTTCAGCTTCCTTGCTTGGTTTAGACCTTGCCACAGTGCCAGATACTCAGCTTGATTGTTGGAGGCGTGTCCTAGGCCCTATGCATAGGATAGATGGGGGTTTCCAGAGGGCTCGAAAATGATGCCTCCTCCTCCAGCTTGACCGGAATTCCCTTTTGAGGCCCCGTCAAAGAAAAGGCACCATTCATCGAGGGCTGACCTCCACTTAATGAATTCCTGTTCTTCCAGCCTGATTTCCCAATTTTCCTTTTGTGGAGGTTTGGTTGCTTTATTGCTTTGCTGGTTCGAGTTGAGTCCTTAAACCAGCGATCTTCTTCAGGAGAGAGGGTAGTCGCATTTCTGATGGTAGACTTTGTGCTTAAAGCTTCTGAGAGCATGGTCCTAGCTTTAATTGCGACTTGAGGTGGGAGTCTGCCTTCCTCCTTAAAAATTCTGTTATTTCTTTCCAGCCAGACCTTCCAACACAGGAATTTAGGGGTCAACATCCATGCTAGCTTGAGGATATTTTTCTTGCTGAAATTGAAGGGAGCAAGAGAGCTCCAGCAACTTATCAAATCCATTATTGAATTTGGCAGACTTACAGAGAGAGACCCTAACGTGAGCCTCCATACCTCTTTAGTGAACTCGCAGATGATGAACAGGTGCTCGACGGTTTCTTCAGCCCGGTTGCACAAAGGGCAACGTGATGGCCCTTCCCAGCCTTTGCTCTTCAACTTTTCACTTGTCAAAATGCTATTATGAAGGAGAGTCCATATAAAAATATCAATTTTAGGAATAGAGGCAAAGCTCCAGAGAGCTTTCCACGACCCAGGAATGGGAGGGACCCAAGGCACCTCCGAAATCGCAGCATAGCCTTCAGCTACAGTTTATTTGCCTGATCTTGAACCCCAACTGCGTTTTTCTTTTGCTCTGACGCTAATGGGAGACTTCCCTTGCAATAATTCCAACAGTTTTGCAGCTTCCTCCTTGAGCTCGTGCGGGTAGTCGCCAAGATTCCATCTTTCCCAGGATTCTTCCTCATCGTTACTCCGGGAGGAAATGTCCCTCAATGTGCTGCAATTTTTGGAAAGAAGCCAATCTTTAATGTTTCCCAGGTTGCTTGAATCGTTGAGAGGCTGATCCCCAAGGATCGAGTCCTCCCATATTCTTATTTTTGCCCCATTTCCAGGAGTCCACGTGAGCTTGGACGTGAAGAAAGGAAGGGCTCTTTTACAGAGTGAGAATATCGGGGAACCTTTCTGCAATTTTGTGGGCCTTTCAAGACATCTCTCCTTGTCTCATGTAAAATATTTCTTCCGGAGGATTTGCTTGCTCCAAGTTCTTTTTCCTGTGATCATTTTCCAAAGAATTTTGCCACCCATGGCTAGATTTTGGGTGGCCACGTCTCTTAATTGAAGGCCCCCTTCCATCTTTGGCCTTGTGACCTTGTCCCAACTCACTAGATGGAGCTTTTTTTCACAATTTCGGTCGCCCTCCCACAGGAATCGACAAAGCAGCTCATTGATTCTGTTTGTAATGGTTTTGGGAGCTAGAAGAACCGAGCATTGATAAATTGGAAGGCTAGTAAGGAATGAGTTCATCAAAATCACTTTACTTGCTTTGTTGAGCCATGTTGCCCCCCACGCGTGGATCTTGTTTTTTAGTTTGTCCAGTAGGGGTAGCCAATGGACAACTCTAGGTGAAGCTTTGAAAATTGGAATGCCCAGGTATGTAAAGGTGTCCCAGATAGTGATGCCTTCCATTTCAAGAATCCAAGATATCTCCATCATTTCACGTGGAGAACAGTTCCAGCCATAGACCTTGCTTTTGTGGAAGTTTATTTCGCTTCCAGAGCTATCTCTGTAATAGTCAAGCTCTGTTTTAAAGTTCCTAGCTGTGTTGAGATTGGCAGCTCCCAATAGAAGCGTATCATCAGCGAACTGGGCGTGGTTTACATCCTTGACCTTTGGGACAATTCTGATGCCTGAGAGAGACTTGTTTTGGAGACTTCTGTTCAGCTGGAAGCTTAGGACAGAGGCTAGGATGAAAAAAAGCACAGGGGATAGAGGGCAGCCTTGCCTTAATCCTCTTGAGGCCTAGAAAAATTTGGTAGGGCAGCCATTAACCAACGGGGCGATCCAAGGGGCTGAAATGCAAGATTTGACCCACATAATGAATTTCTTATTGAATCCAAAATTTCTCATGGTTGCAAAAAGGAAATTATGCTTGACTCTGTCAAAGGCATTGGCCAAGTCCATCTTTACCACCATACCCTTCTCTTTTTTCTTGTAGCTGGTATGAATGGCTTCTTGAACTAAAATAATGTTATCCAGGATCTGTCTTCCTCTCACAAACCCACCTTGATTTTCCAGGATCAGCTTAGGCAGGATTCTTTTGAGTCTGTTAGCCATTATTTTGGTTATGATTTTGTATCCTGTATTACAAAGGGAGATAGGCCTAAATCTATTAAAGTTCTTAGCGCCTTTTTCTTTTGGAATGAGGGCCAAAAATGAGGATTTGGTGTTGCCACCCAACTTGGTACAATTCTGAGCCTTCTTAACCATTATGTACAAGTCCTTTTTTATTATATCCCAGCAAGAGATGTAGAACCGGGCTGTAAATCCATCCGGCCCTGGAGCTTTGTCTGGGTCCATTTTGTAGAGGGCTTTCTTGATTTATCGGATACTAACAGGGCTGTTCAGCAGCAGGTTGTCCTCATCATTAATCAAATTTGGAATCTCTGAGAGAGGATAGGAATTCGGGTCCACTGGATCCTGATCAGGGGCGGAATACAGATTTTTGAAAAAGGAATGGGTTGCCTCCTTAATGCCTCTAAAATCCTTTATTACTTGGACTTGCATCTGAATTTCATTGATGGAGTTATAAATTTTTCTGGCTTGGGCTTGCTTGTGAAAGAACGTAGTGTTTTTGTCTCCAGCTTGGAGCCAAAGCTTCCTTGATTTGACTCTCCAGTAGATTTCCTCTTCTCTACAGGATTTGTGGTACTTCCTTTGAAGCTCAGCTTCCCGGATGAGCAAGGCAGGGGTGACTGGGGACTCTTCCAAGATCAATTGGTGCCGTTCCAAGGCCTTCTGGATTATTTTCCTTTCAGCCATGGGAGAACCAAGTCCTTTAGCCCAGGATTTCAAATCAGCTTTGAGTCTTCCGAGCTTTCCTTCCCAGACATACAAGGGGGATCCATAAACAGGGTCCTTCCAGGAATTAGACACAATGTCAGGGAAACCTTCCTGATTTACCCAGATTGGGCTAAACCGAAATGGGATAGAACCTAACTTTTCTTCAGGAGAGAGGGAGAGAGAAATCGGTTTATGATCAGAAGTATAATGCGGGAAAATCTTGGAGGTCGCCATAAGCCCAAGGGTTAGGAAAGAGGAATGGATAAGGAAGCAGTCAAGGCGGACAGCTATATGACCAGGTCCTATCCTTTTATTTGACCAGGTGAACTTTCCCTTTTCAGGGATGATGTCTTCAAGATCCCAATCCAACATTAAATCTTCCACCCACTCTCTTGCAAGGTCCCGGACTATTGATCCCCCCTTTTTTTCGGCCAGAGCAAGAGTTACATTTAAGTCTCCAGCCAATACTAAATTTTCACGGTTGTGATGGTTAAGAAAAAGTTTTAAGGAATCCTAGCATTCTTTTTTTTCAACAAAAGAGACAGGAACATACATACATATAGGAATTTTAATTGTCTTTTATTTTACTAAGTTAATCTGGACTTGAATATCATATCATAGTAGCTATGTACACTTTTGCTCTGACCATTGTCTTTGACTTGAATACCCTAGCAGCTATGTACCTTTTTGCTACAATTGTCCTCGTTAAGTGTTTTGCTGTGAGGTGATTATTGATCGCCATAGACTAGAGTAGACATTGATACGAAGTAATATTGACTTGAATATCATACAACTGTGTACTCTATGTGACAAGTTATGCACCATTAGCTGAGCAAAAGTTGGTATGTTATTTTATTTTATTTTCTAGTTATGCACCAAAAGTCAACAAAAGTTAGTATGTTATTTTATTTTATTTTTATTAATTGATTTTCCTTGACTACATGGTATTAACACACTAGTTCAGGTGACTTGGAATGTCTCTTAGAAAGAACTTATTTGGACCCTATTACAAATATTAATGTGAAGTAATATTGACTTGAATACCATACAACTATGTATCTTAGTGACAAGTTATTACAAATATTGATGTGAAGTAATATTGACTTGAATACCATACAATTATGTACCCCAGTTACAAGTTATCACCATTAAGTCAGTAAAAGTTGGTTTGTTATTATATTTTATTTTTATTAATGGGCCTTCACTGAGTATATGGTATTAACATTCATTCAGGTTATTTGGAATGTCTCTTAGTCGACCCTATTAAATTAATAAATGGTGGAGTTTATCACAATTAGATATGAGATGGATAAATAATGAAGAGGCTCATTGGTGGTTCATTTTTTATGAAGTCATTTGTTATAAATTGGAGTTCACAAATTTACTTGTGTCCCATGTTGCTCTAATTAAAAAAAAAAACTAAAAAATAAATAAAGTGGTAAATTATTTTTTATATATTATTAAAATAATAATATTATAAATTATAAAATTAATCAATTGAAAAATGAATGATATAATAAATAGAAAAGTAAATGGTAATATCAATTTGTTGAAAAACAATTATGTGATTTTATTAAAAAAATAATAATAACTTTTATGTAACAACGTAATATAAAAACTATATGTATTAAGAAAATATAAATATAGATTTTGTGAATGTTAATTTTTTCTAATATATTAATAATTATTTTTTAAAATATATAATTAAAATGATAAATTAAAAAAAAACACATCAAAAACAAATAAAAATAATTATGACTGGGTACATATTTCTTTTTCCACAACTAAAACTTTCAAATAAAAATAGTTATGACTTGGTACATATTTCTTTTTCCACAACTATAACTTTCAAAAGACTTCTTTTTCCACTTAACTAAAACTTCCAAGAAAACAAGTCAAAAGACCTTTATGGGAATATCAATATTAAAGATTTTTGTTTTCGATTTGATCCTTTTGGGAGGCAAAGACCTTTATGGGAATATCAATCTTTGTATTTAAAAACTTTCTATTTTAAAAACTTTCTATTGAAAAAACAAAAAATAAAATCATTTTTGTCAAACTTTAAAACATGGTTTATTTATTTAATTATTATAGAATTGTGTTTTTATAATGTTGTTTTTTATTTATTTATGTTATTATAAATTATTAAAGAAAATTGATTATGTTATTGAGACTCATTTTGTTTTATTGGACTTTAAGAAATTATTATGTTTGTTATAACAAATTATTTTATGCTCATTCAAAAGTTAATGGAGATCATCATAGTTTTGACAACTTAAGAGATTATAAAATTTAAAATTATAATAAAAATTGGGAGAGTTGCCATATAATGTGGTTGCCGGCAAAGCATTTTAAGAAAAAGTGAGATTCATCCTTAACTGTAAATTATAACAAATTTTTATTAACTTATTTTTATAGGATTATATTGTGAAAATCTAAATAATACAAATGAATTAATTAATTTGATAGTTATTAACCTTTTTTTTTTTAAATTCTTAGAGGATAATATTTAATTCAAAAAAGACTAAATATTTTGTAAATTTGAACTAAATTCTATCCTTATTTATTTTGAACTTATTTAAATGCAAACTATCTTTTAACATATTTATGAAAAACAATGTAATACATATGACAATTCAATTCAATACTTAGTTAATTTATATCTAACAAGCTAAGAATAGCTTAAACACTTAAATTTTAATCAATTAAATTAGTGCATAACATTAAAAATAGATTATTATTATTATTACTATTAAAACATTATTTTACTTAAAAAATTACACTTATAATACAACATCTAATTAAATTATCACATATTAAACTATATTTTTCAACTTATTTTTTAATATATAAATTTATTATATTCTTAAAATTATTATGAAAAAAAACGCATCAAATTCTCAAATTCCCTTACTTAAGGTTTAAATTAAAAGTAACATACATTATTGACTTGCACATTAAAGAAATACTGTTATAATTATTATTTTTAAAATATCAAAATTATTTAAAGTAGTGTTTAAATTAAAATGCAAAATACATTATTAAGTTGTAAAGTATAACGTTATTGCATAATTATTAATTTACAAAGTAGAATGATAATATATGATTATTGAAGATATTTAATATTCAATAGACTGCATTTGTTAGAGGGCTACTTTATCTGTTATTTTAACAGGAGAATCAAGATTACATAATCCATTTGTTAAAGGGTTACTCTATCTCTTATTTTAACAAGATAATCTCATTTATGTACATAGTATTCAACAAAAACAAACATGTTAAGAATTGAACCTGGATGGAAAAGTAACATTCATTCTCCCAACTACTCGAGATACAACCAGTAAACTACAAATTATAAAACTATTAAATAAACGTTAAAATCACATCGAAAATACATAGTATTCAACAAATACAAACATATCCAGAATTGAACCTGGATGGAAAAGTAACATTCATTCTCCCAACTACTCTAATACAACCAATAAACTACAAATTATAAAACCATTAGGTAAACTTTAAAATCACATCGAAAATGATATATATGGATATTGAACACCATTATTGAGCACAGAAAGCAGAGCTGCGTGATGATCTATGATCGGTAAAGGCCCCATGAATGATTGACAACACTGAATCCTCCATCGACTACAAGGTTATGACCACTAACATACTTGGCCTCATTGCTGGCCAAATACAGACCTGCCTCCGCAACATCCTCCACTTTAAGAGTTGGCCCCTGTAAGTTACCCATACTGTTGCAGTAGCCCTCTATGGCGGCCTTCTCCTGTTCGGTAATAACCGACGAGGAATTGGCTCCCCTTCTCAACTGCTTCACTGAAAAAGGCGTTGCAACGCCAGAAGGAGAAACAGCGTTAACCCTGATCCCGTATTTACCAAGTTCTGCCGCGCCGTTCTTGGTCAAGCCTATGACTGCATGCTTGGAGGCCGTGTATGAGTATGGCGCAGCTCCTCCCAATATACTTGCAAGGCTGCTCGTTGAAATTATACAGCCCTTCTTCTTCGGAATCATCACCCGCGCCGCGTGCTTAATGCCGAGCATGACCCCTCTTACGTTTACGCTCATAATTCGATCAAATTGCTCCATGTCGTATTCTGCAACGCTCTTCACCATAACAGCATCATTGATTCCAGCGTTGTTATACATGATATCCAGTTGACCATGTTTCTCTATGGCCAAATCCACCACAGCGCTCATGTCTTTCTCTTTGCTCACATCGCAGTGCACGTAAGTTGCAGAAGGAGAAAGGGTTTCGGCAAGGGTTTTGCCGGCTTCGTCTGCCAAATCTGCGATTATGACTTTCGCTCCGTGCTTTGTAAAGAGCCGAACAATGGCTTCTCCGATTCCCATTGCTCCGCCTGTTATAATTGCAACCTTGCCCTCCAGTCTGCAATCAAAGATCATTAGTCAGATTAGGTGATCCCCACTCACAGTAGCCCTGACAATAACTTAGTTAAACTCAATGTTGAGGAATTTAAACTCAAAATTTGCAACATGATGTTGAGGAAAACTCGAAATTTGCAGGCCTTATGTACCAACTTCCTCATATCCTGCAAAGCTTATAGTTATATCAGGTGGCAATAAGACATTATAAATAGGGAAAATTGGATTCTAAAACCAGAGATTGCAAATTAAAACTGAATCAGCATTTTTAGTATAGTGTGATTACCGTCGCTCTGATCCATTAAAGCTCAGATTGCCAACACAGGCAGCAGCTCCCTTAACCTCTTCGTTAGACATGGCCAGGAAGCGAAATCAGGCAAGAAAGAAAGTCTCAAGAGTAAAATTATAAAGAGAACAAGAAACAGATTGTCAGATGTAGAAGCAGAGCCTAGGGAGGCCCACTTATACCGAGAATATAACCTCATGACTCTAAATTAATAACTCATTGAAAATATGAAAATATTATATTTCTTCTTTTTTGTCCTCAAGTAATGACCGCATCAAGAGTGGTCCAAACAAGTCAGGAGTTGTGTTTTTCAAAATGATAAGACATATTTACCATGATTTTTCTAAAAATGGTTTTGGTTTTTAATGTAACGGTTAATATTAAATTTAAATATTTAAATATTTGAACATGGTGCTTTATAGTTCAATACGAGGGAGACCTTGTCACGTTCGCTGGAAAAAAAATGGATCAGAAAAACAACACAATATTGAGAAGATGTCGTAAATTTTTTATCTAAAAAATAATAATAAATAAAAATTTAAATTATCCGCAAAACAATGTTGGCCTAGCACATGGTTTTAAAACCATATGCATGGCCTCCTAAACAATCCATGGTTTTATTGTACATGGTTTAAGAGAGCCTTGAAAATGGTTTTAAAACTATGTGTAAGACCTCCTAAACAATCCATGGTTTTATTGTACATAGTTTAGGAGGGTCTTGCAAATCGTTTAAAGACCATGTGCAAAGCCTCCTAAACAACCTATGGTTTTAGGAGGGTCTTGCACATGGTTTTAAAACCATGTATGGGGAGATGTTGTAATGTTTGTTCTTAACAAAATAAAAAATCGATGGCTATATATAAGACACACCACAGATTATAGCTCAGTGAATGCAAGACCTAGAAATGGTTTGCACCTCCAGAGATTTCCATCCCTCTGAAGGCTTGATAAAGCCTAAATAAATGTATTGATGATAGGTGTATTGCTAAAGCATTTTTTTAGGTTAAGTTATCATTTCGAAATCTGTTCATATAAATTTTAAAAAACTAAACAAATTCTTTTTTTTACAAACATTTAAATAAATATTTTAATTTTGCGTCGAGGTAATAAATAAATTTGTACTTAAAAAAAGGAATTCAATAATTTGAAAAATCACGTCAACCCAAAATTATATAACAACATTCGAGCAATGATAAAAGACCAATCATAAAGTATTCACTCAAATAATAGTAGCTTTGACTATTTATGAAAGGAAAGCTTATTTATTTTACATTTTAGACTTTTGATGGTTTAGGTAGGAAGGACTTTTTTAAATTTATGAGTAATGACTTTTGTAACCACTTTGTAAGTGATGTGTAAGTGATGTTACAAAGATAAATGGGCCTGAAATCCTCCAAGCAAATTGGATTTTTTATTTTTGGAGTGAGGGCTAAAAAAGTTGAGTTGAGGGGAGGATGTAAATGGTCATTAACCTCAGATTCTTTAACCATATCAAGGAGATCAAGCCCGATTGTATCATAGGCTGCCAGGAAAAATTATATGGTTCATTTGTCTAGGCTAGGGATTTTATCCTTTTGAAAACTATGTAGAGTTGCTTTCAATTCTTTCTCCGAGACCTCCTCTATAAGATCTAGATTGTCTTCATAAAAAATTCTTCCCGCAAAGAATTGTGGAATTTTAATAACTTCTGCAATCATATCATGTTGCTGAGCTTTGAAGAGGGTTTCAAAATAAGATTTATTAATCTCGGCCAGATCTTCAAAAGAGGAACATCGTTCATTTCTGGCATTCTTTAGTTCCCATATAGTATTCTTCATTTTCCAACCTTTTGCGAAGGCTTGAAAGTATTTTGTGTTATCATCCCCACTAGCCAACCATATAGCTCTACTTTTTAACCTCCAAACTTCTTCCCTTTCTTTCAGAATCTTGGTTTGGTCTAACTACAGACAGATCAAGTTTTCTTTATCAGACCGAGTAAGAAAACCACCTCCCTCGGAATTATGAATTTCAGCTAGCCCTGCCTCAATCTGAGTAATGGCCTGATTGTCCTCTTCCTTTTTAGACTTTGCCCAATCTTTAAGAATATGTTTGATATGGGAGAGGTTTTGAGCAAGCTAGGAAGCAGAATGATTTTCCTCGTCAACCACAAAAAGGATCCATTTGGTTTGGATTAGACTGAGGACTTCCTCATTCTTAAGCCAGCCTGCACAAAATTTGAAGGGGTTGGCTGGATTTTCAGGGTTCCTCAAGATCTCAAGGAAAATAGTCAAATGGTCAGATTCACCTCCCAAGTCAACCCATTGCTTGAACATCATATCCTTTCCCAAAAGACTTTGCAAGTAAAAACCTATCAGGTCTTTTCGCAATTATGTTATCTCCAATTCTTCTATTTGGCGAGGTGGGATTGAGCTTGATGGGATCAAGATGCACCAAGTGAGTAGTCTGCAAAAATTGGACAAAAAAAATTTCCAACAAATCCACCCTTGCCCTTGGACACTAGATTTCATGAGTGCCTAAGGTGAAATTGAATTCTCCTCCCAGAACAACATTTTCACTCTTAATCAGTGGGGAAATTCGCAGAGTCTCCCATAAGGCTAATATGTTATTGTAGGGACCATAAATATTTAGAGTGGTAAGGAATATATCTGCTTCAGCCTAACTCGCCTGGATTCCCATGCCAAAGGAGGCTCCCCAAGAATTCATACATTTTATCGAAGACTAGTTCCAACCTATTGTCAGTCCACCCGAGTGACCTCTAGCATTCTGAGCTAAAAAGGAAAAAGTTTTCAAGAGAGAAGATAATAGGTGTGTACTTCAAGTTCCGTCCCTAAAGTTTCATGAAGGAGGATTGCATCCGGTTTTTGTACTAGAAGCATCCTCTTGAGGGCAAGTTTCTTTCGAGTACTTCCCAAACCCCTGCACTTTAGATAGAGTATTTTCATTGGAAATCCCCTTCTGGGGCCTGCACTTATCTAAGTGCCCCGATGATTGTTTGTGTCTACCATTAGCTTAATCCCGTAATGCTTTTTTCCAAGCAAAGGAAAGTGTGAGGGTCTTCCCCGACCCTTTCCTTTTGAGGGTAAGTTTGAATTTGATCCTAACCCTAAAAGAATCGAGGCTGGATCAGACATAAATGGGATATCCCTTGATCTAAGATGAAAGCATATCGAAGAGGTGGGGGTGGATCTAAGGGAGGAGGTCTAAAAAGAGGGGCGATAGGATGAGGGGAGCAATGTTGCATAAGGAGGTGGAGGAGGGGAGGGAATCCACGAGTTAGGGGAGGAGAAAATAAGAGAAGGTGTTGCCGACAAAGATGCATTTAAATCAAGAAAATGAAAATCAATGCATTGATTGTTCATAGAGGAAACTAAGGGCTTACCCGTGGGATGTAACGAATCTTGCTGCAGTGGATGGTTTGACCCGTGATCTGAAGTCTCAAATGAATTTTCTGTAGAAAGAGAGGGTTGCCTCAGATCTTCCACCCGGTTGATAAGGATTTCTCTTGGCTTCCCTAGAGGGGATATTTCTCTGTCCAGAGCCGCTTCTTCCCTTGTGTTCCATCTTTTTCGTGAAAAACCTTTGTGAAACCCAACTGGAAATTTTTTGCAAGGTGTCTTGTTGCATGGAAACGATGGCACATGAAGGGTATCCCCTCATAATCTAGGATTTGCTTTCTGATAGAGTTACCCCAAATGAGGTTTATGTGCTCCCGAAGATCTGTTCTTACATTAAGAGAAAAAAGGATCTGCACAACCGTTCGCTTTCATGTTCTCTGAAAAGAGAGATATTCCTCTAGGAAGTCACCAAGCGCATTTTCCAGATCTCGCAGTGAATCCAAATTCCATAGTTCCCAAGTGAGCCTTGAAAATGAACCCAGACTGGAATAGTGTTTTACTTCTCGCTGTCTACATTGAAGAGTCATTCCCATTTCTTAAGCAGGATGGGTACAGACCCATAACTCCAATGTTTCTTCAACATTTTGTCAGCATCCTCTGCGCTATTAAATTTGAAGCTGAACCAGCCATTTGTGAGTGCACTTACTATTAGAGGAAATTTGGGGTCTAAAATGGGCCTCCTAAGGAAAATAATAAAAAAAAAGCCACATCACACTACAAATATGCCATGGCAGATTAAATCTAATGAAAATATAATGAAAGACAAACTAAATCATCTCATTAATGGTAGTTGACAACTATATTGAGTTAATGTAGAGTTAAGAGATATTGATTAAAAATATTAATAAAATATTTAGATTCTTGTGCACACATAATAAATGATAGGAAACTTTTGAATTTTATATTATTATTTTTTTAAATGAGTTGACCACTACTTTTTATATATTTAATAAATGTAAAACTCAAATATATTCATTTATAATGTAAACTATAATTATAATAGTATTAAAAAAACAAATCACTATTATTTTTTAATATAAATTTTATTTTAATTCATATAAAAAATATTACATCACATAAAATAAAAAACAATAAACTATGTATATTCATATTATTTTTTATATTAATATAAAAAAAATTGTGGTTTAATGGGTAGGTAGGTAAGAGACAAAAAAGAGTAAAATAAAATTTTATTATATATTAGTAACATTAAAAATAGTTTTTATTTTTTTATTTTGTTAGTATTTAAATGTTTTATTTATTTTTGGATGTAATAATTCAATATATTTATTTTTTTAATATTACTTAATAATATTAAAAATATTAAATATCTTTTATTTAGTATTTCAAGATAAGTCTATTTAAAATTAAATATTATTTAGTTTTCTTTTTAAAAAATTGATTATTAAATGTTTTTAGTATTTCAAAATGCTTCCACTACAATTTTAATTAATGAGAAGGTTATGTTTTAGAGGAGTTGGAAGTAGTGATCAAATAAAATATTCTATATTTATTAGTTAAAGTTTATTTATCTTATTTCGAGGTGATCTTCTCAAGAACTTAACCAAGGTGAGGTTGATATGGAGTTAGCTATTGTCAAATAAAAATATGCCACATAAGCATTATGTGTCCAACTCAACCATAATGGTTGACCAAAGATATTGAAATTCTATTGGTTTAAAAATTCAACTCAATCTAGCTCATCCATGGCACAATTTTTTATCAGGCTCACTTTAGACCCCAAATTTCCTCTCATAAGTTTCTGGTTCATATTGAAGTATGCCAAGCATGTTTTTCACAACCCAAATTTCTAGGTTTTCCACACTATGGTTTCGTCCGCTTCTTTTTTCAACCAAAGCCAATTCTGCCATAACCGGGAAGCTTCACCTATCGATACACTAATGCCACAAATAAGGTTTAGGGGTATGTTGCTCGAAATTAGACACTTGTTCTTTTGTTTCTTATTAGGGTTTCTCTCCAAGTTGTCTCCACCAACTTGAGAACCTTCCCTAGGTTCCTTGTTGTTATGATCTGAGCCATACTTAGGTGGGGTTCCTTGAAAATCACCTAGCTGTAGGAAAGAAGCTATGAATCCTTCTGGACTGAAACTTTATTCTTCGTCTGGAACCAAAGGGTATGACTTCTCTAGAGGATTTGGAAGGGATCCAATCCAACCTGTTTCTAGAAGCTCGAAGTTGTTAAACAGGGCATGCTCTAGTGGCGTCGCAGGATTCAAAGATGGAGCATCAAAAACTTCTGAGTGAACCATGGTGGCATCCATAGAAAATAGCCCTAATTTTGCTTCAAAACTAGGTGGAAAAAGAGAAAATGAGATTCCCCCCTAGCGTCAGTTCATGCGGCATCACTGCTAACGGTAGTTGTGAGGGAGATGCAGTTGGTTCTTGCGAGATATCTGGCAATTCAATGTTAACCTTGGTTTCCATTAACCCTGCAGGTTCGGGGGCAATCCCAAATGGCCCAGGATAATCTGGACAGCTACAGAGCAGCTAACCGCGTAGGTAATCGGTTTGGAGAAAATTGTTCCTTCATGCCATGAGTCCTATGAAAATTCAAGCAGATCTTCTTCTTCGTACGCCATGTTCCTAGATCCGAGTTAGATAGCAAAGAGGGAAATCTCTAGCACTGAGTTGACCGCCAAGGTCAAGATAACCCTGAAATTTCGGTGAGGTTAAAGGAGAAACGACGTAGCCCATACAATACAATACCACCCGAAGAGCTACAAGCCAGAACAGAAAGGCAGTTCTGGTCCATACAAACCTTCCTAGAAAACCCTCAATCCATAAAACCAGGCAAGGGTAAAGCCAGCAGGTGAAAGTCAGTCCGGACCCGACTCGGATACAAGTAATTCCCACTTTTTTCGACTATTTGGTATTAGTCCTCCACCGAGGAGGATGGACTCCAATTGCCAAGTCTCGACAAGAAAGCTCTTGTCCTTCATCTCAAGGGACTTATGATGAGTCCAATCTTTAATCTTCTTCTTCAATATTCTGAGACTTCTGGAGAAAGACTCCATTCCAGAATAAGACGAGTCTAGGGGAAGGAAAGGCCACTCTTTTCTGATCATCTTAACAAAGTCGTCAAAAGCTAGCCAAGAGTGGTTGAACTTAAAAGGAAAGATACACGTCGAAGAAGACTCCCTCCATTCCAGGACAACCGGATAGTGGTCCGAAATAGCCGAAGGAAAGGTCCAAGCCCTGTATAAGGGCAAGTGGTCTAACAAGTTAGAGGAAAGCAAGAACCTATCAAGACGCTTGCTTATACCATCATCACCAGAGCGGCCATTACGCCAGGTAGGTCCCGCAGATCCTGGAGCAATATCAACAAGTTGAAGAGAGGAGAACAGGTGGGTGAAAAAGGGGCCAAGTGGGTCTGAGCGGGCCTTTTTTCCCTAGACTTCAGAACAGTTTAAGGTAAGGTTGAGGTCGCCTGCCAAAACCAGGTTTGGTTGGTTGAGTAAGCCCCCTTTGACAACCGAATCCCAGAAACTCTCCCTATTATTATAGGGCCCATAACAATTGAGAAGAGTGATAACCAAGGGAGAGCCCTGAACATGTGCTTTAAGAAGGATCCCTGCAACAGTTTTGAAGGCTTTTAACCTAAAGCAACAAGGGTTCCAGGCTGCAAGTAAGCCCCCAGAGAGGCCTGAGGAACTTAAAGCACAATATTCCCATCCCGGACGCAGCTTAGAGAAAGACAGGATGGCATTATGAGAGCAAGTCATGGTTTCTTGAAGAAAGATAAGATTTGGGGCTAGTGAGACAAAGAGGTTCTAGAGGCTTTTGTGTTTGGCCGAGCCTCCAAGGCCATGAACATTAAGAGATAGGATCTTCATTATGTACCCGAAGTCTCGGGTGTCTTTGCTCTAAGGGCTCGAGAGGGTGAGGACTGAGAGTTGCGTGCAGCAATATTCAGTCCAGTGGAAAGAGGGGTATATGGGAGGGGTAGAGGTGGGGTGTCAAAAGAGGAGGGTGGGGGTTTCTTGGTTCTTCTCCTGATGGTTACATTATGAAAGCGAATAGAGTCCAATGGGAGAACTGAGGGGGAAAGTGGCACTCTGTCAGAGAAGATTTACAGAGTAGATTGCAAAGATGTATCTGCAAAGGATGGAGTGGAAGTTGGAATACGGGAGGGAGACGAAGCAGAGGAAGGTCTGGGACCCGGTAACGAGGGGAAATCCGCTTCCGTGAAGAGAGAAGGCGACACTAAAGAAGGGTGAACTTCTGTCAAAGCGGGCAACACTGGGGGTGATAATATCTCTTCGGAGGGAATGAAGGGTGGGTGAGTATCTGTCATAGCGGGCATCACAAGGAGAGACTCCTCTGAGGAAGGGAGAGGAGTCGGTCCAGAGGGAAAGTCAGGTTCCAGATAATCGGAATGCCCAGTTAAAGCAGAGGAGGGGCTTGCGGCATTAACAGAATATAAGAGTAACAGTTCTTGTTCAGAAGCATCTTCGAATAAGGAGCAAGCCTGAGAAAGCATACCTTTTGTTGGCACGTTCTCGAGAGCAGCCAGAGAGTAAGGGGAGGGAGAGGGTGCCCGGTTCGATGTGGGGGATGAAGAGAGTGAAACAGCCCCTTTTCTCATCGCTGGACAGGTCCTTCGAAGATGTCCAACAGCTCTATACTTACTGCAACGAAATGGCACATTAAGGTAATCCAACCGCTGATGAATAATCCGATCGAGACATAAAATTTCAATTTCTGCTGGGAGGCCTGATAATAAGTCCATTTCGATAAGGATCTTAGCCATTCGCTTGTCAAACGAATGGAGGAAATCGTCTTCAATAGCCACAAAGCGCCCGATGGTGTTCCCAATGCCCTCCATAACCTCACGGTTCCATAATGGCAGAGGCAATCTAGGGAGGAGGACCCATAAATTTTGTTTCTTGACACGTTCTCTTAACAGGTCAAAATGTATGTGCCAACGGTCCAGCACCAAGGAACCTTCCTGGATGTGCCAGAAGGAGTTTAATACAGACAGAGCATGAGCCTCTTCCAAGAAAACAAAAACTATCCAACCTCTGGCAAGCAGACTAATCGAGGGTGTATAGGAGAAGAAAGGCTTCCAATTTTCAGAATCCCAAGTGTGCCATTCGTTCTTACCCATCTGACAGTATTCCAGTCTGCCAATGATGGCACGTGAGCATAATGCCTCTGCCCTTTCCATGAAGATATCCCTTCCCAACACATATCGTAGTTTTCCTTCACGGACCTTGTGTGCCTTTGCAGCTCTGCGCCGACGACTGTGTGCGGGAGAAGGTGGAGGGAGTTCATTCATCTCTGCTCCCATCCCTAGTCATGGTCGCGACTTAGTGGAGCGACAGCTGCGAGAGGGGGGTCTTTTTTAAACGGAGACGGACAACCACTGTAAAAAAACACGTAGAGGGTTCCAGAGACGGAGAAACCGCAAGAACCACAAAAATTCAACCCCAATGATGGAATCGTGGCAAGGGAGGCTGTGACAATCAAAGGTGACAGAAGAAACCCTGGTGGCCGACAAGGAAACAAGAAGGACACCGTCTAGCACTGAGTTGACCGCCAAGGTCAAGATAACCCTGAAATTCCGGAGAGGTTAAAGGAGAAACGACGTAGCCCATACAATACAATACCACCCGAAGAGCTACAAGCCAGAACAGAAAGACAGTTCCGGTCCATACAAACCTTCCTAGAAAACCCTCAATCCATAAAACCAGGCAAGGGTAAAGCCAGCAAGTGAAAGACAGTCCGGACCAAGCTCGGATACAAGTAATTCCCACTTTTTTCGACTGGTTGGTACTAGTCCTCCACCAAGGAGGATGGACTCTAGTTTCCAGGTCTAGACATAGTGCGGACAAACCCTACGTGAGGAAAAACCCTAGCGGCCGAAAATGAGCAATCTAAGCAGCACAAGGAAACAGGTAAGGTTACCGAGTGGAATTTACCGAGCAGACTCAAAAACCTGGGAAAAAACCCTTTGCTAAACGGAGAGGAGTGATAAGGACGCAAGTAACATCTTAAAACCGGCACAGTCAGCCATTGCGGAGAGAGCTTATCCAGCTCCTTCCAAATCACAGGGTAATATCGATTGATATCGTAGCCCGGAGAGTGACACACCAGAGCCATCAAGCCAAGAAGAGACGAACCAGAGCCATCGAGCTCTCACTCAGGAACATGTGCCTTCACATCTATCAAGTTAATGTTGACTTAAATACCCTAGCCGCTATGTACCTTTTTGCTACAATTGTCCTCGTTAAATGTTTTGCTCTGAGGTGATTATTGATCACCATAGACTAGAGCAGACATTGATATGAAGTAATATTGACTTGAATATCATACAACTGTGTACTCTATGTGACAAGTTATGCACCATTAGCTAAGCAAAAGTTGGTATGTTATTTTATTTTATTTTCTAGTTATGCACCAAAAGTCAACAAAAGTTAGTATGTTATTTTATTTTATTTTTATTAATTGATTTTCGTTGACTACATGGTATTAACACACTAGTTCAGGTGACTTGGAATGTCTCTTAGAAAGAACTTATTTGGACCCTATTACAAATATTAATGTGAAGTAATATTGACTTGAATACCATACAACTATGTATCTTAGTGACAAGTTATTACAAATATTGATGTGAAGTAATATTGACTTGAATACCATACAATTATGTACCCCAGTTACAAGTTATCACCATTAAGTCAGTAAAAGTTGGTTTGTTATTATATTTTATTTTTATTAATGGGCTTTCACTGAGTATATGGTATTAACATTCATGGTATTAACATTCATTCAGGTTATTTGGAATGTCTCTTAGTCGACCCTATTAAATTAATAAATGGTGGAGTTTATCACAATTAGATATGAGATGGATAAATAATGAAGAGGCTCATTGGTGGTTCATTTTTTATGAATTCATTTGTTGTAAATTGGAGTTCACAAATTTACCTGTGTCCCATGTTGCTCTAATTACAAAAAAAAACTAAAAAAATAAATAAAGTGGTAAATTATTTTTTATATATTATTAAAATAATAATATTATAAATTATAAAATTAATCAATTGAAAAATAAATGATATAATAAATAGAAAAGTAAATGGTAATATCAATTTGTTGAAAAAAAATTATGTGATTTTATTAAAAAAATAAATGAAAAACTTTTATGTAACAACGTAATATGAAAATTATATGTATTAAGAAAATATAAATATAGATTTTGTGAATGTTAATTTTTTTCTAATATATATTAATAATTGTTTTTTAAAATATATAATTAAAAATAATAAATTAAAAAAAACATCAAAAACAAATAAAAATAAAAATAGTTATGACTTGGTACATATTTCTTTTTCCACAACTAAAGCTTTCAAACAAAAATAATTATGACTTGATACATATTTCTTTTTCCACAACTAAAACTTTCAAAAGACTTATTTTTCCACTTAACTAAAACTTCCAAGAAAACAAGTAAAAAAGTGTCATTTATTAAAGATTTTTGTTTTCGATTTGATCCTTTTGGGAGGCAAAGACCTTTATGGAAATATCAATCTTTATATTTAAAAACTTTCTATTGAAAAAACAAAAAATAAAACCATTTTTGTCAAACTTTAAAACATGGTTTATTTATTTAATTATTATAGAATTGTGTTTTTATAATGTTTTTATTTATTTATTTAGGTTATTATAAATTATTAAAGAAAATTGATTATGTTATTGAGATTCATTTTGTTTTATTGGACTTTAAGAAACTATTATGTTTATTATAACAAATTATTTTATGCTCATTCAAAAGTTAATGGAGATCATCATAGTTTTGGCAACTTAGAAGATTATAAAATTTCAAATTATAATAAAAATTGGGGGAGTTGCGATATAATGTGGTTGCAGGCAAGGCATTTTAAGAAAAAGTGAGATTCATCCTTAACTGTAAATTATGACAAATTTTTATTAAGTTATTTTTATAGGATTATATTGTGAAATTCTAAATAATACAAATGAATTAATTAATTTGGTAGTTATTAACCTTAATATTTTTTTAAATTCTTAGAGGATAATATTTAATTCAAAAAAGACTAAATATTTTTGTAAATTTGAACTAAATTCTATCTTTATTTATTTTGAACTTATGTAAATGCAAACTATCTTAAAACAATGTAATACAATGTAATACATATTTAATACATATGACATTATGAAAAACAATGTAATACATATGACATTATAAATTGTTACTCAATTCAATAATTAGTTAATTTATATTTAAAAAGTTAATAATAGCTTAAACACTTAAATTTTAATCAATTAAATTAGTGCATAACATTAAAAATAGATTATTATTATTATTATTATTACTATTAAAACATTATTTTACTTAAAAAAAAATTACACTTATAATACAGCATCTAATTAAATTATCATATATTAAACTATATTTTTCAACTTATTTTTTAATATATAAATTTTTTATATTTTTAAAATTATAATGAAAAAAAAGCATCAAATTCTCAAATTCCCTTACTTCAGGTTTAAATTAAAAGTAACATACATTATTGACTTGCACATTAAAGAAATACTATTATAATTATTATTTTAAAAATATCAAAATTATTTAAAGTAGTGTTTAAATTAAAATGCAAAATACATTATTAAGTTGTAAAGTAGAACGTTATTGCATAATTATTGATTTATCTGCTACTTTATCTGCTATTTTAACACGAGAATCAAGATTACATAATCCATTTGTTAAAGGGTTACTCTATCTCTTATTTTAACAAGATAATCTCATTTATGTACATAGTATTCAACAAAAACAAACATGTCAAGAATTGAACCTGGTGGAAAAGTAACATTCATTTTCAAGAATTGAACCTGGTGGAAAAGTAACATTGATTCTCCCAAAAACTCGAGATACAACCAATAAACTACAAATTATAAAACCATTAAAAAAATGTTAAAATCACATCGAAAATGATATATATTGATATTAAACAAGGAATACACAGTATTCAACAAAAACAAACATATCCAGAATTGAACCTGGATGGAAAAGTAACATTCATTCTCCCAACTACTAAGATACAACATATAAACTACAAATTATAAAACCATTAAGTAAACTTTAAAATCACATTGAAAATGATATATATGGATATTGAACACCATTATTGAACACGGAAAGCAGAGCTGCGTGATGATCTATGATCGTTAAAGGCCCCATGAATGATTGACAACACTGAATCCTCCATCGACTACAAGGTTATGGCCACTAAAATACTTGGCCTCATTGCTGGCCAAATACAGACCTGCCTCCTCAACATCCTCCACTTTAAGAGTTGGCCCCTGTAAGTTACCCATACGGTTGCAGTAGCCCTCTATGGCGGCCTTCTCCTGTTCGGTAATAATCGACGAGGAATCGGCGCCCCTTCTCAACTGCTTCACTGAAAAAGGCGTTGCAACGCCAGAAGGAGAAACAGCGTTAACCCTAATCCCGTATTTACCGGCTGAGCTTATCCAGCATGTACGTTCATGCTGGTTAAGCCAGCTGGCGTGGGTCCAGGTCGAAAGAGTCCACCCTCCCGGAATGTTTTTAAACTTTTCGACTGCACTGTAGCCCACTGCCTGGCCTGTACTCCGTTAACAAATTCAAACATAAATGTTAAACATAAGGAAGTAACAAATTCAAACATAAATGTTAAACATAAGGAAGTAATTATTCCATGATGATAGCATTCATTTACATCTACCACTCTTTTAGACACTAAATTCTCTTGACTTTAACTTAACATATCACAAAGTCCTTATCAATTATTCTTTCTACCTATTCAAATATTGCTAGCATGGTGACCCAATCATAGTAATATTTTTCTATCGATTCCATTCCAATGGTTTACATTTCAAGTCGATCAAAACAAAATTCTATGGTAGAAAATCCCACCAATAACAAAAGTTGCGATCGTGGATTCTTTCAAACTGAAGATATATCAGTTCCACAATTAGGAGAGGAGCATGCCATCCTACAACTCTTGGGAAGTTTTGATTTTTGGCTAAATTATTTTGTATACTTTTGTGGAGGAACTGTTGTAACGTCCCGGTTTTGACCCCGTTTGCATGATGTATATAATGTAATTAATCATGGTGAGGAGCTAAAGGCAAAAGCCCCACCATCGATTTGGTTGTGTATGTTTCGGCAATTGGGATAGTTGCCGATGGTATATCGTGCTATTTGGCACATTATAATTCGGCATCATGTAAACATGCACATCAAATAAAACTAAAACCACAACCAGCTACGGCAGTGCAACGTTGAATGAAAAGGGCATGGTTCCAAAGGATAAGGGGTGAGGGGATGTCAAACCTTGGTCTATGGAGAAAAAACCCATGTGTTGCCACCTTGTTTTGTTTTGCCATCTTCCTTGTCTCATCCAACCTCTTCAACCTCTTTATTGCTTTATCCAACCACCTTCTTTGAGAATGGTTGCTGGTGGTTGGGGCAGTTATTGTTTTTGGGAGTGGAGTGGCAGGACTGTCAGTCCCCTTGCTCACGCGCCCACTCCACCCACGACTGCATTCACTCTTCTCTCCCACGTTTTCCAACTTTCACAATTGTGGTCTGTTCGTTCTCTCCATGGTCGGTTCTTCCTCACGCAGAGTCGAAGTCTATTCATCCGCACGCATAAGGGAGCTGCAAAACTTATAGTTATATCAGGTACCAATAAGACATTATATAAATAGAGAAAAATGGACTCTAAAACCAGAGATTGCAAATTAAAACTGAATCTGCATTTTTAGTATAGTGTGATTACCGTCGCTCTGATCCATTAAAGCTCAGATTGCCAACACAAGCAGCAGCTCCCTTAACCTCTTCGTTAGACATGGCCAGGAAGCGAAATCAGGCAATAAAGAAAGTCTCAAGAGGAAAATTATAAAGAGAACAAGAAAGAAACAGATTGTCAGATGTAGAAGCAGAGCCTAGGGAGGCCTACTTATACCGAGAATATAACCTCATGACTCTAAATTAATAACTCATTGAAAATATGAAAATATTATATTTCTTCTTTTTTGTCCTCAAGTAATGACCGCATCAAGAGTGGTTCAAACAAGTTAGGAGTTGTGTTTTTCAAAACGATAAGACATATTTACCATGATTTTTCTAAAAATGGTTTTGGTTTTTAATGTAATAGTTAATATTAAATTTAAATATTTAAATATTTGAACATGGTGCTTTCTAGTTCAATATGAGGGAGACCTTGTAACGTTTGCTGGAAAAAAAATGTGGATCAGAAAAACAACACAATATTGAGAAGACATTGTAAAATTTTTATCTAAAAAATAATAATAAATAAAAATGTAAATTATCCGCAAAACAATGTTGGCCTAGCACATGGTTTTAAAACCATATGCATGGCCTCCTAAACAATCCATGGTTTTATTGTACATGGTTTAAGAGAGCCTTGAAAATGGTTTTAAAACTATGTGTAAGACCTCCTAAATAATCCATGGTTTTATTGTACATAGTTTAGGAGGGTCTTGCAAATCGTTTAAAGACCATGTGCAAAGCCTCCTAAACAACCCATGGTTTTAGGAGGGTCTTGCACACGGTTTTAAAACCATGTATGGGGAGATGTTGTAATGTTCGTTCCTAACAAAATAAAAAATCAATGGCTATATATAAGACACACCAAAGATGATAGCTCAGTGAATGCTTGAGAAAGCCTAAATAAATGTATTGATGATAGGTGTATTGCTAAAGCATTTTTTAGGTTAGGTTATCATTTCGAAATCTCTTCATATAAATTTTAAAAAACTAAACAAATTCTTTTTTTTATAAACAATTAAATAAATATTTTAATTTTGCATCGAGGTAATAAATAAATTTTTACTTAAAAAATTGTAATTCAATAATTTGAAAAATCACGTCTATAACAACATTCAAGCAATGATAAAAGACCAATCATAAAGTATTCACTCAAATAATAGTAGCTTTGACTATTTATGAAAGGAAAGCTTATTTATTTAACATTTTAGACTTTACATTCGATCAATAATAAAAGACCAATCATAAAGTATTCACTCAAATAATAGTAGTTTTATTCACTCAAATAATAGTACCTTTGACTATTTATGAAAGGAAAGCTTATTTATTTTACATTTTAGACTTTTGATGGTTTAGGTAGGAAGGACTTTTTTAAATTTATGAGTAATGACTTTTGTAACCACTTTGTAAGTGATGTTACAGATAAATGGGCCTGAAATCCTCCAAGCAGATTGGATTTTCTATTTTTGGAGTGAGGGCTAAAAAAGTTAAGTTGAGGGGAGGATGTAAATGGTCATTAACCTGAGATTCTTTAACTATATGAAGGAGATCAAGCCCGATTGTATCATAGGCTGCCAGGAAAAATTATATGGTTCATTTGTCTAGGCTAGGGATTTTATCCTTTTGAAAACTATGTAGAGTTGCTTTCAATTCTTCCCCCGAGACCTCCTCCATAAGATCTAGATTGTCTTCATAAAAAATTCTTCCAGCAAAGAATTGTGAAATTTTAATAACTTCTGCAATCATATCATGTTGCTGAGCTTTGAAGAGGGTTTCAAAATAAGATTTATTAATCTCGGCCAGATCTTCAAAAGAGGAACATCGTTCATTTCTGGCATTCTTTAGTTCCCATATAGTATTCTTCATTTTCCAACCTTTTGCGAAGGCTTGAAAGTATTTTGTGTTATCATCCCCACTAGCCAACCATATAGCTCTACTTTTTAACCTCCAAACTTCTTCCCTTTCTTTCAGATCTTGGTTCGGTCTAACTCAAGAGAGATCAAGTTTTCTTTATCAGACCGAGTAAGAAAACCACCTACCTCGGAATTATGAATTTCAGCTAGCCCTGCCTCAATCTTAGTAATGGCCTGATTGTCCTCTTCCTTTTTAGACTTTGCCCAATCTTTAAGAATATGTTTGATATGGGAGAGGTTTTGAGCAAGCTGGGAAGCAGAATGATTTTCCTCGTCAACCACAAAAGGGATCCAGTTGGTTTGGATTAGACTGAGGACTTCTTCATTCTTAAGCCACGCTGCACAAAATTTGAAGGGGTTAGCTAGCTTTTTAGGGTTCCTCAAGATTTCAAGGAAAATAGTCAAATGGTCAGATTCACCTCCCAAGTCAACCCATTGCTTGAACTTCATATCCTTTCCCAAAAGACTTTGCGAGTAAAAACCTATCAGGTCTTTTTGCAATTATGTTATCTCCAATTCTTCTATTTGTCGAGGTGGGATTGAGCTTGATGGGATCAAGATGCACCAACTGAGTGGTCTGGAAAAATTGGACAAAAAAAATTTCCAACAGATCCACCCTTGCCCTTGGACACTAGATTTCATGAGTGCCTAAGGTGAAATTGAATTCTCCTCCTAGAACAACATTTTCACTTTTAATCAGTGGGGAAATTCGCAGAGTCTCCCATAAGGCTAATATGTTATTGTAGGGACCATAAATATTTAGAGTGGTAAGGGATATATCTGCTTCAGCCTAACTCGCCTGGATTCCCATGCCAAAGGAGGCTCCCCAAGAATTCATACATTTTATCGAAGACTAGTTCCAACCTATTGTCAATCCACCCGAGTGACCTCTAGCATTCTGAGCTAAAAAGGAAAAAGTTTTTAAGAGAGACGATAATAGGTGTGTACTTCAAGTTTCGTCCCTAAAATTTCCTGAAGGAGGATTGCATCTGTTTTTTGTACTAGAAGCATCCTCTTGAGGGCAAGTTTCTTTCGAGTACTGCCCAAACCTCTACACTTTAGATAACGTATTTTCATTGGGAATCCCCTTCTGGGGCCTGCACTTATCTAAGTGCCCCGATGATTGTTTGTGTCTACCATTAGCTTAATCCTGTAGTTCTTTTTTCCAAGGAAAGGAAATGTGTGAGGGTCTTCCCCGACCCTTTCCTTTTGAGGGTAAGTTTGAATTTGATCCTAACCCTAAAAGAATTGAGGCTGGATCAAACATAAATGGGATATCCCTTGATCTAAGATGAAACCAGATCGAAGAGGTGGGGGTGGATCCAAGGGAGGAGGTCTAAAAAGAGGGGCGACAGGATGAGGGGAGCAATGTTGCATAACGAGGTGGAGGAGGGGAGGGAATCCACGAGTTAGGGGAGGAGAAAATAAGAGAAGGTGTTGCCGACAAAGATGCATTTAAATCAAGAAAATGAAAATCAATCCATTGATTGTTCATAGAGGAAACTAAGGGCTTACTCGTGGGATGTAACGAATCTTGCTGCAGTGGATGGTTTGACCCGTGATCTGAAGTCTCAAACGACTTTTCTGTAGAAAGAGAGGGTTGCCTCAGATCTTCCACCCGATTGATAAGGATTTCTCTTGGCTTCCCTATAGGGGATATTTCTCTGTCCAGAGCCGCTTCTTCCCTTGTGTTCCATCTTTTTCGTGAAAGAACCTTTGTGAAACCCAACTGGAAATTTTTTGCAAGGTGTCTCGTTGCATGGAAACGATGGCACATGAAGGGTAACCCCTCATAATCCAGGGTTTGCTTTCTGATAGACTTACCCCAAATGAGGTTTATGTGCTCCCGAAGATCTATTCTTACATTAAGAGAAAAAAGGATCCGCACAACCATTCTCTTTCATGTTCTCTGAAAAGAGAGATCTACCTCCAGGAAGTCACCAAGCGCATTTCCCAGATCTCGCAGTGAATCTAAATTCCATAGTTCCCAAGTGAGCCTCGAAAACGAACCCATACCGGAATAGTGTTTTACTTCTCGCAGTCTATGTTGAAGAGTGGTTCCCATTTCTTAAGCAGGATGAGTACAGACCCATAACTCCAATGTTTCTTCAATATTTTGTCAGCATCCTCTACGCTATTAAATTTGAAGCTGAACCAGCCATTTGTGAGTGCACTTATTTCTGGTTCATATTGAAGTATGCCAAGCATGTTTTTCATAACCCAAATTTCTAGGTTTTCTAGACTATGGTTTCGTCCGCTTCTTTTTTCAACCAAAGCCAATTCCGCCATAACCGGGCAGCTTCACCTATCAATACACTAATGCCACAAATAAGGTTTAGGGGTATGTTGCTCGAAATTAGACACTTGTTCTTTTGTTTCTTATTAGGGTTTCTCTCCAAGTTGTCTCTACCAACTTGAGAACCTTCCCTAGGTTCCTTGTTGTTATGATCTGAGCCATACTTAGGTGTGGTTCCTTGAAAATCACCTAGCTGTAGGAAAGAAGCTATGAATCCTTCTGGACTGAAACTTTCCTCTTCGTCTGGAACCAAAGGGTGTGACTTCTCTGGAGGATTTGGAAGGGATCCAATCCAACCTGTTTCTAGAAGCTCAAAGTCGTTAAACAGGGAATGCTCTAGTGGCGTCACAGGATTCAAAGATGGAGCATCAAAAACTTCTGAGTGAACCATGGTGGCATCCATAGAAAATAGCCCTAATTTTGCTTCAAAACTGGGTGGAAAAAGAGAAAACGAGATTCCCCCTAGCGTCAGTTCATGCGGCATCACTGCTAACGGTAGTTGTGAGGGAGATGTAGTTGGTTCTTGCGGGATATCTAGCAATTCAATGTTAACCTTGGTTTCCATTAACCCTGCAGGTTTGGGGGCAATCCCAAATGGCCCAGCATAATCTGGACAGCTACAGAGCAGCTTACCGCGTAGGTAATCGGTTTGGAGAAAATTGTTCCTTCATGCCATGAGTCCTATGAAAATTCAAGCAGATCTTCTTCTTCGTACGCCATGTTCCTAGATCCGAGTCAGATAGCAAAGAGGGAAATCTCTCGACTGAGGCAATGGGTTTTCAGGGGCTGCAGATGCAACCCCAAAGGGTTTGCAATACTGTGGAAACCCTCTTTCTCCAAAATCCAATCTCTATCCGACTAGCTTCATAAACGAGTATATTTTATACTATGAATTACATGGGAATATCAATCTTTATATTTAAAAACTTTCTATTGAAAAACAAAATATAGAACCATTTTTGTCAAACTTTAAAACATGTTTTATTTTTTTAATTATTATAGAGTTTTGTTTGTATCAAGCTTTAAAACATGGTTTGTTTATTTAATTATTGTAGACTTTTTTTATCATGTTAATTTTTATTTATTTAAGTTATTCTAAAGTATTTAAGAAAATTTATGATGTCATTAAGATCAATTTTGTTTTATTATGTTATTGAGACAGATTTTGTTTTATTGAATTTTAAGAAACTATTTTGTTTGTTACAACAAATTATTCTATGCTCATACAAAAAGTTAATCGACATAATCATAGTTTTGACAGCTTAGAAGATTATAGAGTTTAGTATAACTTAGAAGATTATAGAGTTTAGTATTATAATAAAAATTCGGAAAGTTGCGATCTAATACGGTTGTAAGCAAGGAATTCTAAGAGAAAGTGGCGTTCATTCTCAACTCTAAATTATAAAAAAATTCTATAAAGTTATTTTTATATAATTATATTGTGTAAATCTAAATAATACAAATGAATTAATTTATTTAGTGGCTATTAACCTTTTAAAAAAATCCAAATTTTTCTTAGAGGATAATATTTAATTAAAAATAAATAATTTTTTGTAATTTTGAACTAAATTCTATCCTTATTTATTTTTGAACTTATGCAAATGCAAACTATCTTAACATATTTATGAAATGCAATGTAATACATGACATCATAAATACTTAGTCACATGACCTCATAAATTCTTACTCAATTCAATAATTAGTTAATTTTATATCTAAGAAGCTAATGATAAGCCACTTATAAATTTTAATTATCCGCCAAAATAAGAGAAAATATTTAGATTTCAGTATTTGTGTATATGATGGTGATGAGTGAATGATAAGAGGTTGAGCAGTGAGTTTGATGGAGTGCCTTGAAATGTAAAATTTGAGAACTCTATGATGAATCATATTAATTATTGAGCATCATTTACAATAAAAATTAATATTTTAAAATCAAAATGTGTTTTTAAAAGTTTGAAAAATCACCACAATACTACTACCTCTTAAATATATTTTGAAAAATAGATTGAAAAGATCCAAAACAATGATTAATTGCGGTTGATGCAATTTTTTTTTACAAAATAATTAATAAGAACTACAATGAATACATTGTAATTGTAATAATACAGATTTTGTTGGGGTTATTATTTATTTCTAAATTGGTTTAACTCAAATCATCACATTAATTATGAAAAAAAGATAATAGTAATTGTTTTTAATAGAGTGATATTTCTTTATCAAAAAGAAAGTTTATGTATTTTTTAAGAAAAAAAATTGTGATTTAATTACTTTTAAAATGAAAGGTTAAGCCTGTTGAGGAAATGTGAACCTCAACAGGCTTCATATATGAATTTATAATTGGCTTTATTTTTATTATGTTTTTTTATATTTATTTTATTATTATCAAGCCCAGCAATTTTTTGGTACATTCAAATTATTTTTATTTTTTTATTTTTTTTTTTTTTTTTTTTTTTTTTTATTTGAGCCGATTATAAGGGAGGAAGGAGTTACACATCTCCCTAATGAAATCATATGAAGCTTTAATATTAGATTTAAAAACTTGATTTAATATTAATTTTTTAAACTTAACACTATAAGCCTTTTCTGTTTTAAATAAAGAAAGTTAAACCAAACATTGTGGTTGATGCAAATTTTATTTTGCTATATAATTAATAAGAACATAAATGAATATATTGTAATTGTAATAATAAAGATTTGGTTTGGGTTAATATTTCATTTTTAATTTGGGGTAACCTAAATTATCACATTAATCATGAAAAAAAAGATATTAGTAATTGTGTTTAAACCAGTGATCTTTTTTATCAAAAAGAAAGTTTATGTAATTTTTTTAAGAAAAAATTTATATGATTTAGTTAATTTAAAATGAAAGCGTAAGAGTGTTGAGGAAATGTGAATCTCAATAGGCTTTACATATGAATTCATAATTTGCTTTTTTTATTATGTTTTAATATCTATTTATTTTTATTAAGCCTACCATTTTTTGGTATATTCAAATTTTTTTTTTTATTTGATCGGATTATAAGCCTATAAAATGCGTCTATAAGTCCTATCAATTCAAAATGATGAATATATGTATTGCTAAAGCATTTTTTAAAGTTAATGTATCATTTCCAATCTCATTATATAAACTTTACAAAACTAAATAAATTATTATTATTTTTTTATTATAAACACTTAAATAACCAATTTAATTTTACATTCACATAATAAATAATTTTTTATTACCAACTGTAATTCAATAATAAAAAATCACAATTCAATCCAAAATTATATAACAAAATTCCAATAATAATAAAATACCAATCATAAACTATTCGAGTGAATAGTAGCTTTGATTATTTATATGAAAAGAAAGTTTAATTTAATTCAATAATGAAAAATCACAATTCAATCCAAAATTATATAACAGGATTCCATTCATGATAAAAGACCAATCATAAACTATTCACTCAAATAGTAGCTTTGATTATTTATATGAAAGGAAAGTTTATTTATTTTATATTTTTAATGTAGCTTTGATTATTTATGAAAGGAAAGTTTATTTATTTTATATTTTGAGTAGAAAAGAATCCTATAAATTTTTATTGATAAAATCTAAATTTAAAATTTGTGTTTTTTTAATTTAAAAATAGATTCAACATCTACGTAGACTCTTATAACATCTTGATTATACCTAATATATTTTATTTAAGATTTTTTACAATAACTAATCTTCAAACAAAACAAAAAATATATTTTATTACAATAACTAATCTTGATTATACCTAATATAGATTCTATAATATATTTTATTTAAGATTTTTTACAATAACTAATCTTCAAACAAAACAAAAAATATACTTAAACTTTTTTTCAAAACATAAAATATTAAAAATACATCTTTATATAATACTCCCTCAAATAAAATATATAAAAATAGTAATACCGTAAATTAATATTATATCCATTAGTCCATGACATATAACTTAATAATGAAGTATCCAAAGATTTTTATATGATTCAGTTTAAAACATAATGTTATATTCCTTGCAAGTAGGTAAATTCAAAATTTAAAATTTATAACTTCTAAAATTTATAACACAATACAGCTGTCAGCCACATGCAATGAGTTTGATAAAATGATTCGACTTTTTGGGAATTGTCCATGCAATTTGTCAAAAAGGGTGGAAAAAGTTGTTTAACGTGCTTTGACCCTAAAAACTATATCAGTTTATTATTTGGTTTGAAAAAATTGAAGTATATTTTAATATATCCACCCCTTGACGTGTTAGACACAATACAGCTGTCAGCCACATGCAATGAGTTTGACGTGCTTTGACCCTGAAAACTATATCAGTTTATTATTTGGTTTGACATATAAACATTATTTTACAACATAGATGATGTCATAATGATATAGTAGGGTATATGTATATTACAAAAATATAGTATTTATAATAATAATTAACTTGTTGCTGTTGAATATTTATAAGTTAAACTTGTTAATTGCTTTTAGATTTAATTATACTAGTTATTTGTGCATCAATTGTCAGTTATTTATATACTTATATATAATTTAGATTTTTTTTCTTTTTTATTTGTCAGTATTTACACTCTTATCATGCTATGGTGTAAGTAGCCTTCAATTTCTGTTGTAACCTCAATTTTATGTGTTTCTATCATTGCTCTGGTCTAGAGTTCTCGTGCTAGCAACATGTAGACTAACCAGAATGGATTAGTCGCTACCTATCTACCCATTTCTGTTTCAATTTCCTTAAGAAGGGATTTTTCCATAGTGACTATCTATGCTTCAATGGAAAACGATGTTTCCTCAAAATAACGGTCACCCCAATTGAACTTCAAGGTCAAAAATTCCTCCTACTCCCCCAGCAATGGCTGTGAGCTCCCCACCTCCAGACGACTTTCTCTCCCACTAGTTCCCCTTTCGATTCCCCTATGATTGCACATTCGCATTCTGGGGGCCATGATATAAATAGAAATGCTACCAAAAGTGACGAAGAGGGCTCCTACTAAACTTAGCTCCTGAGATCCATCTTATTTGAGCACCCCTCCAGTGGGTTCTTTTCAAATACACGGCCCTAGTTTGTTTAACGGGGCTTCTATGATTGATTTTACCCCCTATCTAGGGGGACTGCAAACACACACACTCTTCGTAATAAGCAAGACCCTTATTCATTTACCTAAAGAACAAGACTCTAATAAGGTTGTAAGTCATTGTGCAACTCTAGATGCATGCTTTGCTTATAAATTACTGGGTCCGGGTTACGACAAGCAAACCCACCACTTTGTAGAAAGGGTTAAAAGGCCCGCTGGTTCTCGTATTGCACCACAATTAACATAACTCCACTCGTAAAGGGGCTGCTTGATATACAATCTATGGAACCATTCCCTCAAACATTCGCCACCATCTTTAAATGTCTGTTCCACATACTCATATTGACAATCGTACCAGTACTCCATGCTTTGTACCCAATAATAATTCCCATATCGTGTCATCCCCTGAACCCACAAGCTTCGGATTTGCAGAGCTCACCTTCAGTTATTACCTCATCCCTTTCCCACGCTGCAACATTAGTACCCTTTGTCCTTCCTTCGCACATCCACACTGCTTCCCTCTTCCATTTAACTACAATTGTTGCTCTCAGACGTACGACCTTTTGATTTCTGTTGTGTCATTAATCAAGGCGTTCCTAGAATGACACCAAGCACATTCTGAAACCGCGTGTTTCTTTAATCATGCATCCTCGCGACGTAACCTCCATCCACGCTTGTCATGTGGTAGATTTCCTTGTTCACGAGGTTCGTGCATTGGCACACTATTTTCCCTTCATGGCTATCCTCCGGTTGGCTTGCCTGAAAAGAAACACGGGCCAAAACCCCTTTTCTTGCTAGAGCAATTGCCACATTATTCGCCTTGCACGTTACATGCGAGATTTGCATCGCCGGGTTGGCCTCTAGGAAGCTTTGGATCCAACCTTTCCATTTCCAATTCTTGGAAACCTTGTGAATTAGCGACCCACGTAGTATTATGTTAGCCATGGATATCATTATCAGAGAATCCCCTTCCACCATCAATGGATGCCAATTCTTCTATAATGTCCATCTTAAACCGCTCACCAAGCCTTCCAGTTCTTTGAAATTATTGGTGTTTTCTCCTAAGTATCCCCAAAAAACACTCAGCAATTTTCCCTCATCATTTCTGATTGCCCTGCCATATCCAGCAGGACCGGGGTTTCCCTTCGTTGTACCATAAAAGTTAAGATTGAAGGATCCTGAGGGTGGACAATGCCAATGGTCAGGGCTCGGATTAGGAGTGAGAACCCTTCTCAAGCTATCGCTATACTCAGGTATGCCACAAATCCCCCAACCATTCAAAATTTTCCTTTGTCCAATATCCACTTATAAGTCTTCAACTTTCCATAAGGACAATTTGATTGTTTCTTTGATATGTAAGTCGATTACCAACCAAGCCGCGTCTATATTGTGCCCCTTGTCTTCAAATGTACTTCAATTCCTTTCTATCCACACTTCCCACACCACAAAATTTGAGAATAGTGCCCAGAGGCGATTGAGAATCACATTCTTGAATGGATGCTCCTCCATGTGGCTATGGTGGGGTCTACTCTGTCCCTTACCTGAACATCGTAATGAAACATGTCTCCTCCTTTATCCCAAAAAGAAGAGGCAAACGGGAAATTATCCAGCATATAATTAATTCTCTCTAGAGTTGTGTAACAAATACAACAACGTGAGGGGCATTTCATGCCTCGTTTGATTAGATTATCCCACGTAAGAATTCATCTTCCTAGTAGTAGCCAAAGAAAAGTAGCGATTCTCAACCATAGACTTATTTTCCATACATGATTCCATTTATCCTCTCGTGGAAGCCTTTGGTATTCCTCAAGTAATCCTACAGCCTCTAAGATGTTGAAGGTTCCAGCATTGGAGTAACCCCACCGGACTCTATCCAACCCTTCGGCCATCGAAATTTGTGTGTCCAGTAGTTCCTCATAAAAATATTCAGGTTCTCTTCAAGTACACAACCTTGCCACCATTGATTGGGCTTCCAAGTTCGAAATTGCTGGGTAATATTCGTTGTTTCCCATAAATATTTAACGTGCTCTAATTGGATACTCTGAAGGAAGCGTTTTAAAGCCTGAATATTCCCCCTGTCCTCCAGTCTTGGGCATTATCTCCAAGCATACCGGAGGAAAGGGGTTGAAGACCCTTCTTTGATCTCCCAAAAGTTATGCCTTTGAACTAATGCCTTGTTTACTTGTGCGTCCTTCCAAATATGTGATCCGGGTAAATCCTCTGCGTAACAAATAAGATTATTTTTTCACCACTGGGAAGCATACACCATGTGCCATAACAATGCCCATGGTTCAACTTTGTATGTAATCCATCGCCACCAGATTTTTTCCCCCAACGCCCTGTTTGCACTTTTCAGGCCGTGTAAACCCAGAGCACTGCAGCCTTGGGGGTCTACCAATGTCCATTTGTGGTGATCCTACATCCCTCCCCAAGGAAAATTCCTCTGTATGTTGCGGATTTGCTTAAAAATGGACTTGGGGGTTGCCAGCACCGAGAATAGATAGATGGGCATCCATGAAGAAGCGATTTCACTAGTAATTAAGCCTACTAGGGAAGTTAAGAGATATGTAAGTCTAGTGATCCAACTTTTATTTTAATTTATCTAGATGGTATTTCCATGATATTTTTTGTATGGTGGATTAGGCCAAGGGTGAGGTCAGATACTTGGAACGAAGCTGCCCTTCCTGAAATTCCAAAACTCGAAGGATATCCCTTCATGTTATTGGCGGAGTATTGAAAAACTATACTTGGGATTTCTCTTTATTAATGCCCAGACCGCTAGCTTCCAAAAAAGTATTAATCCTTCCTTGATCCCTTTTGCTTCCAGTACAGAGGAGGGGCCCATCAACATAGTGTCATCCACATATTGTTGATGAGTCTGTGGTTCCATTCCTTCACAAAGGGTGAGGCCCCTTATATGGTCGTCCCTCTACCTTGGTTTAAGCATTATGCCATGGCCTTCACCTATTGAAATGAAGAGGAAGGGGGGTAAGGGGTCACCTTGGTGAATCCCTTGTGATGAAGGGAAGGGATATGAAGGTGTTCTATTGACCAGAATCGAACAAAAGGATGAGGACAGAAAACTCATCACCCATTCCACCCATTTCTCATGAAACCCAAATGTATTTAACATATCTGCTAAGAATTTCCAATTGAGCTTATCATAAGCTTTAGATAAATCAAGTTTTAGAAACATACCTGAAAACTTAGTTGTTCTCAGGGAATAGATGGTTTCATGAACATGGATGATTCTGTCCAAAACTTGATGCCCTTCCACGAATCCCGCTTGCTTGGGACATATCATCATGGGGAATAAAGGTCGTAACCGATTTTCTATCACCTTAGTGATAATTTTGTAGATGACATTACATAATGGGATTGGTCTAAACTTCCCTATATCTTATGTGCCTGTTTCTTTCGGTATCAACGTCAGAAAGGTGCCATTGAAGGATTTTAGGATATTGCATAATCTTCTCGAATCTTCCACAATTTCAGGAACTTACTCTTCCATCCAATCCCAGCATGCATGAAAGAAATTCATTGTAAAACCATCTGATTTGGGGACTTTGTTAGTTGCCATCTACATGAGAGCATCCTTCAATTCGACCATTTCAATTGATTGCAATAACATTTTATTATGGTCCTTGGTAATCAAAGGGGGGATATGCTACAATATCTTCTCTCTATCGGTTCTGCGATTGATATCTGGTTCCTCGAGAATATCCACGAAGCCATTCATAGTATTTTCCATCTCCTATTGTGTTTCTCCATAGATGTCATCTGCCTTTTTCAAGCGCACCACTTTATTCCCCTTCCAATGTTGGATTTTTTCTTGTGGAAAAATTTAGTGTTGTGTTCACCTTCTTTGAGCCATTTATTTCTAGATTTGTGTTTCCAAATAAGCTCCTCTTGTTTTTCCTTCATATTGATATCCTTTAGGAAGCATTGCTCTATCTCTAGGAGCTCTATTGAATAGCCCTAAGTCATGGTTGTTTGTTACATCTATTTCATTTGTTGATCCATCTTTTGCTTCTCTTGAAAAATGTCCCCAAAAGATTCCTTATTCCATTTCTTAATCTTTCCTTTCAGGAGCTTAATTTTCTGTTGAAATTGGTACATTAAGGTCCCTCTTTTGGTGTGATCTCCCACCTTCATTGCCTGAGTAACTCTGGAAAATTCGGGTGTAAGAGCCAATACTGCTCAAACCGAAAAGGTCTTCGCAAATGTTCCCCAATCCTTTTCCATTCCAGAATGATGGGCTAGTGATCGGACCCGACAAAGGGAAGAACAACAGCCGAAATCTCTTTTCTACTCATCAGTACAGACTCTTATACTAGAAAGCGCTCCAAACAAGAAGCTATACTTCCAACCCCAAACCATTTATTGTTCCAAGTAAAAATGCTATTGGACATTCTGACATCAACCAAGTTAAGGGCTTCTATTACTTCCATGAATCTCTCATTAAAGGCATTTTGATTTCATTGTCTAATGGCCCCTCTTTTCTCCTCCAAGCTTCATATCAGATTAAAGTCTCCTCCCATGACCCAAGGATGAGGGCCAACTACATCCCTCCTGCAAAGCAGAGATTCTAGGAAATTTGTCTTATAGGTAGTCGTTGAAGGCCCATACACATTGGACAAAAAATCTCTACTTCTTGTCCCGTCTAGATGGAAGGAAGCATTTATATTAAAATGGGAGGCCATAAAACCGGAAATTCATACCTCCTGAGGGTTCCATAGAATCCCTATCTCTCCATCCTATCTTATAGCAATAGTATACACTACTGCAGACTTTTTCTAGATTTTCTTATTGAATGGTTTTGAGTTCTACGTCCGAACATTTTGTTTCATAAACCATGACTACTATGGGTCTTTCTATCTCTATTTTCCTTTTCAATATCTGTGTCTTCAAAGGGAGTTTGCATCCTCTAATATTCCAATAAAGAATACGCATCTTATAACAATTTGGGGGAAGAAGCAAAGGCCTCCTCGATAGTAGGGTATTGGCCAAAAGCAACAGATTTCACTCCTACCTCTTGAATATGCTCAACATTGCTATGTATTTCTATTTTCTCCCTTCTCCATCTCTTTTTCCCCTCATTCTCCTTTAAGAACTCCGCTACTATTCCTAGGGATTTGACTGCTTTTGTTTTAATAATGGCTTCCCCTAGGAGAGAAGCCTATTGGGGAGGGATGGACTCAAGGAATTTTTCCAAACAGGCCGCCTCCAATCCTTAGAGTTCTAGTCCTCCTAATTTCATTTCGTCTCTTTCCTCCTCGTGCATAGTTACATGTTCCACCACTCGTTCATTTTCTGCACCATTGGTTGGGTGGTCTATAGTGGTAGCTCCCACCATCGAACCGGTGTCTTGTTTATTTCCCTCCTCCCCTTCATTCTTGGAGCCCTCCTGTTAAAGAAATTCAATTTTGTTAATAGTATGGGGTTTTTTGTGGACCTTCATTCCTCATCTGTGTTTCACCGACCTTTTCTTGCTAGTAACTTTGGTAAAATCACCTACATCTTTTCCTTCAAAGTTGGGGGAAAGAGATGGAGCTTTGTTTAAATGGAAATATTTGAAAATACGACCACGCTCATGGAACCTTCTACATATGAACGATATATGTTCATAATCTATAGACTAAAACCATTCCTCATCTTCCCAAGACAAGTCGATACCCTTTGCTAGATCTTGTGAAATATCCATATAAAGGCAGATCTTGGCATAAGAGGTATACCTCATCTTCTTGGTTTACTTGATACTTTAACAAAGACTCCTAGATTGTTGCCAATGTCCATCAGTATTCCTCTTTCCAATACTCTAAAGGTAATGAAAAGGATGTAACCAGACCAGAGCTATCGTCATATTTTATTTATATAGGTTAAATATTTCTTTCCACATTCTTAAATATATCCCAACGGAGTTAAAAAAATACGACACATTGTCAAATATGTGAGTTCGATCGGCCTCATTAAAACAGATTATCATAAAGAACCTAATGGCTCCAAGTTAGAGATCATAGTGACCTTGGGGTTTCTAGGTCGTGTTGATCCACCAGACCAGAGCCTTCTCTATAGGCCAGATGCCTACAAATTTACCAATAACCGCATGATATTTCATGTATTGAATATATTCACAAACAAGTTTCGATCGTATTTAGAGCTTTGTCATTGTTCTTGCTTTCGAAAAGCACTGCCCAAGTTTTCTTGGTTCTCCTGAAGGCTGAGTCTGCATGATAACCCCACTCGTTCCTTCTCCTCCCATTCCCAATGGCAGACCACAACCCAGTCCAACTTCAATTCCTTTTCCTTTATCCATTAAAGGGGGTGACGACCCTCCCCATGTGGACTCCCCCATGTGGGTTTCGTCCTTGTCTTCCAGAGAATCCTTATTGAAGCGTCGAGTTCTAACCACAACCAACAAAATTAGATCGCACATTAAAGCCTCGCACTATGTAGATCTTCCCTCCTCCATCAACTCAAAGAAATCCTTGTGATCATCCTATCCACCTGTTTTTACAATTCTTAATTCATACAGTTATATATATATATATTCTACTGATTTATTTTCAATTTCGAACGACTACCATAAAATCAGACAATACACTTGTCTCATCCTCATGCAATCTGAGAAAACCATAAGTGCTAATCCACCCCAAATTCTAAACTTGCACACTCACATAGTTTGTGGTTGGATCACGTCAATAGAGATCAAATGGTTGAGAGATAGGGATGGAATGGAAGACTGTTTGGAAAAAAAATACTCATATTCTTCTAGTTAAACGGGTTCAACTCTAAGTTACCCATGTCTAGCTACATGTTATCATCGACATTCTTCATGTTATCCAGTTATCAACTATCAATTATTTTTTATATTCTATTTTTTTTATCTCGCATTCTTCTAGTTAGCTGCCATGAACTTTTGGTTATCTATTCATCAATTATGAGTTATCCATGCATTGCTACCATTTATCCATTCATCAACTACCAATATATATATATATATATATATATATATATATATTCAAATTTTGAATGGATGCCATAGAATCAATCTCTACAGTACACTTGTCTCATCCTTGTCCATAAAAGAAAAGGCATAGGCAATAGTCCACCCCAAATCTCAAATAAAAATGTATATCGATGTAAATATAAACATGTGTGTGTGTGTGCGTGTGTGTGTATATGGAATTTATATTTATATTTAACCCTTATTTTATTTTATATGCTTATGTCTAGATCCCTAAATTATTAAAAAAAAATACATGTCAAGATATATGATTCTTCTCTACTTTGGATAGATTCAAAGTTTTTTTTGTTAGTTTGTTTGTGATTTGAACAATTAGCTTGTTGTCACCAAACATTAACATAGTTTTACTTTTAAGTAGGTCCTTTCATATGACATTTTGACCATACCAACCTTTAACATGTATTTACTTTTAAGTGTCTCCTCCCAACTACCTTGAGGGGTTCCATGTAAACCCATTGAAAGGGAATTTAACACTTATAGAACTCAAATTAAGATAGATTTATATTGTTTTTACACCTAGAGTCGATGGGTACTCTATAACCCAATATCAAATTCATGGTAACACTTTGTAACTTACCTTTAAAAAATCAATATTTATAATAAATAATAACTTAATAATATATATTATTCAAATATATAAATATAAATATCTTTATATGTAGGATTAATATAAATACTATTGTATTAAGATAAAATGAAATATTATTAAAATAAATAAATATAATATTTATATAAAAATGTTATGACTCATTTTTCATTTTTTTAAGGGAAACTTATTGCAGAACCCATCAATACTTCCATTTTTTTTTCAAGGGAAACTTGACTGGAGAACCCATCAATAGTTCCACATGTTTCATGAATGGTAAGGGTGGTAAACCACAGGTCATCCTAACAAAAGGACTCACCTCTAAAGACTCAAAGCTCAAACTCGTGACCTCGCAAGAACCTAGAGAGTGTGCACACTTCTTGCCAATTAAGTTAACCCTTAAAACTAACTCCTTTTTCATTTAAACCTAAGCTCATATCCATCTTATAAAGTTATTTTCATAAAGCATGAAATACAAAAGACATTCCATGAATTTAAAAACTTACTCCTTCCGGTTAAATAAAGTTGTCATTAAAGTTATATTTAATTATTGATAGCATGCACTAAAAACATTTCATAAAATGAAGGTTGTTAAAGTTAGGTAATTTTGGGTCTTCCATGCATCCCTAAATGCATAATTATAACATTTTTTTATGAAAAAAAAAATTATAGCATGAGGATCTACCTTATGCCACAACCAACCCTCACATTATTGAAACAACTCCCCATTAAAGCAATTAGGCCCTTGTAACTTATCATAAATTTATGTTCATGTTTAGCTTTAGAATTATTCAAGAACATGTTTCTCATATTTATCATAAATTTATGTCCATGTTTAGCTTGAAAACTATTGAAGAAAATATATTTTTTTATTTTAAAACATGTGGAATTAGAAGCAAAGTTGTTTATACTTACCTCTTAGAATAAGTGAAATTAAAAACATTTAACTTAATATAGTTTAATTTAAAATGTATGAAAAAGAATTGATTTTATTATATGAATACTATTTTATGTGGAATGAATCAATAAATTAACAACAATATTTTGGAAGTTTGTTGGATTAAATATAATTTTATAAGATAAATTAATAAATTAACAATATCTTGAAATTTAGTGAATTATATACCATTTAAAGTATATTAATTTAATGATATAATTGTTATTTTGAATTATTAATCAAAGAATTAAATATAATTTAGATTTTTAAGTTGTAACATTAATTTAATTCTTAAAAAAAACATTTATTAAATTAAAATATAAATATTAAAAAATTATTTCATCATTTATTAATTGCCTTATGAACACTAAACCATCAAAATATTAGAACAAGTGGTTATGACAGGTGAGATGATACCTTTTTTTAAGCAAATGTTCATAAAATATTATAATTATAATTATAAGTGTGAGGAAATATATTATAATTATGTTTTTAACAAATGTTCATTAAATATAAAATACGTTTTCTGAAAAACACCTTGACAAGTCATGATAGAATAATAAATTTTGGAAATTTTCAATTTTAATGAAGGTCATTTTTATATATTTAATTTTTTTTGAAAATCTTTGAAAATACACATTCTTAAGAAAATAAAATTGATGATCGTGTTAGTCATGAAAAATATATATATATTGAAAGAAAAAGAAATAGCATTATAATTTTTTTTTTTAAAATATATTAATGATTCCTTTAACCAAGAAATAAATCTTTAAAAAAAGATTTTATAAAATGGAAAAATGAATCTTTAAAGTTATTTTTATACTTTAAAATTATTTTTATATATAATAAATCTTTCAAAAACGATTTTATAAAACGAAAAAATAATCTTTAAAAATTATTGTTATATATATTTAAGTTATTTAAGTCACAGAAGTCAATGGTTGTTATGCAAATCAGGAACAATATATAAATAAATAATTAAAACAATATAAAAAGATTTTTTTTATAAAACAAAGAAATAAATCTTCTAAAAATATTTTTTTTTAAATATCTTAATAGTTCCTTTAACTAATAAAGGAATCTTTCGAAAAAAATTTATAAAACGAAAAAATGAATCTTTAAAAATTATTTTTATATATATTTAACCTATCTAAGTCACACAAGTCAAACAATATAAAAGGATTATTTTTATAAAACAAAGAAATGAATCTTTAAAAAAAAAGGTTTTATATATATTTATAAAACCTCTGTCACACAAGTCACAAGTCACACTGATCTTTATAAAACAAAAAATAAATCTTAAAAATTATTTTTATATGTATTTAACTTACCTAAGTCACACAAGTCAATGGTAGTTAGCGGGTGCAATGAATTAGAAGAGTTGCAAAGTATGGAAACATTGGTATTTTTTGGTGGTGTTGGTAGAGGGATGTGTGAAGTTGAAGAGCATAGGCAGGTTGGAGCATGTGACAAAGTCCAAAAAAGATCCCCAAAGGGTATATATACTCATAAACTTTAAAGAATATAAAAATATATATATACATTCTTGATTAAGGTTAACGTTGCAAAAAACACTGAACTCGATTAAGGGTCATGTATCTTCTCGAAAAGTCAGAAATCTTCATTAGAGGCACCCAGACCACTGTAGAAAACTAGTTGTCTTGAGAAATAATCTACTGTAGAAAACTAATTGTCTTGAGAGATAATTCGAGGATGGAGAAATAATGTTCTTGTAAGAGATTACCATGTTTGATTTCTCCCCATAACCCCGAACTTGTAAGGATTCCTTCGACAAGGAGTCTGCTTCACCATTCAATTCTTTGTAGGAGTGCTTTACATCCATGAAAGAAATGTTTAATATTTGTTATTCTATATAATCAAAGTATGGCCAAAATTATATAATCTATTTAATGGATACATTATCACAAAAACATCTTAGAAATCTCAACAAAAACATGAGAATAAGTCAACAAAAAGCATCATATCAGATTGATTTGTTGAAAAAAACTGTATTTAACATATCACAAGTGTGTGATGTATGTCCAAGCAAAATAATAATGTTGTTAGCTGCATGAGAAAAGAGACAATCTTGCAGGTTCATCATATTTTTTATAGCAAGCAAAAATAACAGAGATAGCGAGCAAGAATAACAAATGTCCAACATGTGATCTACTACATCACTCAACTTATAGTAGCAATTTGTTGTGATTCTATTAGCAAAACCCTTCACATGTATTTCCAGATGCAACTTGTGCTTGAAGTGCCCCCTAAAAAAGTGTGTTGTGACTGTGCCTCCGCGAATTCAGATGTAACTGCTAAAGCTGCATCTGCTGCATGAACCTTGACAAGGAGGGGCGGTCTTGGTTATGGGGAAACTGAGGCATTGGAAATATTGGTTGTAGAAGCAGCTAAGAGGATCGATCAACATTTGATAGAAAAAATGTATGGTCAACTCAAGTTCAGAGTACATTGCCTTGCAATCAAGAGATAGTTACTTCTCAGCCAAGGTGACTTCATTCAATATCTCATGGATAGTGTGGGATCTGATCTCTCTCAACCAGTTAACACTATAATCTCTTTCAAGATTTCAGGGCTACTGGAGAATGCAATTTGTGCCTCCAATGCCCAATATGATGACCTAGATATATTGCATAGGATGAGAGTGAAGATGGTGCCACGCCATAGTGGAGACAGGGGGTGGGATGTTTCCTCACTGGAATATAATGCAAGAGATCCTCTGAATACCATCTTTACAGAGTCGACGATTGCCATGTACCTTTTAAGATGAGTCAAATTTATTCTACTATGATTTAAGTTCTATGTATGTTGAAATTTTGTTTTCTAAAATTCACCTCATTCTAAACTAATCTAAATATTGGAAAAATCAATCTAATTCCAAATTAATAGAAATTGGCATAAAGGAAAGATTCTCACCTCATATTATTGCTCCCTAATTTATGCGAAAAATTACAATAAGATATATCAACGCACATCTTAAATATTTTGTTAATAATAAATTAAAATGAAGCTATGTCATGTAATCCAAATAATAAATTAAAATGAAGCTATGCCATGTAATCCAAACTTCTAAGAATTTGTTTGAACTTTGTCACTTAATCCAAACTTCTAAGAATTTTTCATTTTTTAGCTAAAAATAACATGAAGATGGTCAAGGTTTTGTAATTTGTAAACTAATTGTTAAGCTAAATGTTTATTAAAATTTATGAAACACAAGAGTTATATCAAGGATGGTCAAGTATAAACTTTGCTTGCATATATATATTTAAACAATATTGCATCTCTTTTATATGTGTAGAAGTTTTACAAAAGCATTGAAGTCTCTCTTCATAAGTGGTTAATGTCATGCTTTTAAGTGTTTTATAATTTGTTAACCAAACTTTAAGATAGAGTAAGTAATGCATTGACAAACTTTAAAATGTTATATATTTTATTAAAAATGTTATATGTTATTTCACCTTGATTCCTTAAATATAATGTTTTTTAAAAGCAAAAATAACACAAAACTAAATTTTTAAATAACTATTTATAAACTTTTAAAAGAATAGATATTAATTTCCATTTAGATACAACCAAAGATTGTGCATATTAGTGGAGACTCTTTGACTTTAACATAAATATAAATATTGTACCGTACAATGGAGTTTGTTGGCAAACAAAGTAATTGACTTTAACATGAATATAAATATTGTATTATACAATAGAGGTTGTTGGAAAACAAAATAATAAAATTGAGGTTGTTTTGTTCAAATTTTTATTTTAATTATATACTAGCAATTGTACCTAGGGGTGCAATAAAAGAACGCCGTGTTGCAAGCAAAGCAAGGAGATATGGACATATACAACAAGAAAGACAATATGAAGTTTTGAACCACAAATTTTAGCTAATAAAATATTATGGTTGATACAATATTTTAAAGACGTTATTTGTTTTCACATAATTGGCCATTACATTATCTAGATTTCAAAAGTAATGATGAAAATAATTGTTCTCTCATTGAAATGACAACGGATTGTTAGTTTGTGTAGTTCTTATGTTACAATGAAGAAACATTGCATAAATTTATGGATCTATCTACTAAATAAATAAAAATAATTCATTTCGATGGATTGTTAGTTTGTGTAGTTCTTATGTTACAATCAAGAAACATTACATAAATTTATGGATCTATCTACTAAATAAATAAAAATAATTCATGTATACATTTCTTAAATGTGGATCATGAATATGGAATTCATAACATTTTGAATGTCACCAAACATGTTCAAATTCTAATAATATAAAAAAGAGGTAGGTTCATGGACATCATTGGAAAATATCTCAAAAAAATAATAATAAAAACTTAAAGTTGTTGTATATATCTAGAAAAAAAGATAAATTAAATTAATAATAATAAAAAATTATAATATTATGAAAAAATTATAATCTGATTCATATATCCTTACATTTATGAATTTAGTAGGTCTAAAAATATAAAAGGCAAGCAATTCTAATTTGTTTTTGTCAAATTGTTTTGACTATTCAAATGAATTCATATACATTTCAATCCTCTTACATTATAATGTTTTGATGCGAGTACATATATGTTAATGCAAAATAGAACATTTACAACAAACAATTTGAAGCTTACAATTGTACCTAGGGATGCATATACAACAAGAAAGAGAATTTGAAGTGTTGAACCACAAATTTTATCATCATATTATTCACATAATTGGCCATTACATTATCTGCATTTCAAAAGTAATCGTAAAAAATTTTCTTGCCTCATCCAAATGACAATGAATTCTTAGTTTCTTAAATGTGGATCATTAATAAGGAATTCATAACATCTAAATGGACATCATTGGAAAATATCTCAAAAAAATTATAAAGAAAAACTTAAAATTGATGTATATATCTAGAAAAAGATAAATTAAATTCGTAATAAAAAATAAGATTTATAATATTATGAAAAGATTATAATTTGATTCATAAATATATGTGTATTCGTCAAATTGTTTTGACAATTGAAATGAATTCATATACACTACGATCCTCTTACATTATAATGTTTTGATGCGAGTACATATATGTTAATGAAAAATAGAACATTGATATGTAGATTACAGCAAGCAATTTGTAGCTTGTTAAGGAGTAGATCCTGCACATGAAAAGTAGAAAAGTAGTTAGGGAGAACGAAGAATTTGGAGTTCGCTTGAAAGGATGTAAAGGAAAATGAAACAGTGGAAAAAGAGAAGTACCTACATTTAGAACGTAGTTAAGGGAGCTCCATTGATTGTAGTAATGTCTCTACATTTTTCCTTATATTGACATGTGGATTATCTTGCATACATTTGTAACGATCATAGGAAAATGCTGCGGAGATGTGAAGATCCTTAAGGGACGAGACTCTAGAAAGTGCAGTAAAGGTCAAACCTTGATGCTCCATTGTGCCAATGTCTATTGTAGCCTTTGGTAATGTCATGCCTTGAGATTTATGTATTGTTAATGCCCATGCCATTTTAAGTGGGATTTGAGTACGACCCCCCCTTTGTATAGGTGGAATTGGTAGAAAAGTAGGATTATTGGTATCCCATGCTGGACCAATGTACTTTTGGAAGTTAACAACAACAAATGTTGGAATTTGTGGAGGATGATGCTGTGATTTGTAGAAAATATCAACCACTTGTCCGAGTGATCCATTAAAGAGGCCTGTTGAAACCCATAAGTTTGATGTTAACATTACTCGTTGCCCAGGGCAAAGCAAAACTGCACACTCTAGTTGCACATCTTCAATTTGAGAAGTAGCATGGTTGTTTATGTGCTCATCAATAGAAAGTGCTATTGGAATTTGCAAAGACTTGAGCATGTGTAGATTATGAAGCAAAGCTAGTTGGTTGGTTGCAAATAAGTGCATGGAACCTTTGAAAGCAGATAACTCATCCTTAGAAAGGAAGGAGTCTATCCTAGACATGAGAAGCTTCCAATCCTCTATAGTAGTTGTTGCATTTCTGATGTTGGTAAGAAGGTTCTTGAAGGTGACCTGTGATGGGTCATTTCCTTGCTGGCGAAAAACAGTTGAAAGTGTTACAATGGTGTTGAAGTTGTTCCAAAGTGCAGTACCATGGGAAGAGCCTGCATACAATGGAATGTCCATAACTGGAGGTAATTAGGCAAGGTGTCCCACAAGAATAATTGAGTAACCACCAAAAGAGATGTTTTTATGGCGAGGGAATGCTTCACAGAGACGTTCATCAATCTGGGTTAAAAGTGTTGGGCCTAGGAAGCTCATTTCATCAATGAGAATGTAGTGGATATGGTGAAGTTCCTCTTGGAGGTTTGAAAGTGAATTCCCTTCCAAAGGCATGAAATTTTTTATAGGAATATGAAGGGCTGAATGGATAGTAGACGCTTGGATGTTGAATGCTGCGACGCCGGTAGGGGCCAGTAGCAAGATTGGGGATTGATTGAAGTTTTTGGTCAAGGAAAGGGATTCTCTTATGCAACGAATGAAGAATGATTTGCCAGTGCCAGCAGTTCCTTGCACAACCATTCTAAGTGGAGGACTTGTTAGGATGTTTGCGGAGTGATTCATGACAATGGAGTGGGCTTTCATTTGAGTTGGGGACAATGTCTGAGAATTTGGTGTATCAAAGTAGGATGGTTGAGGGAGGTGGTGGTCTGAGCAATTATTTTGTATGAACTCAATGGCAAGTTCTTGCAAGTGGAGGGGGATGGTCATATCATGCCAATTATGGATTTTGTCAAAGTCACGACGACCAAGGATGTCCAGGTCACTTATTTGCATGTCATTGGTAAGGTGTAGTTGGGAGAGCAATTCCCATTCATCCAATTGCATGGGCTGTGGGTTTTGCAAATCGTCAGAAACCATGGTGTCTTCTGATGAGGAAATGGGTTCAACTGGTTTCCGATCAACATGCCAAGGAGTGTAGTTCAATTTAAGTTCTTGCCAGTTTGTAACAATGGCATCATCGGAAGCACCAATGTCGAGTTGTATATTGCGGAAATGTTTGTATAGCATGAGTTCAGATCTGTAGAAATCAATGAGCACGGGTGTATCTATGGAGGGGATTGAATAGTAATGGGGAAGAACATAGACGGTGGCGGGGGGATCTCTTGGTTTCCATTTTTCTCTTTTTCGATGAGCATTATATGACCAAGATCTTGTAGCCTCAATGAGAGATATGGAATGAAGAGCGGAAGGGCGTGAAAGGTAGGCATCTATGAAGTTTGTTGATGTGAAGGATGTGGGATTGTCTGATGAAACACGTTTATAAGTTTTTTGGTTGACAGTGAGGGATAAGAAAGTACGGCTACTAACTGCAAGAGGTAGTTTTTGCAACATATGGCATGTTTCTTAGGCTCCAATGTCATGATCAACAAGTGTTTCTGAAAGGAATTTTTGAATAGCAACAATGGAAGGGTCAAGAAGTGGTGCAACATGGACAATTCGTCGAAGCATTTGGTGAAAGCTTTCAGATTTTGTTTCTGATTTAGCTGCATACTTTATTTTTGAACGGCATGTATGTCGAGAACTGGTTGACAATCAACATTCCCACGCCATATTGATAGGATGAAAGGGATATGGCTATTCAAATGATCATCATTGTGAGCTGGTTTGTATGTTTTTTTGCCATTGGTATCAATGAACATGGAACATGAGTTTTGTAAAGGCCATGGAGAATTATAACAACATGTGTAGGAAGACCCCTTTTTTAGAAGCATGTATTTGTTGTGCATTTTGTGTGTCGTTGGATGCAATTGAGTAGTTTTGTATAGTCATGAAAAGGATTTTTTTTAGAATGTCGTCAGTAGATAACAGGCATGGATTAAGCATATCAGAGTGGGGTAAGAAGGGGGCTTGTTGGTGGTTATCTCGTGTGTTCCAAGTAGAAATAAATTGATCAAAGAAGTCCTTAGCTTTATCAACCTCAATAGCATTCTCCCAGTCAAGCGTTTCCATATCAGGTGCATTTGGTAACCATATGAAACCGTGAATATGTGCAGAGCCTCTACTTTGCCATTCATACCTATGCATGCAATATGTGTTAGTAATATGTGGCAAAATAATAAAAGGAAAATAGATATGTTGTTGGAAGAAGGGATAAGAAGCTTTACCTATTCCAAAAATCGTGTGCATGGAGGTGTTTAAGCAATACCTCTTCACAAAATATTGTGAACCTATGGTGCATGTAGAGTGATGCAAGATGTGGGTTGGAGATGATATTTTGTATTCTCCATTGTTGGTGCTTGCTAAAAGAAGTGGGTGGTGTCCTAGGCATGACCGCATGTAGGTCAGGCCACTCAGTTTCAGCCACACTTAAAGTGAAGAAAAAAGTTGGGCAACCAAGCTGGGAAATCATATCTGTCAATTCATTTCTTGATTTGTGCCAGAAAGATCGTGTTCCATGAAGTGTTGCGCCAAAACGCATGATTTGATATGGTAGTTTGTCTGAAGGAGTTTGTTCCAAGCGGTTGTTGAGTTCAGAGATGGTTGTGGGGAAGTTGTCTTCAATGTTTTTTTTTTAAAGATTGCTGCTATTGATTGCCTACGACGGCACATGATGAGGTTGTAAAGGTAGTAGTGGAATCATGGGTGGCAACCGAACCTGTTATCATAGTATCAAAGAAGGCGCAATGCATATTCATGGAGATCAACTAATTTAAAATGTGGTTGTTTGAACATGGCAGTGCCTTGGGGGAAAAGTGATGGAAATGCCATTGAGAAAAGGCCCTCTGTATTGTATTCATTAACAGGTGACAAACCTATAGGTGGCCAATCCATTGCATTTGTTGGAGATGAAGAAGGCGTTTGCAAAAAAGTTCTGATTTGTTGGAACTCTGTGTGAGTATTGGGTAGAATATTAGCAAAGGACGAAGTTTGCTGGGAGTTTGGCTCTGAAATATTGGGTTGATAAGGGTGAACATCTTCAACAGGAAAACTAGAATCAGGGGTAGTGGAGTGTGAATGTCGAAGAAAAGGGGAAACATTAGTGGGGGAAATTGGCAAAGCCATAATTGCACGTTGGTCAAGATGTACATATTTATAGTATGGGTCATGTGATATCTTGTATTCCAAGGCTGCAAGAACATGGGATCTACTGACAATGCAATCATAGGATTGATTGTTGAAGGTTTTACGAGTGACAACTAAAATGTCTAGGTCTTCAACGCGTCGAGGCAAAAAACTGAGGATGGTTGAAATGTCTTGTGGAAATCTTATTGTATGGCCACTATATTTGTATTGTCCACCACGAGCATGGGTTACTTGCAAAATTGGGTTTGACACGTGAAATGAGCATTTCTTCAACTTGTGTAAGGATGGATAGAACAAGGGCTTGTTCACTAGGGTCCATGTTGTTCCAGAGGGAGAAGCGGTGACCATTTTTTTATAAATAACATCTAGACCAAGTATGTTGGCCATTTAAAAAGCGGAAATGAAGTCCAGGATAAGATTCTTTACAGATTGAACAAACATGGCCCAGATTGTAGCTTATCTAGCCTTAAGCAAAAGCATTGATGTGCTTGAGATATGTTATTTTCATTGAAGGAATGCATGGCTTTGTTGGGTGGAGGAATGGTATTTGGGATGGTTGGGGAAGAGGTTGTTTGAGAAGTGGAAGGGTAGTCTAATGATGGAAGATGGTTAGTATGAACATGTGAAGTTGTAGCTTTGGTTTGCATGGAGGGAAGTAGGATTGTTTCGTTGTGGTATGAAAATGGAAGGGTAGGATTTGAAAGCTCGAATGTTGTAGGATTTGGAGTGGGTATATTAGACTCTACCATATGGATGGAGAGGGCATCTCTTTTTGTTGGTAAATATGTCTCCTATGTGCATTTATGCGGTCTTTGTTAGCCAAATGATAGGCATGTGCACGTTCTTTTTTGGACGGAGGAGACATATCCAAAGGTAGATGAGGAACGAAGGCACCTGGATTTGATTAAGAAAACAAGAAACACCATGTTATATGTAAGACATGTAAAAGACATTGAAATTGCACTTTTTTCATGGACATTCTAAAGAAACGAGATGTTATACTATAGGACAAGGTAATATTTTCTTTCAAGGTACATAAAGGGATTATATGTAAGACATGTAAAGAGACTTTGAAATTGCAAATTTTTCATGGAGATTCTAAAGAAACAAGATGTTATATGTAGGACATGGTAATTTTTGTTTTCAAGGTACATAAAGGGATGGAAAGTGCTTGAAGAAAGAAAAAATATAAAATAAAATGAAAACATGGCTAGATAAATGAAGTAAATCAATCACATGTAAAGAGAAGCATTTGTTGATAAATTGCATAGTAGTAGTGTGTTTTTTTTTCAATGTACCTTAAAAAAATATTGAAATCATTGTAAGTGGAAAAAAGAACTAAATAATGTACTGATAATAAATGTGTGTATTTGGAATAGTGTATAAATGGCTACCAAGAGTAAATTTGAAGGCATAAACGTGATTGCATTTAAATAAAACGAGACATAAATAAATGTACAAGGTATATGTAGGAAAGCATTGTAAGTGACTGAAAGCATTGTAAGTAGGTAAATGTAGGAAGGAAAAAAATAAATAAATGACATACGACTAAAATACAAATATGAAATGTATGTTTTTCTACATATAAAGAAGTGCATGTGTTAAAATGACATATTAGAACATGAAAAACTTAATATTAACATTGATATTGCTAAGATTAATGTAGAGTAGAACAAGGCGACAAGAAGATAAATGCAATAAAGAGAACACATCTAAAGTTGAGGAAAACTTGGAAATGTTTTTGTATATGTATATAAGATATGAAGGAAAAAGCAATATATAAGAGTAGCTTCAAGTGTAGAAATTGTAGCTATAGTAATGCAGAATGGAAATTGTTTGTCTGCATGTATGGCAAAGGTTGCTAGGAAACTTATATATAGTTAAACTATTACAAAAAAGAAGGCAATGTTTTTTTTCTAAATGTCTTCTATGCGTGCCCCATTTTGGCTATTTCAAGGAGCAGTAAGTTGCTAGCTGCCGCAAAGTCAACATGTTCAGAGCGCATGATGATGACCTTCAATTGAGGCTTGTATTTAAATGTTTCCATTTTAATGGAAAGTGTGAGTAGGAATTGCGTGCATTCAACCTTAGAGAATATTTCCTTGATGGCGGAAGGATCAGAAGAAATAAGTGCAGGTCCTTTGCATCGATACCAAGGAGTTCAGTGGATGCATCCTCGAACGCGATGACTGCTTCAAGAGAGGTAGTGTGATCTTGAAGTTTTAGTTTCAATAAATACCTATAGTCATAATCAGACAAGCTGTCAACCTCACATTTGGGACAATGCCAACCATTGGTAGAATTCTTGATGATTTTTTTCATGCATTTTTTTGAATCTGAAATTAAAGGGCAAGCAAGGTAGTAGAAGTTGTCAGCATCAATATGTGTTATGGTAGCCTTTATGGAAACCCATTCAGCTCTTTCAGAAGGATGAATGTTTTCAACTTCAAGAAATGTTCGTTTCTTATTCATCTGGTTAGGAGAAGTTGGATATCGTGTAGTTAAGGATGGGGATGAAGTATGGAAGCCCTCTTTCTCAAACCATGGGGTGAGTTTGTGCTTTTCTGGTATATCTGGGTTTATGATAACTATGGATTTGGATGTAGTCCCAACTGTCTTTCCATTAAACTCGGCGACACGACCTCCCTTGATTGCAAGCACAGGGTGGGAATTTTCAGAGCGCAAGGTAGATAGTTCTTGGCCTTCTACATGACAATGTTCTCCCCACAAAGTAACATCCATGCTAAAACCTAAGTTGTCCTTTATATGGATTTTTTTTAATAGTTTCTGAACCATCTTTCCTATGTATAGGGGCAGTAGGGGAAGTGTTTGTGGCAACACCAACGATGTCAACAATGGAGTTGACAGGAGATGACTTGATATCTTTAATAGTTTTGAAGTTGAAATGCATCTGTGGAAGTAGAATGCTTTCTAGTGGAAAATGTTGAACAATGAAGCTTGGTTGCAAGAAGATTTCCCATTCATTTGTAAGATGGCTATACATCTTGTTTGTTGGTTTGATAGTGCCTTTGGAAATGAGGTAGACATGGCCAGGAAGCACTTGATCATAAAAAAAATTTGCAGAATCATTAAAGCAAGTGATGTGTATTTCACCCACGTCCTTATCAATAAAGTCAAAGCCGAAGACCTTCTCAGGGCCTTTTTGGTTAGTGAAGTGGTGGAGGGTTGATTTATCCTGTACATGACCCTCTATGGACCAATTTGAGGTGTAGGGGCTCAATGCATTGATAGGAATTGTTGTTTCAACAGTGGATGGTGAAGCACTTTGAAGAAGTGTGCATTGTTTCTTTTGAGGTGGTTCTTGCATTGAAGAGCATGGGGAAGTTGTTTCAAGAGAAGGTGGACGAGATATAGAGATTGGGTGGCCAATCAATGATGCAGAGGGCTCGATGACGTCAAATTCATGTAGTAAGATAGAACTGCACAAGGGAAAAAACAAGTACGAAAAAAAAAAAAAATTTACTAAATGGGGAAGAAACGAAAACATAAGTTAGTATAATAAAAAATGAAGCGTACATGCATTGGCAAAGAATTGCACATGTCCATTTCTTAAGGTGTATAATGGACCCTTGTTGAAGTATTCCTGAAGCGATGAGAGAATTGAACTTTGATGGAAGCATGGTGTGGTGCATGTGTGTCCCATCAGAGATTGTTGTTCGGTATCGTATGGTTGAGGTGTGAATAGATTTGACTTGTTCCACACCAAATATTTGTAGGAACGGTTGCATGTCGGAGGTTAGTGCAAGTAATAATTCAATGGCATCTTCAGTCAAAGGGGTGGCCATTATTTGTTACCTGGGAGGAACAAGAAAATAAAAGGAAGTTAGGTATAAGGGGGAATTAGGTGTTTCTAATAACTAGAAATATTATCAGGAACAATAAGCATTTATTTCCTAAATATAGAAACCATTGAAATAAATCAAGGCAATCTCAGGAATGCAATGTGGTAACCAATATTTACAAATTGATACAATAAAATCAATATTAAAGCCTATTATTCCATGAAATGATGATTTTGTTAAAACAAAGAAAAAGGAAGGGGTTTAAATAAAAAAGACATTTTTTTGTGATATAAAATTCAAAAGTGATTGGACAATGTTACCAGCTAAAATACAATAAAGTCAATATTAAATCATATTATTCCATGAAATGATGATTTTGTTAAAACAATGAAAAAGGAAGGGGTTTAAATAAATGACATTTTTTTGTGATATAAAAATCAAAAGTGATTGGACAATGTCACCAGCTAAAATGTTTAAGGTTGAAGGTTTTGGGAGTTGTATCTAAATGACTCTTTCTTCAACTTGTGTAAGGATTGATAGAAGAAGGGGAAATGGAGACTAGGATAAGATTCTTTACATATTGAACAAACATGGATGGATGGTAGGACTGTAGGCGAGACTTAAATTTGTTGAGATCAAAGGTCATGACGGCCTGTAGTGCACTAAGTAATGTTTTTTTTTTGGGGCGGTGGGCATGAATGTGGTAGGTCTTGTGTGGACATTGCAGTAGATGAGTGAGTGAATCCATCCAAAATAATGTAACATGTGAGCCAAAAAAATTGCAATAAGGTGCAAAAAGTGAGTGATATGTGGAAACTTGGTTTCGTGAAAGAGTCACAACATGTAGGTTATGTTTAATTATGAGTTAGGTAGCTTGTATTTATAAAGGAAAATAAGTGTAAAAGCTGCAACAAGTGAGTGATATGTACAAAGTTGGTTTAGTGAAAGAGTCACAAAATGTAGGTTATGTTTAATTATGAGTTAGGTAGCTTGAATTTATAAATAAAAATAAGTGTAAAATGCCTAAAAGACCTTATCACCTTCCTCTGATATGTAACTGGGCCTTCCAAAAGCACAATTGATGGTGACAATGGGGTCCATACACCAATTGACTAGTGAAGGTAACAAAGAGGCAGTTCTACTGGCGATGGGGTAAATTTTCCAATCTAGAAGACTTGGCAACACCTCCCAACAACAATGGCTGACTTCAGGAGTCAATTGCACCCACAATTGCTCCTTGGTGATGTCCTAAGTTTGTCCACTAAGATACCTTGTGTCAAGTGTGGATCAGTGGTTCGGCCTGCATGGTATAGTGGCATCTCCCTACAACGAGTTGGGTGACTCGTAGGGGAGAGCAGGGCAACTATACCTCAGCTTTTACCTCCTTGGGCATGGCACACTTCTAATCCGGGTTTTCTTTTAACACTTGCTTATAGCAGGATTTATAAAGCACCCTATAAGTCAAGAATGCTATGTTTCAAAATATACCTAATGAAAGTAGATTGGAGGGCATTAATGGATGCCTAGCCCAATCAATCCTACCTAACTAAAAAAAATTGTGTGACCTCATGTGGAGGATTTTAGTTGGTTTACAATTTACAAAGTTGATTTTAAGGGTCTACTTTTTATTAATGAAAGTAGCAGTAAGAGTGTAAAGTAAAGATAAAGTAAATGAAAATTTTGATATAGTGTAGTATCCAAAATCCTGGTCATATTGAAACTTTATCAAATTATTTGTTATAAAACAATATAGGTCATTTACTGTGTGCAAGTGGTGCAAAAACATGTAGTGCAATTTAAAAAAAAACATTTTAAAAGATGTGGTGCAAAAACATGTAGTGCAATTTTAAAAAACAACATTTTAAAATTTTGACATAGTGTAGTGTATTATATAATAATAAAAAATTGATATTCATATTAATTAATTAGTAATATGGAAGATATTCATATTAACTAATATTGATTTTTCTTCTTATTATTGCAATGATGTATATGGAAGATCTTTACCTATTCTCTATTGTCTAATAGCTAGATAATCCTTTGGATTATTGTGTTCGGTCTCACCCCTAATTTTACTTTTCTTTTATGACCAGGTTCACTCCCACAAGTGAATCCCTAAAGATCATAAATGACCAATAATCTTCGGTATAGAGCATATTGTTTAATGTTATGCGTACTCCCAAGTATTCAACTTTTGTATTTCCTCAACTACCACAAAGTACCTTGCATCTATCACCCTAGTTTTATTTGATGTTTTTGATAAATAAAGAAATCAAATAATAAAAGTGTTCTTTCACAATCTCCTAAATAAACATTTAAATACTTACAAATTTTACATAAATTAAAATATAATTTTCAAAGTATATAAATTATTAAAACATTTCTTGGGTTTTTTAACAGTTAGTTCATTCTTTATATTTGATTCCATGCTACCAAATATATGGCGATTAAATAAACATTTAACTACTTACAAATTTTCCATGAATTAAAATATAATTTTCAAAGTATATAAATTATTAATACATTTCTTGGGTTTTTTGACAGTTAGTTCATTCTTTAGTTTATTATTTAGTTCATTCTTGGTCAACGTGCGATTAAATATATGGCGGGATGCAAAAAAACAGCCACGATACCCCCAAATCCGCTCGAAGCACCGTAATGGAGGAAGGGCACATGCATGCAGGAAACGTGGCATTTTTATGTCATCCCAGCGAACGAAAGAGGACCGGGTAAACCCTCAGCCTCTGTCATTTCCTCGGCATAGTTTTGATGAGCTCCTCTGCATCTACGCCATGACTACATGGTTGGGCCTGAGTTGCCAGGTTTCAGTCTACCAGCAGGCTCATCCTAGTGTCAAAGCACATTGTGGAGACATTGTTATCCATGAAAATAAAGAGTTGTCGATTGTGGAAGCATTGGTATAGTTTTCTCCACGCTTCCTCATGGGCTCCTGCACAAGGATTGACTGACGCGCTATTTAACGAAATAATAGTCACAGGAGTGGGTCTTTCTGGCTAAACTCACCACGCATGCCAAAACTAATGAAACAAAACCATGTTAGACCTGTCTTCTCTCATTTCACTAACTGAACAGCTAAAGAGTTCTGCAAGATGGTGTACCTGGTAAGGTTTCTCCTCGCCAGGGTTTTCAACTTTTACTATCCCTACAGTCTCTCATTTTGTGTGTGTGTGTGTAACATGTTTTTCTTAGGGTTGCAGAGGGCGGCCAAACAACCATCTCCCTCATCTCAAGTGGTAGACTCAGTGCCCTCGTGTTCTTCCAATATACGCGATTTGGTGTAGAGTTCATACCCTTCACAAAGGCCCTCTCTTCAGTTTCCTATGGCCAATGTTTCAGAAATGTCTGGGGTTACCCCTCCTCTCACAAGATCGAGTGGTTTGGGGCCATATGGTGTCCTATAGTCTGCAAGGCTATGCAGCCATGGTCAAGTAACCACTCTACTTACCCCCGAGGAGGCAGAGTTTTTCATACTCTAGTGGTTCCATGGGTAATGGTTTGGATCCTCTTTAGAGGTTGCATCTAGGTGCTGGCTCATGCGATTATTTTGTGGTTTATGGCAAGAGTTTCCAAGTATGAAAACATTGGTATCTTTGGGAGCTACCGCCACATGCCCACTCTCCTCCTTTCCTCTGATAGCCACTCGTTGTGACCCATAGGCTCCAAAACTACCTCTCAACACCCCGGCCCCTTCAGCCCATCATTTCCCACTATTTCCCTCGGCCTTTAGCTTGTTGAGTGGGTTGCTATGAAGGAAAGTAGGCCGTGTGTACAAGCCTTGAACCATGGGCTCAAATGACACTTTCATGCTTGGTTCAGACTCTTGGGTCTGGTGTAGACCCCTTTTGCAGAGCCATGGATACCTGAGCTCTTCCACTTAGAAGACGCATTGTGCACAACAATTGTTCCTCCTGTGGACTCCTCAGCGCTTAGTGCTTTCTATGATAGTGTTGGACGTATGGATTTCTGTAGTGTAGAGATTAGCACACCGTGAATACGCTTTCTCTAAGGTGATTTACAGTTTTCTCATCAATTTAGTGTATTTTACATCAATTTCAATTCACGTAGGTTATTCCATCATTTTGCAGAGCTTAGCACACCATGGACACGCTTTCTCTGAGGCGATTTGATGAACAGGGAAGGATACACGAGTCACTCTTGCTGTACTTTTACAGGAATATTATGTTTTGCATTAAGCGTCTCTTCGATTATTTTCCTAAGTTTTAAAAGTATAGATATGTAGCCTTCTACTCCTGTCCAGAGTTGTATTATTTGTTGAAGATTCTATGAATCCATACTGTAAGTTGAAGAAGAAGTTGATGAACAGGGAAGGATACGCGAATCACTCCTGCTGTACATTTACATGAAGATTATGTTTTGCATAATTTGTCTCTCCAATGTTATGGGTTGCAACATACTCTTTGGAAATAAAAGATGGCATCTACTCTACCTGCATCCAGTAACCATGCATTTTGAATCTCTAGCTTTAAAGAATATTTTGGTTGAAAATTAACAACGTTTATTTAAATACGGTCAACAGGGGGAGAACAGAAATTTAGGGCTGTAGATCTGAACATATTTCTTCAGGTAAGCTAGGTTATAGTTTTTAGGTTTTCTCTTTGACTTTTAAGGTATAACCGTTCTGTGGTGTACTCAGTGTGTTTGATACAAGCAACAACTTCACTAAATGAGGACAATAAACTCATGTTATAACAGAACTTACTTGCTATAAAACAATATTCCAAGCCAAGCTGGAAAGAATACCTAATAACACTGCTTCTTCTAATTCTTTAGTAGACCTTTCCAGGTTAATGTCCTCAATAAAATTTCTCCCTATTGTTATAGTCACCTTTTCTATTCTTGCACCAACAACATCACATTGTATTTATGCTCGAGCACAAAATCTGTCTTTCACAATGGCATAATTATATATAGAATGAATGACTGGAAGAAATACAACATAGCTAGGATCGGCTGGAGATTATTAGCTTAGAAGACTGGCATATGCATATGCAGAGTGATGGCTTGGGATTAAGCATCCCAATAATGAATATATAAGCAGGAGAAACTAATTTAAACATAGTCGATCGGTCTACCTTACATTCAATGCAGGTTGGTAGGTTGGTGCATTTATATAAATGCTCGGATAAGTATTTATCTTGCATGTAAGAGAGCAAGGTAAGAGAGCAATGCAGGTTGCCAGGTTCGTGCATTCATATAAATGCTCGGATAAGTATTTATCTTGCATGTAAGAGAGCAAGGTAAGAGAGCATGTGCCAATTTAAATGGCCATCTTTTCAACTGACAAAAATTCTAGGTAGAAGATGAAGAGATGAAGATCAACCAGGAGTAGATCAAGCAAATCAAGATCAGATCAAGATGAAGGAGGCAGATGACCCCAATCGTTGGACGAAAGCATCCTACGGCTGAAAAACAAAACAATAAATTCGGGGAGTCGACTCCCACTTGTTGAAACGCCTTACGGCGTAATAATAGGTAGTAATTATTCTACATTTTTATATGTTGTATTGAAATATATATAAAATATTACCTATTTGACACAAATGAATCTAACAAAAATATTTTCAAATTGCATTGTTGCTCATGTTTGAATTTATAGTTTTACACAAAAACACCAAATTATGCTTATATATTCCAAGCATCTATCTTGGAACGTCTTTTAAGGGGACTACAACTCTAGATCGTGGTATTATTGTCCTTTCTTCATCAAGTTATCTTGGATTTCATATCAATCACAAATTACCACTCAAATGTTTGGTAGCAAGGTTGGAAATTCACATGAATAACACTTGTCAAAAGTGTCATTTTTTACCAAATTCTAAAACTTTTTTTACATTATAATCCAATTTGTGGTGATCTTTCTGAAGTGTTACACGTATTTGATGGTTAAATTGACCTATAACATGCAATTCAGTCGTAAAATTCCATCACTAAATGGTAGTAACCCAAAACATTTACTACATTTCATTCCTTTATCTGTTTGAAATGGTTGAACATTTTCCTCATGCAGATACAAGTACATTGCAAGAAGGCTCATTGTATAGGTGTATGTATGCTCTCTTATGTCATTTTCTAAAACTTTAAATAATTATTAATATTTAAGCTTTTCAACTTAAACTTACCTAAGATTCAATGTTGCAAACATAATGAATACAATACATGGTGTTTTAGTTTTCAAGCATATAATTTACAAGTGAACACATTTAATAAATCAAACCCAACCAAATCCCTTCCGATCTATGTCTATGTGGGTATTTCTTATAATCTCAATCTCTTTTTGTAATTTCTTATAATATCGATTTCATAAATTGTAATTTCTCAATCTCGTTTTATCAAAATATATTATAAGACTACTAATACATTTACAATTGTTAAGTTTACATGTGGGTAGACATTAGATTGAAGGACATTTTTTGGTGTGAGTTGGCGCCCATTTTACAACAATACAACACTTCGTGACTTAGTACATGAAACATGTTTTGAATGTGGAATTTAAAGTGACATGTTTACATGCATGTATACTTTCCATCCTGAGGAATGTGATGCATACAATATATTGCCCAAACACTCCGCAAAGCATATGCCATCTGTTGGTGGGAGAATAATGCTTCAATTTTTATAATCCAAATAAAATTACAAAACTTAATGATAATAATGGATAATGATTACCTTAGGGATAGTAATAAATGGCTCAGAGTACATGGGCTTGCCAAATGGATACAACAATTTTTATAAATATTTTTACCTATGTATCAAATACAATTTCATCCACTTAGTATTTGAATACAACACATTTTTGGAAATGTATCAAATTTTCCTTTAAAATGCCCCTTAGTTTCATTGAACAACATATTAATTAGAGTGGATGAATTGTTAAATGTGCTTTTGCAGGCTTTATCATGAAATCAATTGCATCGATGTCTACTTGTTTGGATTAAAAGTATCTCAATTATTTCATAAATTTGCTTACAAATATTTTTATTAAAACGCCATATCGTTTCTCATGCTCCATTCTGAACAATTAAACCAAGTGTATATGTGGCTACTTGTTTGGCTTAAAAAACATCACAATTACTTTTAATCAATTTCCTAGGCAATTATAAAGTTCCCTACTTCTCACAAAAAAAACTTTGAATTGATATCTTCGTTTTTGGTCCATCAAAAGAAAAAATACCATTGTAGATCATTATGCGAACTTGGCATCAAAATTAGAAAAATGGCAACTATGAAAAAATGGGGGAGTGATTATTCTAAGCCACCTCCCATGATAAAGAATTTGAAATCAATGTTTGAAATACACCTCCCACCTCCTATGTAATAATACAATTTCATCCACTTAGTATTTGAATACAACAGATTTTTGGAAATGTATAAAATTTTCCTTAGTTTCATTGAACAACATACTAATTAGAGTGGATGAACTGTTAAATGTGATTTTAGGGACTTTATCATGAAATCATTTTCATTGATGTCTACTTGTTTGGATTAAAAATATCTCAACTATTTCATAAATTTTCTTGCAAAGATTTTTATTAAAACACCATTTCGTTTCTCATGCTCCATTATGAACGGTTAAACCTAGTGTATATGTGCCTACTTGTTTGGCTTAAGAAATATTACAATTACTTTTAATCAATTGGCTCGGAAATTATAAACATCCCTGCTTCTCACAAAAAACTTTGAATTGATATCTTCTTTTTGGTCCATCGTAAGAAAAAATACCATTGTAGATCATTATGCGAACTTGGCATCAAAATTAGAAAAATGGGGGAGTGATTATTCTATGCCACCTCCCATGATAAAGAATTTGAAATTAATGTTTCAAAGCCTAAGTCCAAGGAAAATTTTGTTAAATGCACCTTAACAACAAGGCCAATATGCAATGCCTCAAGCATGTATAGATGGTACTTCTTCATGCCATGAACCATAGGCTAAAGTAAATAAACTTACATTTATGGGATTGTCTTGTTCATGTACGAGAGCACGAATTAGGCTCCACTATGCAAAATTGATCACTGGTCAATTTATATTTGATATAAGGATGGATACCATGCATCCTAGACAATTATCTTACATGTGTGTTGTTTCAATATTGTGTTGCTATATGTTGAGTTTCATAGATAAGAAGGGGTTTCAAGCGTTTTGCAAGACACATTAAGGAGCTCCAGGAGTGTCAGAGATCACTGAAACACCTAACTCATTGTTCACTTGTTTTATGGAAATAAGCAACAATTTAAAGCTGAAACATCCCTTAAATTTCATAAATAAATAAAAAATTGATTTACTACAATTAACTTAGATGTTATCATTCATAATTCATTTAATTAGTTGTAAGATTCATTTACCTAAGATATTATCATATTTATTTACTTTGTGAACTGTCGTCATGACATCTTTTGTGACATAAAAATATGACTTAAAGGATACGGTTGAACTTGAGTTTGTCGTTGTTGTTTGTTTTATTCTAATCTTGACCTGCATAAGGGATAGGTCATGGTCTTACTTAGTCGTCATGACTAATGCATGGACCTTTGTTTTTACTATGTGCGGGCAGTGAGGTACCTCGACACTACAGTTAAAGAACAAACTCTATGCTAAGGCACCATAAACTCGCCCCCTCTCGGACCATGTGAATTTGATCCAAACTCCAGCTATCAGCAACATATGAGTTGTAAAACCCTAGAGGTTTTAATGAGTCTTGAATTTTGGGCTGGTGATTTTGTTAGGGTTATGGAAGATGTTAACAGTTCCTTCATTTTATCCAAGGGCCTTCGACTGCTTTCCCTCGCTACTCCACTGTCTGTAGCCAGAGGTGGAGGAACCACCAAACTAGGCGCTCGTCACCTTCTACACCAGTATATGCTCGATTCATTCGTTAATGGAGCTGCCAATCTTCGCTTTGGTGATGATTGTGTGCCTTTGAAATCCGAGAAGGTAACTGTAACTTCAGTATTGTTCTTTTTCTTTTATACCAGGGATTTTTTTTATAACCAAGGTTTACCTTCCAAATTAACGTATTGTGTGTAGGACAACTCTGCAATGGTGTGTGGATGGGATACTAGCCGCGAAACCTCCCCTTTTGACTGGTAAGACCCATTTCATTACCTTGTATGGCTCTTGAAGAGACAACAGGGTCTTGTGGTGTTTTTTCATGGCGTTGGGTTTTCTTTCCAGTCTGTGTTGGGTTGGTGATATGGAAGTGATATATCGCTTTGGTAATTTGTATATTTACCTGAATGGAATTTGTATTACCCATGGAGTCTTTTAAATGACTATGCCACTCTGTATATTTTTCTTGGTTCTAAAACTTGTTAATACCGTAAGTAGTCGTGAGGGTTTCGATACTGCAAACTCGGTTTATTTAAGCGATTGTGTAATTTTAGAATGTAAATATATTGTTATCTGTGGAGTCTTGCGACTATGCCACTTTATTTTGGAAGATATGGTATTTATAAATACTTCTATATTGTTTCTTCCAGTTGCATCTGTGTGAAAACCTTCAGTTTTGCTGACCCGTGAGGGCTTCATAGCTTAGTTGGGTTTTTTATTTTTATCAAGCAATTTAATTAGAGGGTTCAGCCCACTCTGTAACATATGTATGAACCATGTTACTTCAATTATGAAATGCCTCTGTCGATAGGTTAAAACTGTTTTTCAGTTATAAACGATCCTAAGGTTTTTATTGTTTTGTTAAAATATTTTAAATGCCCGTGAAGTCTCTAACCTGTAAGATACCATTGAGAATGGTGAAATCCTATAAGTGCTTTCACGCTTACCTTGAGCATTTAAATTGTTAAAATAATATTAATAGGCCATATGGCCGTAGGTAATATTTCCATATACTCTCTATTACAGAGTTCAGGCCGTAAGGACTTTTTATATTAGATCCATTGTTTAAAATATTAGCTATAAAAACTATTTCGGAAAAGAAATTTAAGCCCTAAGGTTGTCTCTAATCTTACTTCTGCAATCAAAATACTGCAGATAACAACACTAGCATGGCCTGAAGCCTGTAACTAGTGCTACGGTCTGTCAATAATATCGACTTGGTGTTACTAAACAATTTAATCGCTAAGAAATTGGGCTTAATACGCCCTTATGTGAACTATATTACTTATTATTGTTCATTTATAACACTAGTTATTCTAGATTAATGCTAGAGTTTTCTTTAAAGAGACATGACACTGATCCTAGAAAGATTATTGTAAATAAAAGTATTAAGGATTAAACTTGCATATGAACATTAAATAAGTTTAAGGTTATGTTTAAATATGTATGATCTTATTTTAGGTTTTAACCTCAAATAGTTTACAATGCTATAAACAAGGTTTTGTTCCTCAGTATATATATATATATATATATATATATATATATACGAAATATCTAGGTTATAGTAGATCTCGGTGTTTTGTTTACCATGGAACCTTCACAAGTCCTTACTGTGCTACAAAATTCTTTCGATTTAAGCTTAGTCTACAGAATTATATCCCTAGTAATAACTTTTTGATAGTTTGTAATATCTGTAGAAACAATCTAAAATGGATACAAAAAGAACATTGTTTTGATTATAAAATACTTTTACAGAGACTATTAACCAGTAGAACTATCCATTAAACTTAGAAACTAATAAGCATAGTGTTCCTAACAACATTCAGATAAATGGAGTATAATATATTAAAACATCCTTATTACAATTTCCTGAACATATTCCAAATGAAAGTACAGATTTAGAAAATAAATAGCAATTGAACCTGGATAGAATGCAGAAAGGGGACAAACACCCACGGGAGACTGTTCCACCCAACCTTCTCCTGAAGTAGCCAAAGCTACTTTCTTAGGACCCCCAAGCCTGTTCACTGAACCACTAGGACAAAGATATCTATCACACATCAAACTTCTGCAACTTATCACTTAGTAGCAGACTTATCTCAGCAAATCACTTTAGTTATCCCTCATCAAATTCCTTGTGTGCTTGACATTTCAGTTTGCAACAGTCACAAGGTTCATTCTCTCAGAAAATTAGAATGAGTGGTGAGCCTCCAGCTCACTTTGATGGTTTATATAACATTACCTAGGTCTTTGGGTCATTTTTTGGAATTAAGATTTCCTAGGTATTTGGGTCAGTTAAAAATGGTTGTAGGGGTATTGTAATCACTCAGATCACTAAGTTACCGATGATACACATAAAGAATCATATAATCATAACAAAGACAAGAGACAAGCATAGTAGATTGAATAACAACTTTATATTACACAAAACACATATGGGTTCATAAAAACATCAAAACTGAACCGAGTTCATATCTGGCTCAACATCCTATTATATATGATTACAAAACAGTTATGAATAACTACTTGTCAGTTCGGTCAACCTACATGACCTTTGAAGGCCGACCTAATCTCTAATTAGTCGACTAACTAGTCTAGTCGGCTCACCGACTAGCTCCTACAACATCTCCCCCGAGAACAAAATATTTCTTCGTCCCGAAGAAACACAGGAGGTAAAAACATCCTGTCTGAAGTAGTTTTCTTCAAATTGCTCTGTCTTCATGGGCTCTACAGTCGAATGAATGGTCGTTTCTATACACATATCTCCACAATGGCTTTTGCTATAATGGCTAGTTGATGCTGAAATTATGTCCAATTGCAGAGAGCATTATGAATGTCAATGGTCAAGGTTATAATGCTTGACATAATTGACATCTTCTCTAGTATTGGTAGGTATGTGATATTTACCATGTCGATCCCCAACAGTTGAGTTTTTTCCTCTGCTGTGTCGAGTAATCTTTTCATTCGTGGACACATTTTTTCGAGTGTGTCGAGGCTGGGTAGTGCCTGATTCATCCACTAATGTGCTTGTTTTTCCAATTTTTTGAGTTTTGTCATCTCTAGTACAATATGATCTTGTATTGTGCTCCTCATTTCTTCCTCCAGACCTTGTTGGTTTTCTAATGAATTGATGTGCTCTTGAGTCTCCCGAGCCTACTGAAATACCTGGCCATAATAATTATACCAGTTTGCGGCAGTGCTTCTTCTCTAGTGATAGACTCATCCAAATGCTCCTACAGTACCTTGTGGGCTTCTGAAAATGTTGTGTACTAATGTCTCAGTAGCGCAGAAGTCTCTCCTTTTTGCTCATCTTTCTTGGCCTACAATTGTGTCTGGAGGTTCGACATGACACTTTCCAACAACTGGTATGCTCTCTCCAATGGTTTGTTGGTGTCAGTGTTGGTCTCTATTATTCTTGGTAGAACTGTTTGTGTCAGATTCCTACATTTGGTTAGGAATTCAACTTGTTATGCTTGAAGTTTTTCTATGTTTTCTCTTCTGCTTTGATTTCTTGTTGCAACCTCTTTATTGAGTGCTTCCAATAGTTGGTCCAGTTCTCCATCTCTAAGTTTTGGTGTGTCAACTGCAGTAGTCGACCCTAGTTGATGAAGGTGGATAACTGTCGGTACTTGTTGTGTCTGTTGTTGTTCTACTTTCTTTTCTTTTGATTTTTTGTTAGAGTGATGGACCACCACTGGTCATGTTGGTACTGATGTTGGTTGTTGCTGCTCTGTTTGTTTCTCTTCAGTCAATGGATTTTCAGTCGACTAAACTTCTGTTGTGGTCGGGTTAACTGGTTGAATTTCATGGGTGGGGCTTGTAGTTGTTTGTGAATCCCGTGGTGGTGAAGATGATAGTTCTAGATTGTGAGGGAACTCTGGCATTGGTGATGGTGAATGGTCTGGGGTTAATGGAGTGGTCAGAAGGTTATTTGTTGGCATGGGGGTTTTCGACTTCCCATTTCAAGTTGACAAGGTTGTTGATTTCTTCAGAGTCCATGGGGTTGGTGATTTCTTCGTCTGGTGATGCTTGATCATTTCCTTCAAGATCAAGTGTTCCCTCATCTTCCTCAATAACTAGAGGGTTTGGGATAGATGGTGTGAATGATGAGATTCGGGCTGCTACAACGGCAAATGTTTTGTCAGGGTTTCAAATGAATGAGAATCTGATAAGTCCCATAACTTTTGGCTGTGGTGAGACTTGGTTGGTTTGTGGGGTGATAATTCGTTGGCCAGAGCTCGACTCTGTGATTTTATGCGTGGTGTTATATTGTTGGGCATTGCAGAACAGATTTGGCAGATTGTTGATAAATTGCTGAAGTTCAACATCTTTATCAATTTTTTCTTTAAGGGTTCCAAGGATTATATCTTTGTAGATTGGTGATATGGCGATAGTAGAGTCTGGTGTTATTCTGGTTGGAGAAGGTCATGGGGACTCTGGTGTCAAATCAATAGGACTTATTTCGGGAGGGGTAGCAACTCTTACCTTTTTAGGTCTGCCTTGCTTCGTTCCTAACTCGATGAACTGTTTGAACTTTGTTTCGACATACTTTGTTCAGCGTAGCATCCTCCAAAATGTCGACAGTGGTAGCAAGTAATTCTTCTTTATCTTTTGACTCCTCCGGAAGGATGAGTTTGCGCTTCCACTTTCGTTGTGCCTGACTCCCTTTATTTCTTCTTGATGTTGATATCTCATGAGCTATTCTTTTTAGATTATCTTTTGTCATAGCATACTCAGGTCTGTCGGATTGAGTTTCTTCGTCTGTCTGTTCTCCTCTCTCCTCCTCCCACAGTTGAGTTGGGATAGTAGTGTTATGTTCTGTCGGTACAATGGCTTGTTGTTTAGTCGGTACATTGGCTTGTTGTTCAGCTGGTACATTTTCAATCTAAAGAGGGTTTTGCTCTTCTATCAGGCTGTCTTCAGAAGTGAAGGTACTAATATGAAGGTGAACTTCATAATCTTCTCCCTTCTCTTAGTCAGTCAATGGTTCGACAATAGGTTGGTTAATCTCTTTTGCACCCATCGGTATGGCTATTTTGGTTTTAGACTAGCAAGATAATTCTGTGAAAATCTCCTCGACTGTCGGATAGTAGTCGAGAGGTTTTACTTTTGCTATGGAACCTTGTGAATGCCAAACTGCAGTGTGGTCAATTCCAGTTGGATATGTGCTTTCAGGGGAAGACATCTTCGGATGTTTTGAGGCACCTTCCATCTGGTTGTTTAGATTCTGAGATTTTGAAACCAATTTTCCAAGAACACTTTGGCTTCTTCCATTTCCTGTGGAGTTCCAGCCATTGAAAATGACTTGAAACGCCACATATGAAACCTGGTCGGTTCTAGGAACTATGGATGTCCAACTAGACATAGGTGGTACATAGCTATCCATATTATCAGTGACGGAAATTTGATTATTGCACCTGTTTCCTGGCATTTTTCGCAAATGGATTTAAGCATGTCGGCCACATATTGATCCCAATAGTAAACTTTCTCTAATTCTGCGATACAATCAACAACTTCCAACATGCCAAGTTTCAAATCACATCCTCGTCTCGTGACAGTCAAGCCTGTGGACACGATTTTAGCCACCATTTTGGGTGTGGAAGCTTAAATTTGTCCGACAATTAACCCTTTGGGTTTCTTTCCTTTTGGCGTTCCTGTTAATATTTCAACAAAACCTTCTTTGATACCTACAGGAACAAGGTCGACTTTATTGGAAATCCCAGTAAGTTTGTAGATAGTTTCACTTGATATTTTGAACGGTTTGTTGAAGTAAAACTTCCCATTGTGGTATTGGCTGATGATGAACTTGGCAATAGTTTCTTTTGTCCCGCCGAAACTCGCCATGAGGGGTGCGTTCATTAGACAAATTTTGAGGTCTAAAATGGGCCTCCTAAGGAAAATAATGAAATAATAGTTAAAATAATAAAATAATATTTATTAATTTTGGAGGAAAAAAGAAAAAAACTACTTTATGTGTTCGTATTTTCGACATATCTCCCTGTGTTTTTACTCAAATTTCGATTGGGAGAGCTTGTTTGATGCAAAATTTGATTCCACATCCAACGAGTACCCATACCGCGTGCTTTTGATGAACCACTCTCCCCCAAAAAAAAGAAATACCTGAAAATTTGTGATGATGACATCATCATCACATTTTTCAGGTATTTCTTTTTTTTGGGGTAGCGGGGTCCGTCAAAAGTATGTAGTGTGGGTACTTGTTAGATGCGGAATCAAATTATGCATTCAACGAGCTCTCCCGATCGAAATTAAATAAAAACACAAGGAGATATGTCGAAAATACGAACAAAAAAGTAGTTTTTTTATGACAAATATGTCAATTCAACCATTATGGTTGACTTATTTTATTGGAATTCTATTGGTTCTTGAATTCCAACTCACAAGAACTTATTGTTGGTGCATTTTCTTATAAGGCCCATTTTAGACCCCAAATTTCCTCTAATGCATATAGTTCATGATAATGCTATGATTTATTTTCAAACCTTCCTCTGTCATTTTTGTCTTCTCATAGGCCCATTATTTGATATCTGCCCAGATTCGCACCCATGAAGTTTCTTGTATTTTTTCCTTTTGATATTTTCCAAGCGTTTCACTAGTGGAGTCATAGCAGATTCCAACTCTTTTGTTGTGATTGTCATGGCTCTAGTTTGATTTGGGGACATCTTGTCGGTTTCTAGCTCGACTTTCTTCGTGGGTAATTTCCTCTCGGAGGTTTGGGAAATATGTTGCTCTAGTTCTTTGTAAAGTGTTGTAGAAGGAGCAAGTCGATAAGTTGACTTGAACGATAGCCGACTTAGTCAATCAGCCGACTTAGTCGGTCGGCTGACTAACTAGAGATTAGGTCGACCACCTAAGGTCGTGTCGGTTCACCGAACCGACAGGTAGTTATTTTGTAACTATTTTTTAATCATATATATTAGGTTGTTGAGCCAGGTGAGAACTCAGTTCAGTTGTCTATGTTATATGGACTCATTCATGTAATATAATCTGTTAATTCACCTACTTGTTCTTATCTCTTGTCTCTGTTTTATATGTATGTTTTAGTATGTATTATTGATAACCTTATGTGATCTGTGAGATTACAACATTGGTTCCATTGCCGGTAGTACATGTCTGAAATGTATGCAAACAGATGATACCAAAGCAAAAGATTACGGACTGGTGGGAACGTAAAGTTACAAACTATTTGCAGAATTACGCACAAAGAAACAGATTAACAATCGCACAAGCAAAAGAAATATTCTTCACAGAAACGCATGAAAAGTTTGTAGAATCAGTGCCCCAACTTTTGAAGAAACTCCTGGATGAGAAAGTCGGAAGGGACTAAAGAACAACAGTTGCTGGAAAAACTGATCCGAGGAGGTAGAACAAACTTGTCGGAGTGGTTCGAGAAAATCGTCGACGACTTCTGTGAGGAGAAAGCAATCGAAGATAGAAATTCGGTGGAAACCGTCAAGGAGAAATTTTACACAGACCTCACCGAACAATTTATGTGTTCCTTACCGACCCCATTGTTCAAATTCCTGATCGAGAAGGGAGTAGGACATATTGTCAAACCTCGTCCATCACTTCACGAACTGCCATCAAACTCTAACTGGGCGGAAAAGCAAAAGAAGTGGGAAAATTCATTACAGAAAGGGAGTGGGAATACTTCCTGAGTAAGTAGACCGAACTATCCAGGCTTTCTAAAAAGTGTCGGGTAGGCTATGGGGGGGTAGCTGGTCATTTGTTGAGATAAAGTGGAGTGGATTCTAGTCGACTAGAAGCAGATACCATTCACCAATAATGAGAAGTCGACCAAAAGGGAAATCAAGAGAATAGTATCACACAATGGTATGTCCAACATTCAGAAAATAGAGAGGGAAGAGAGACAATAAAGGAGGGAAGCGAGAAGAGAAAGAGCCTTAGAGCTGCATAGAGGAATGAGTCCTACAGCGACCAACCAGGAAGGGAATCCGCCAGAGTCGGGTCATGACCGACATGAAGAAGGCATGGAAGAAGAGGCGTCCCCTACAGAGGAATAATTGTGGATAGAGCAGCTAGAAGCTCTCCAATTAAGAGCTCCCCATGAAGGAACAACTCTCTCTCCGTTAAATCTGCGTACCCGCATACAAACTATTGTCGAAGAGGACCTCCGACTACGAGCTGGTGACTTTGGTATATGGAGTCGACTAGACGATGAGACATACACTGAACGACACCTCATTATCCATCGACCAGAGGAAGGAAATTAGGTTACCTTTCAAGCGGTACCCTCCAACTGAAGTATACACTCACTCTTACCAACACATGAAGGAGCACCCCCCTGCCAAATACAGCTTTGGAAGACACAGAACATTTCGAACTGCGGAAAAATAGTTGCAGTGGGCCATCGACAGATGAAGTCGACATCAACTGGCTGTCAGTCAAAGAAGAATCAACAACCGAGGGGAACAAAATTTCCGTCGACCATAGTCCTGCATAGACGAATAAACCAATAACCCCACCCCCCCCACCCCCACCTCCACCACCGCCACCTCCTGAGAGCAGTGACAGTGATTCCAACATGGGTCATGGAGCAGCTCACATTCCTCTATATGAGGGGGATGAGGACCCCAGACGACACCAGTTCGTATGTGAGTCGACTTGGCAGGCCAACCAAGTTACGGACGGAGACATACAAATGGCACAGTTTGTCAGTTCCTTGAGGAAAAGGGCATTGACTTGGTATATGACCTTTTCGGAAAGACAACCTAGAGTAACAAAAGCTAAGATCAAAGCACAATTTCTATCATTTTTCAAAACTCTAGATGCCAAACACCTAGCAGCGAAAAAACTAAAAACAACATCATAGATGCCAGGGAAAACTATCTGCGACTATGATAAGCAATGGAAAGACCTTCTAAGCCAGCTGGACTATGTTATAGATGAAAAATTACTAATCCAGTGGTTTCTTACAGGTTTATCTCAGAAATTCCACCAACACATTAGTTTAGAAACATTCAAATCCTACGAAGATGCGCTCACAAAAGCTCTCCAAGTGGAAATGGATGAGGACATACCCGCATACTCCACTGACCATAGATTGGAAGAATAGCTGGAGAGTGTACAGAAGTCTTTAAAGGAGTTAAACCTCAAGAATCAGGATATCTGGTGCACCAAGTGCTCGACGGTTGGACACTCCAAAGACAACTGTTGACAGGAATACAGCTGGCAGGATGTTCGATTCGTACAGACAAAATATTTTTGCGACATTTGTCAGGAGCATGGGGATCACTCGACAAAGGATTTCCCGTTCAACATGAAGAACGACAAGGCATCCTGGTGTGCAATCAGTGAAACCAAAAATCATAACACAATCGACTGCCATTTGAAACTGAAGAACCGACAGAACTACCATGCAGTCTACCAAACCAATGCAGTTGCACAACATAATGAGCAAAACAACTTACCAAACGATCAGAACGGTAAGAGGTATGAAGTTCGAAGATACGAGCGCTGGTATGACAATCGACGTGGAGGCTACACGGGAAGAGGTCGATTCCCTGGTAATCGCGACAACCGACCACGTCGACCCATCCAATGCTTTACATGTTATAATGAGGGACATCGGTATGCAGACTATCCATATAAAGACAGAACTAACCGCAAATTTTGTACTCATTGTGGAGTAGGGGATCACTCACTAGAGGATTGCCCTACCATGTTGGAAAAAATAAATACAAGGAAAAATGTTAATGTCTTGTCGTGTGTGCAAAAAAATGATGTAATAAACACAAAAAATTTGCATATTGTAACTCGACAAGGAACAAAAACAGGAAGTGATAACCCAAGAATCAGCAAAATAAAAGAGAAAAATGTCTATCCTGATCCACTTAAAGAAAAACAAACATATAAAGAAGCAACCAATGTATTCAAATAATTTGCATGATAAGAACAAGCTCACGACACTCGACATAACACAATAAACAAATTAATATAGGTCGTACAAAAAGACAACTCAGTCTCTCAGTTCATCGACTTACTATATGAAATAAAACATAACAACTCTGAAAAACAAACAAAGAACATCTGCAACTTATATAAAAAAGACAAAGGTGATGCCGACCCACTTGTCGACTTGGAAATCGAAGGATACCATGTCTGACAAGTAGTGCTCGACTTTGGATCACAAATAAACATCATGACTCATGACACTTAGGAACAAATGGGCAGACCTCGACTACATGAGTCAGGCATATACCTGAAATTAGCCGACCAAGGCCTAATTGAACCTATTGGAGTCTGGAAAAACATCGACACAACTATAAAAGGAATCTCGACCAAAGTCGACTTCGAAATCATTGACCCTAAGGAAGGATCCAGTTCCTTCCCAGCATTGGTAGGTCGACCTTGGGGTAGAAAGATGAAAGCATCGATATCCCTGGACAAAGAGAGAATCAAATTAAAAGGAAATGGACAAAAGGTCATTGTACCTATTCACCCATCTCAAGGAGAACCTTGGACTAGACCTATCGATCAAGAAGTCGATGTCCGACAACTCTACCAAATTCAAAACAATGCAAATTACACAGAACCAAATATCTACGAACAACTTCTTTTAGGCAACCAAGACTCAATGTGTTATAATTTAGACGCAGAATTATATTATTGGGAGATTGAGAACTACGAAACACAAGCAAGAGGGTGTTGGACTATTCAAAAAGTGCAGAAAAAGCCCACCCAACAGTGCTTCATAGCGTCCATTGTCCCAAAAATATTTGAGAAGAAAATTAGGGAATACCTTACCTTACAACCTACATATGTAAATAATACACAAATACCAAGATATAAGGAAATGGAATCCCCAGTCATGCATGTAGAACAAGTTTCCAAAAATATTGGTGAACATGGCCGACTTCAAAGCCTAGTAGAAACTTTTACAGGACAAGTTGCTCGATGGTGGGATACCCATTAGACAAGACTGCATACCTGGACAACAGCTTCGACTTACTTTGTCAAAAGATTTGGAGGAAAGAAGTTAACCAAACAAGCTCAGATACCCATATTCACTCAAGGACAGAACCCAGAAGATCATATTAATACATGTGAAAAAGAATGGAGAAGACTTGGATACAAGGATGAACTAGCGTGGCCACACCTGTTCCCATCAACCCTCACCGGCTGACCAAACAAATGGTATAAAATGGAAGAAGATAGAGGTGAAAAATTCCTATGGCATGAACTCAGGGAAAATTTTACTAAAGATTTCAACTTTATACCACAAAATGAAAACTTGGTCGAAACAGCAAAACAGATTAAAGAATTTATCCAGCCAACCGGAAACAAACCCTTAAAGGATAACCAATAGACAATGAAATGCAACAATATACAAATGAGGACAAAACCGCACTTGACAAGACTACAGTTAGAAAATGAAAATACAAAAGGGAAAAGCTTTAGATGGAAATCAAACCATGTCGAAACGACCAAACCTATTTGTACAATCCTTAAAGTTGAAACAACCGACAAACAAGATACCGACAGAATGACTGCAGCCGACTTCCCTGACACATTCTCATAGTTTAAAGAAGGAAATCGACCGATCAATGAATCCAAAGCGCCAGAATGGCTAGATGCTAAAGTCAAAACTAGGGAATTCGACATCTCAAATGATGATCGACCAAAAATGGCAAAGATTGGTGAATACTAGAGTGAAGCACACACCACAGAGATACTCAACTTATTAAAAGAGTTCCAAGATGTATTTTCTCAAGATTATAAAGACCTCAAAGGCTTAGTCCACGAAATGGGAGAAATGAAGATTGATACTAAGCCTGATGTTAGACCTATGAAGAAATGGCCATATCAACTAGCTCACAAATACAAAGAGATAGTCAAAAAGGAAATTGATAACATGCTTGCAACAGGCATCATCTATCCTATTGACCAATCAGAATGGGAAAGTCCAATGGTTGTACAGCCTAAGAAACATGATCCGACCAAACTAAGAATTTGTGTCGACTTCAGAGAACTATATAAAGTGACACTAACAGACCCATTTCCAACTCCTTACGCAGATGAAATCTTAAATGAGGTTGCAGGACATGAATGCTACTCATTTACAGATGGATTCTCAAGTTATAACCAAGTCCCAATAGCTAAAGAAGACCAAAAGAAGACAACCTTTGTGTGTGAATTTGGCTCATTTGCTTACAAGGTTATGCCTTTCGGATTAAAAAATGCACCTGCAGTATTTTCTAGGATTGTTGTCAAAGCATTTCAGGAATATATTTACAAGACCATGGCAGTATACTTTGATGATTGGACAATATACTCCATGTTAAAGGATCATTGCAAATGGCTCGGACTTATGTTGGAGAGATGTCGACAAATTAAACTCTCCCTAAACATCAAGAAATGCATATTTGTGACCCCCATAGGGATATTATTAGGGCACATTGTCTGTAAGGAAGGTATTAAGGTTGACTTTGCAAAGATCAAAATTAGCCTCGACCTGAAACCACCAGTAAACCCAAAACAAGTCAGGGTGCTACTTGGCCACACAGGCTATTACAGAAAATTCATAAGATATTATTCAAATATGACCTATCCACTTGAAGAACTATTAAGGGAAGATAAAGAGTTCAATTGGACAGAGGAGTGCCACATATCATTCGAGAAATTAAAAAGAAAACTAGTCGAAGCACCAATCCTAAGGTTTCCAAACTGGTCGATCAAATTCCATGTTCATATTGATGCATCAAGCCTAGCAATAGGAGCAATCTTAACTCAACCAGGAGATGATGGAATGGATTGTCCTATAGTTTACACTAGCAGAAAATTAAACAAGGCTGAGATAAACTATTCGACAACAGAAAGAGAAGCAGTAGGAATGGTCTTTGCACTACAAAAATATCGACATTATCTTCTAGCTAACCCATTTATATTCTATGCAGACCATCAGGCACTTAAGTATCTCATCAATAAACCACTACATCATGGAAGGATTTGTCGATGGCTACTATTATTCCAAGAATTCGAATTCGAAGTTGTTTTTAGACCAGGAAAGTTAAATGCCGGTCCCGACCATTTATCCCGAATCGACACAGGAGAAGAGCTGACAGGAGTCGAAGATGACTTACTTGATGCACATTTATTTCAAATAGAAGCAGTCCCAATAGAATTAGAATAAATAGCCCAGTTCTTGGAAGATGGGCATGCACCAGAAGGAATGAGTACAAAGAAGAAGCAGATCTTAGCTATGAAGGTTGCACCATACAGTCTTATAAATGGATTCTTATACAAAATGGGATTAGATGACATCCTCAGAAGGTGTGTACTAGAACATGAACGAGACAACATTATGCATGAAGCACACTATGGACCTGCAGGAGGACATTTCCAAGAAGACACAACTGCAAAGAAAATCCAACAGTCAGGGTTATGGTGGCTAACACTCCACAGAGATTGCAAAAATTTTGTCAATCAATGTGACAGATGTCAACGACTAGGTCGACCCCTTCCTAGCACAGAAATGCCTTTGATATCAGTGAACCCAAGTTTGACATTTGAAATTTGGGCCATAGACTTCATAGGACCATTTCCTATACCAGCAAAAATAACAGGTGCAAGGTACATCATAACTGCAGTTGAATATGTAACTAAATGGGTAGAGGCTGAACCAGTCGACACATGTTCTAGTGAGATAGCTGCTAAGTTTATCTATGAGAATATAATCACCAGATTTGGATGCCCACTAACCTTAATTAGTGACCAGAGAACACACTTCATTAATAAAACTATCAAAGCCCTAACCGACCAGTTTATGGGTCCCGACATGGAGAGAATATCAGAAGTCTCCATTTCAGAAAAGATGTCGATCCTATCAAGCCTGACCACACTTACCATCGACATCCAGAAGATTTTGCAAAGCTGGACAGATTTCCAACATCACTTTGCAGTAACAGCCCCAGCCATTGTCGAATTCTGTGTACAGAAAAGACCGACCATCAAACTTCACAGCCCATGAAGACCAGACACATCACAATAACTATTGAGACCAAACAGGAAGAATTTTTTACCTCCCTATTTCTTTGGGACGAAGAAACGTTTTGTTTATGGGGGATATGTAGAAGGAGCAAGTAGATAATTCGACTTGAACGATAGCTGACTTAGTTGATCAGTCGACTAAGTCGATGAGCCGACTTAGTCGATCAGCCGACTAAGTCAATGAGCCGACTTAGTCGATCATCCGACTAAGTCAGTCAGCCGACTAAACTAGAGATTAGGTCGGCCACCTAAGGTCGTGTCGGTTCACCGAACCGACAGGTAGTTAGTTTGTAACTATTTTGTAATCATATATATTAGGCTATTGAGCCAGCTGAGAACTCAGTTCAGTTTTCTGTGTTGTATGGACTCATTCATGTAATATGATCTGTTAATTCACCTACTTGTTCTTATCTCTTGTCTCTATTTTATATGTATGTTTTAGTATGTATTATTGGTAACCTTATGTGATCTGTAAGATTACAAGTGCTATGAAATCTTCGTTCGACGTAGTATTTGTAGGTGGATCGGATTGCAATCTTGTCGATGGAGCTATTAATGGCGGATTTGATGGTAAAGGACGCTCTATTGAAGACTCTTTTAATGCGCTCTGGTTTTGGTGCTCCTTCTGACTGTAGTCATGATGGATTGATTGGACCTTTTGATCCTCTTGTTGATGTAGATTGTATGGTTGGTATGCGGTATGTCGATGATGGAAATGTCGATCATTGTCGAATTGCATTCTGCTATGTCTTTCTAGATTTCTTGTCATTTTGGTCTCCTTTCATTCTTTTTGTTAGTTTTAGGTTTTTCTGGTTTTTATAAATTTTGCTAACAGTTATGAAACCATTTCTCTTTATATATATATATTAGATTTTTCAGTTTTGATACCGCTTTAGTCGTGCACCGTTTACTAGTTTCTGAAATACTCTACCTTCTAACGTTCTCAATCGGACTGATCCGTTGGCATTGATTTCCTCCATGATATAGGGTCCCATCCACTCTGTGTGTAGTTTCTTTGGTTTTCCTTTCACCCGATAGTTATACAGCAGTGCAAGATTTCCAACCGATAAATTTTTGTTTTTAATGTTTCGGTCGTGCCATGCTTTTTGTTGTTGTTTTTGAATTTTTTAATGTTGTATAGACATAAGTCAGTCTTCCTCTAGCTTAGCTAGTTGTATTAGTCGGTCCTTCTTTGCTTCTTTGACATTAATATGTAATAGGTTGGCTATTACTGGTGTCTATTTTCGGAAGTGTAGGGGGGCAACTGCTTCTTGGCTATAGACTAGTTGAAATGGTGTTTGGCCAGTGGATCTTTTATATGTTGTTCGATAAGCCCATAGCATGGCATAAAAATTTTCATCCCAGTCATCTTTATCAATGTTAAATATTTTTGTTAGGCCTCTTGTTAGGTTTTTATTAATTGCTTCTATTGCCCCATTAGATTGAGGGTGATAAGCTGTACTTTTTATGTGGTCGATCTTGAATTGTTCTATCAATTCTGCAATACTTCTATTAATAAAATGTGATCCTTGGTCAGTGATTAAGGTCAATGGACAACCAGATCTATTAATTATACTTTCATATACGAACTTTGCAGCCACTTCACTAGAACAAGTTTCACAAGTTCTACCTCTGCCCATTTAGTAACATATTCCACTGTTGTTATGATATATCGTGTGCCCGTCCTTCTTGTTGGGATTGGAAATGGTCCAATAAAATCGATAGCCGAAATTTCAAATGTTAGACTTGGGTTTATCGAAATTAAAGGCATCTTAGTACTAGGTAAAGGTCAACCTAAACGTTGAAAACGATCACATTTACTAACAAGCTTTCGATAATATTTGTGTAGTGTCGGCCACCATAGTCCCACTGTTGGATCTTTTTGGCAGTCGTGTCCGAATGGAAATGTCCTCTAGCTGGTCCATAGTGTGCTTCATGTATTATATTTTCTCTTTCAAGCTCTAAGACACATCGATGAAGTACTTAATCCAAGCCCATTTTATATAGGAATCCATTAATTAGAGTGTATGGTGTGGCCTTCACTGCTAGAATTTGTTTCTTTTTAGTGCCCATACCTTCAGGTGCCTGACCATTCTCTAGAAATTGAGTTATTTATTCTAGTTATGCTGATACATCTTCTATTCGAAATAGATGTGCATCTAAAAGATCGTCTTCGACTTCTGTCAGTTCCTTCCCTTGTTTCAATCCTCGACAGGTGGTCAGGTTCGACATTTAGTTTCCCTGGTCGAAGTACTACTTCGAACTCAAATTCTTGGAACAGTAACAACCAACAACATATTATTCCATGATGTAAGGGTTTGTTTATCAAGTATTTCAAAGCTTGGTGATCTGTGTAGAATATGAAAGGATTACCTAATATGTAATGTCTATATTTTTGTAGTGCAAATACCATTCCTAATGCCTCTCTTTATGTTGTTGAATATTTAGGTTATGTACTGTATAGTTTTTTATTTCTATACCCAATTGGGTAGTCCATCCCGTTGGCTCCAGGTTGTGTCAATATTGCACCTATTTCTATGCATGATGCATCAATGTGGACGTGAAATTTAACTAACCAATATGGGAATATGAGAATGGGCGCTTCGACTAATTTTTTCTTCAACGTGTCGAAGGAAGCATCACATTCCTTAGTCCATTCGTATTCTTGGTCTTCTTTCAATAGATCTTCTAACGGGTACGTCATATTTGAGTAGTGACAAATGAATTTTCTATAATATCATGTATGTCCCAATAATACTCTGACTTGTTTTGGGCTTACTAGGGGTTTGAGGTCTAGGATGATCTTTATTTTGGCAAAGTCAACTTTGATACCCTCCTTGCATATGATATGTCCTAATAAATTCGTATCGGGGTCAAAAATATGCATTTCCTTATATTGAGTGAAAGTTGCATTTGTCGACATCTTTCCAACATTAGTCTTAGCCATTTGCAATGATCCTTCAACATGGAGTAAATAGTCCAGTCATCAAAGTATACAGCCATTGTTTTGTATATGTATTCTTGAAATGGTTTGACCACTATCCTTGATAATACAACTAGTGCATTCTTTATCCCAAATGCCATAACATTGTAGGTGAATGAACCGAATTCACAGACAAATGTCGTCTTCTTCTGGTCTTCTTTAGCAATCAGGACTTGATTATATCATGAGAATCCATCTGTGAAAGAGTAACACTCGTGTCCTAGGAATTCATTTAGAATTTCATCTGCGAATGGAGTTGGAAATGGATCTGTTAAGGTGACTTTATTTAGCTCTTGAAAATTGACATAAATTCACAATTTTGTCAGATCGTGTTTTTTCGGTTGGACGACCATAGGGCTTACCCATTCCGATTGGTCGATTGGATATATGATCATTGCTGCTAACATGCTGTCCATCTCCTTTTTCACTATTTCCTTGTATTTGTGAGCTAATTTGTAAGGCCTTTTCTTAATTGGTCTTGCATCAGGTTTTATGTCAATTTTCATTTCACCCATCTCTTGTACTAGTCCTTTAAGGTCTTTATAGTCTCTGGCAAAGACATCCTAAAATTCCTTAAGTAGGTTAACTATTTCGACTGTTTATTCGGCATTCCAATAATCACCTATTCATGTCATTTTTGGTTGATTATCATTATATATGTCGACTTATTTCATTTTGAATTTCGCATCCATCCATTTTGGAACCTTACTTTCATTGATTTGTCGACTTCCTTCTTTAAAATGTGAAAATGATGTCGGGAAGTCTTTAAACTTTGAGTATTGTTTTAATTGGTTTTATTATTTCTAGATGATCAATTTTTCACTGAAATATTTTTCCATGTGTGTGTTCATTCTCGAGTCGAAGTCTTGTCGACTGTGGTATTCCATTCGATCGAATGTTATTACAAGATTTTTTCAGACGATTATGGTTTCATGTCGAAGTATGATGAATAGTCGGTTGTATAAACGTTTTTAATTGTTTTGTTGCTTCAACCAGTTTGGCATCTTCTGGTATGAATCTAAAGTCTTTAATGAAATTTTCCTTAAGTTCCTGCCATATGAATGTTTCACCTCGAGCTTCTTCCATCTTATACCATTTTTTTGGTAAGTCATCAAGTATGGATGGAAATAAGTGTGGCCATCTTCATTCATCTTTGTACCCAAGTCTTCTCCTTTCCATTTCGCATATACTTATGTTATTTTTAGGGTTTTGTCCTTGTGTGAAGAATAGTATTTGTGCCTGTTTAGTTAGCTTCCTTCCGCCGAATCTCTCGATGAAGTATGTCGAGGTTATTGTCCATGTTTTTAGTCTCGATTGATGGATATCCCACCATCGAGTAGCTTGACCTATAAATGTCTCAACCAGGATTTGCAGTCAGTTGTGCTCTCCTAAGTTTTTAGAAACTTGTTCGATATGGAGTACTGGTGACTCTCTTTCTTTATACCGAAGAGGTTGTTTATTTTATGTTTTAATCGGCGCTAAAGAAGGGTATTCCCAAATATTTCTTTCAAATATTTTTGGAATGATGAACACCAAAAAACATTATCGAGTCGGTTTCATTGATATAGCTTGGATATTCCAACATCCTCGTGCTTGAGTTTCATAATTTTCTATCTCCCAATAGTATAATTCTACATCTGAATTATATCCAACTGAGTCTTGGATCCCTAGGGGAAGTTCCCCGTAGATTTTTGGCTCAATATAGTCTTCGTTATTTTCGATTTTGTAGAGTTTTCGAACGTCGGCTTCTTCATCTATCGGTTCAGTCCAAGGTTCACCTTGAGAAGGGTGAATGGGGACAATAATTTTTTGTCTGTTTCCTTTGAGCTTTATCCTCTCTTTGTCTAACAAGATCAATGCTTTCATCTTTCAACCCCATGGTCGGCCCACCAAGGCTGGGAAAGAACTAGATCCTTCTTTCGGGTCGATGATTTTGAAATCGAATTTTGTGGTAATTCCTTTAATATTTGTGTTGACATTGCGCCATACGTCAATAGGTTCGATCAGTCCTTGTTTTTCTAATTTGAGATATATGCTTGATTCGTTTAGTTGAGGTATGCCTAGTTGTTCCCATGTATCTCGTGTCATAATATTTACTTGGGATCCAAAGTCAAGAACGACTTGTCGAACGTGATATCCCTCAATTTCCAGGTCGACAAGTGGGTCAACATCACTCTTATCTTTTTTATTAAGGATACATATATTTTTAGTTTGTTTCTCCATGCTAGGCTTGTTCTTAACATTATATAACATATCAATAAATTGTGCTACTGATTTGTCATTATGTGTTAAGTTAAGTAATTCTTGTGAGACATTTTGTCGACTGTTATCAATTTATTCTTGTCGAACGAATTCTTGGAACATGTTTGATGCATCATTGTATATCTTTATAGGATTAGGATAACCATCTTTGTTTTTTATTTTACTTATGTATGTATTATCATTACCCGTATTTGTTCCTTGTCTAGTGAATACATGTAAATTCTTTGTATGAATTATATCACATTTCTTAACACAAGACAAGACATTAACATTTTTATTCTTATTGATTTTGTCAAGTATAGTGGGACAATCCTCTAGTGAGTGATCACCCACTCTACAACTAGTACAAAATTTCTGGTTGGTCCGATCTTTATATGGGCAGTCTACATATCGGTGGCCTTCTTTATAGCATGTAAAACATTGGATGGGTCGCTGTGGTATATTGTCCCGATTTCCATTGAATCAGCCTTGACCTCCAAATCCTCCACAAGGATTGTCAAATCAGCACTCGTATCTCCGACCTTCATAGCGTTGGTTACTTCGTTCATTTTGTTCATTCTTCCTCGGGATATTATCATTGTTTTGAGCAGCAACATTTGTCTAGTAGACTGCATGGTAATTTTGTCGATTCTTTAGGTTCAAATGACATTCGGATGTCGCATGACTTTTTACCTCACAGATCGCACACCATGAAGCTTTTCCATTTTTCATATTGTAAGGATTGTCCTTCGTCGTGTGTGACCCATGTTCTTGGAAAATGTCACAAAAACATTTCATTTGAACAAAACAGATATCTGTTCGATTGACTTCTTGTCAACAGTTGTCTTTGGTATGTCCGGCCGTCGAGCAGGTTGTGCACCCAATGTCTCGACCTTTGAGGTTCAATTCTCTTAATGATTTTTGCATGATTTCCAACTTCTCCTTAATACGGTTGTCGATGGGATGTGCCGGATAGTCATTGTCCATCTCAACCTGCATTGCTTTCGTGAATGCTTCATCATATGATTTGAATGTGTCCAAACTTACATGTCTTCGGATCTTCTATACAAGTCCTGCAAGAAACCATTGAATTAATAACTGTTCATCAATGTTATAGTCTAATTGGCTTAATAGGTCCTTCCATCACCTGTCATAGTCCCGAACATTTTCTGTGTGTTTTTGAACAGTTGTTTTCAGCTTTTTTTCCTCCAAATGCTTTGCATTCGGTGTTTTGAAGAAGGATAAGAACTGTTGTTTAATTTCTTCCTTGGTCATGTTAGGTGTCTTCTCGGTATATGTCATATAACAAGTTAGTGACCTCTGGCGTAAGGCACCAACGAACTGCGCCATATGTCTGTCTTCACCAGTTACAACGTTAGCCTCCCATGTCGATTCATAGACGAACCAGTGTCATCTGGGATCCTCATCACCCTCATAGAGGGGGATGTGTGTTGCATCGTGCCCCATGTCGTCGGCGTCTACGTATGCTTCAGGCAGTGGTGGTGGGGGTGGTGGGAGTGGCAGGATATTCTATGCGGCTCTATGTTGGTTACAACTAGTTTCGACGGAACTCCCGTTCCTCTCAGAATTTTTATTTGTCGGCTCCTCCTTGACAAGTAGTCGAATCAGTTCGACTTCTTCTACTGAAGTCCAAGCTAACTGCTGTAGCTCATATATTCTCCTCTGTGGATTCGACTATTCTTTGTTTTCTGAAGCTTTGTTTAGCAGGGGGGGTGCTCCTTCATTTCCTGGGTAAATTAGGTTGATACTTCGGTTGGACGGGTATGTTTGGAATGTGACCCAATTTCCTTCCTCAGGTCAACAAATTACCAAATGATTGACATCATTTCCTTCACCATCTAGTCGACTCCATATGTCAAACTCACCAGCTTATAGCCTTGGGTCCTCTTCGACAATGGTTTGCACTCAAGAACTCGGGTTCAGATTAACTGGAGATAGAGGTCTTACTTCTTGGGGTATCTCAATATGGAGAGCTTCACGTTGCTTTATCCACAGATCTTCTTCCATTGGTGACACTTCTTCTTCATCTGCGCCCTCTTCCTGTCGGTCATGACCTGACTCTGGCTAATGTCTTTCATGTTTAGTCACACTGGTATTCATTCTTCTCTGTAGCGATATGGCTTTCTCTCTTCATTCCTCCAATGTCTTTTGCCTCTTATCTCTATCTATTTTCTACAAATATGAAGTGTTTTTGTGAGTCACCGTCCAAATTATTTCTTTCTTGGACCGACTGTTCATTGCTGGTGGTTCCTTTTAAAGTCGACTAGAATCCTTCTAATCCACCCCTACACATGACCAGCTACCCCCCCATAGACTACTCGATGCTTTAGTAAGCTTGGATAGTTCTATCTATTTGTTCAAGATGTATTCACACTCCCTTTCGGCAATGAACTTCTCCCATGCTTTCTACTTCTCTGCCCAGTTGGTATTCAGTGGCGGTTCGATCAGTGATGGACGAGGTTCGACAATATGCCCTACTGATGTTGTTGTCGGAGAAACCACAGTATCGAAATGACCAAGTCGACGTTTCGGATCCATATCATGATTCATCATCAAGACAATGTCGAATGTGGAGAGAGCGAGAACCTTTGATAAATACTGGAACTGGGTAGAAGAAAGGTCTAATGTCGGCTTCGGAGGCTAGGGTTTGCTAGGTTAACAAATTTTTATAATTATTTTTAATTTTATTTTAATTTTAAATTTCAATTTTATTTATATTTTTATTCTTAAAATGTGCGGCACTTTTTTTTTATAATCTTAATATATTAATAGAAACAAGAATTTGTTGCTTTATAAAATTTTAATAATTGCTATACAAAGTCATGTTTAAAATTTTGAATTAAAATATGATTATTCATGTGCCTCAATTATTCAAATTGTTGAAATAAATTTTTATTGTTATTAATCAATTTAAATTAATTTAAAATATGATTATTAAAGAGTCTAAAAACATTAAAGATTAAAAAATCTTTAAGGCTAATAGAAAGTTAAATAAAAATTTTAATTATTTTCACTTATAAAAATAATTAAAAATTTTATTAATAATGTGAGAACTTTTAGGTCAAATTTAAGGGCAAGGAAAAGTTAAAAAGCACAAGGAAAGGTTAAGAATGTAAATTATAAATTAAATATTAACTATAGTTTTTTAACTTTTAAATTTAATTTTTTAATTTTAAATTTTATTTTTCTTTTAATTTAAATTTTATTTTTTGTATAAATTAGTTTGAATTTTAAATTTTAATGTTTTTGGATTAATGGTCTTATTTAGGTGACATAGTTATTCCATGTTTGAACAAGAAGGAGGACCAAGGAAAAAAGGGGGAAGGCTTGAATGAGGAGAAAGGTTACAAGGGAAAAAGGAACAGATCAAGGGGAACGGAGTCGAGGGACAAAAAGAGGGGGAAAGTCGCCTTTCCAATTGAGAAGAGAGGGAAGCCAACTAGTGCTCACTTCAAGGCCACCATCCCTATTTAGATTGTGTGGAAGTTTGATGATTTCTAAGGCCTCTCTGAATTTTCTTTTGAAATAGTGGTCTTCTTTTGCGAGGATAATGGTGTCTTCTAGGAAAATGTGATGTTTGGTTTTGGCAACATGTTCCGCAAGGGCTGAAGAAAGAATACATTCTTTTCTAATGTCCGCCCCATGTTCCTTTAACCACGTGTGGAAAGAACGCCCCGTCTCACCTATATAGCTGATATGCCCTACTCCTCTGTCGATTATGAATATAAACAAAAGGGTCGATAGTGAGCAAACGAATTGCTCGATAAAGTTGGTATCGAACCTATTTTCGATAGTTTCAACAAAGACTCTCTCTTCTACTGCCTGTTCCTGACAGAACTCATCTGTGATTTTTTCAAACCACTCTGACAGGTTTGTTCATCCTCCTCTTATTAGTTTCTGGAGCAACTCTTGTTCCATAGTGTCTACCAGATTTTTCATCCAGTAATTTCTTCAAAAACTAAGGCACCGATTCTACAAACTTTTCATGTGTTTCGGTGAAGAATTTCTCCTTTGCTTGGTGTTGCAGCTGCAACATTTTCCCAAAATTCAAAAATTTTGGGACCCTCCTTTAATGCGTTTTTCTCAGCTTTTTGGTTTTTCTTGATGTTTGCGCAAAGATTACTTTGATGCCAGCGATGTTTTACGGTTTGAATTGATTTTTCCTTGCCGTCGAAAGCATTTGAGACTATGAATCGGAAGCGCAGTTAATTGCGCGCCCACCGTTGTGGAGAAGTAACAAGAAGTATGGTCTGATCCAAGGTTTATTTCCTCCGATGCTCTTTATTTATTTTTCTTAATCAGCGGCTTTTAAGATCCCGTCGGAACATTTGTATCTACGTCTTTCGCCATTGTGGAGGAGGTATTGCGAAGCTTCCCGAAGGGTTGTTTTATCCTTTTCTGATCCCTGCCGTTTTTTATTCGCAGATCCTTTGGATTTCAGCTTTCGCCGTTGCGGCTTTGGAAAGCACTATCTTTTCGATGTAGTTTGATTTTGTTTTCCGCGTGACCGTTATTTTTTGGCCGAAGTCATGTTTGATTTACTCCGATTTTTGCTGGTCTGCGGAACTTGGTTTCTTTTATGGTTTCACCGTTGCAGCTCTCTAACAATATATTGATCCGAAGCCTTAGTCTCACAAGCTCCGATGCGAGTTTTGATTTGTTTCTCCGCCGATGCCATTGCGGGTTTCTTGGTTGTTTCATCATCCGCTGTTGCGGAGGCGATGTTGACAAGATCGTCGATCCCATAGTCATTTGCCTCCCGATTGATTTTATTTTATCCCGTTGATTGCATGTTGATCGCGGCATATATAGTGGGGTTGGGATTTATTGTTTTTTATTGTTATTTTGCGATTTCCCCATGCTGTCATTATCGCTCGAGCAAACCAATGCATTCGCCGTCGGTACCTCGCTCCTAGGTGGCTTCGCTGTGGAGGTTTACGGTTTTTCTTGACCAGTCGCGCAGCACATTGCCAGGTAGGCCCTTATGCCCGTTTTTTCTTTCCGTTCGAATGGTCAAACTAAGTTTTGTTGCCCTTGATTAGTTCATTGCCTCTGTGGTTAGTAGATACCTAGTTCCTGTTACAGCGCATATATATAATCTATAGATACTCTGGCGGCCCGGTGGGGGGTGTTTGTGGTCTTGCTTGATGATTTCTTTCGTGGCCGTTATGGGTTTGCAGACCGCACTCGACTGCTGGGGAAACCGATGCAGACGGCCATTACGCTGTCCACACCAGTATCCTCCAATCTGCGAGTGGCCGTCCGGGGAGAGCGTTTCATTGGTTTCCTTCCGAGATGCCGAGGTTTTGGTTCCACAGTTTGGTCGCCCTCGTTTTTGTGAACCAGGGTCGCAATATGGAAGTTACGCCCCTTAGGATGAGATTGTTAAATGTTGAACACGAACCGCGGACCAGTTTAGGTTCAGAATGCACTATCACATGCAGTATCCTTCGCTTGGGATTAGGCACCATATTTTCCATGGAGCGATTTAGTTCATAGCGCCGAGAGGGGGTTTTGAGATTGTTGTCTACTTAGTGAGAGGAGAGGGATATTCTTCGTTTTAAAAAAAGCCATAATATTTTGAGTTGATTCTGCAAATAATGATCGTGAGTTGGTTTTAGCCTTTTGGGCAGATTGTTTTATGCGGGAACTTTTGGTTTGAGTATTGTTTGTTTTACTTTCATAGCGGCAATCATGTTTAGCCTAGACGAGGTAAAATGCTCATACATTTTGTCTCCATTTTTTAATGTTATCAAGGAATGGCCCAACAGAACCTAAAAGCAATTTCTGTGTATGACAGGGAAATTCTTCAGAATCCAAGATGTCTAAACGACAGAAGAAGAAGGCTCCCGTAGTAGAGGAGGAACCCGAAGTCGAAATTGTTACCAGAGTTGAATACACCTACGAGGACACCAAATGCATAGTGGGTGTGGAACCCGAATATAAATGGGGGGAAGTTTACAGACTAATAACACACCGGGAGGTACCTGACACTGGTTTTGAGGAGGAAACCATATATGCAAACATAGAGAGATCTGCCTTGATGAGAGTGGCTACCAGACCTGAGCTTTTTCCATGCTCAGAGGTGATTGGGTGGATTTTTCCCAGGGAAAATGTAACAACCATGATTTTGTCAAATGTTGATAAACAGGGTTATGCTGCTTATAGCCCTGGGTATGTATCACTGGCCTACCACTTACCAGAAGCACAAGTGTACTTGACTGAAGACTGGCTGAAGACGATTAAGATGGACCTAGTCGAGACACTGAAGAGAATGCTGGTGCCTGGCAAGAACTTTAGAACTAGGCCAACCGGGGAATATGATACTGCCACTCTAAGAACCCCTTACATGTTCATTGCCCTAATGCTGAACAGGATTTTCGGAAGGGCCCACGGTAAAAGCTTTAAGTTGGAATGGGTGCCTATCATCTTCTATGTGGAAACCTAGGGGACAGTGTTCAATTGGGCAAACATTGTGTCCAACAGCCTCTTAGCCTGCATTGCATCAGCATTAGGAGGGGTGTCCCAAAAGAGATCAGAGTTCTATATGAGCTCTATACTGATTGATTTCATACTATGCAACCAACCCTTCCCCAATCTAAGGTGTATCTGGGACCGGGAGAGAACACCAGTCTACTCAGCATACAAGCCACTGTGGGCACACAAATACCACAGTCACTATAGGGAAGTGTGTGAGCACTTCATCATGCCATTATATACCTTGATTTTCTTGAAAGAGTGCAACTGCATGTCGGAGGAAGCATTCCAAGTGATTGAAGAATATGCAGACTACTACTTAACTGAGGATGGATTGTATTTCAGAATGTATGGATGCTTTAGAGCACCCTCACTACTTCCAAAATATGCCGCTGACTATATAGTGCACAAAGAGGCAGTTAGACAGGTGTTCTTAGATGGTATAGGGAGCTTTTTATTCGAACATAAGAAAGCAGCTTATCCTCCCTTACCATTCCAGTTGGGAAGCTATAAGTTCACAAGAGTGAAGAAAGCTGATGAATTTGTGGAGAAATTGGGGAAATTCCATTTTGGGGAAATAAATTTCCACATGAATGATTCCCAGAATAAAGTGGCAGAGCACTGCAGGGAATCAAATGTACATTTTGAATACACAAGCCACTGGGATAGAGAGGAATCCATTTTCCACAGTGCACAATATATAACGGCCTTAAGAAGAAGGTTTAAAAAGAAAATCACCACCAAAGGCGGGAAAGGACAGGATGAGCAAGAAAAGGCAGAGGAGGAAGAAGCTAGAAAAAGGGATGAAAACGCTAGGAGACTAGCACAGGAAGCCAAGAGCTGGCTCAAAGGTGAAGAGGAGGAAAAGAAAAGAAGGATGGATGAGGAACTGAAGAAGAAGGAAGCAGAAAGGCTAAAGCTGACAGGGGCAGTGACAGAGCAATCAGTTTCTGATCCTGTAGACAGTCAGGCTTAGGACTTGGGTAATCATGATATTCAAGATCTTGAGGCAACTGCTGGCAGCACAACAAGACAGGATATGGTCCCTGCCCTTAGGCTAATCCCTTTTGAACAAAAGAAAGGGGAGGAGGTACCGGATTTCAACACTATCTTTTATGATAGGGAAAGGAAAAGAATAGTGAAGAGGACCGAGAGAAAGATCGAGACTAGGGGGCAATCGAGTAAAATGATAAATGATACAACCGTAGTATATGGGACAGACAAGGACCCCAGATTCACCATCAGAGCTGGGGCTGCATTGATCCATGCTTCTGAGGACAATGTAGATCGAATAATGACTGATCTTGAACAGTCAAAGAAGTCTACTGCCCAGCTAAAAGATACCTTGAGAAGAGAGAGAAAGGAAAATAATAGATTGAAAAGAAAGTTTGAAGACATACAGCAGGAAATAAAGTCTTCAAAAGCTGAGCTCTAGTTCCTCCAAGTATAGAAGAGATCTCTGGAGGCTGCCCAAGGAAGTTTGCATGAATTGCAGCAGGAATGTCAAGGGTTGAGGATAGAAAAGGAGCAGCTTCTAGGTAAGATAGGGGAGTTGGAGCTACAGAAAGCTACCTTGAAGGAATCTGAGAGGCAATCTCAGGGGAAGACTGCAGAGCTTAGAGAACAAGTTGCCTCATTAACAACAGCTCTAGAAGAGGCCAAGGAATAGCAGGTGAGTCTTCAGCCTTTCAAGGAGCACGTTCTAGCACAAAGGAGCAAGATGCACCAGCTGCAAGTAGCCATAGAGGAAGAAGGGTGCAAGATTTTGCAGGTGGACAATTGGTTGGAAGAGATTTTGGAAACCTCTTCATATTTTGTAGATAGATCGCAGGATATCTTAGAAGTCCTGACAAGAAGGATGGCGAGATTAGAAGCGAATGAAGAAACCCCTGTAGATCTACCATCAAAATATCAACAAGCCCTAAGGCAAGACTACGATTTACTGGAGTTTTCCATAAACACAGACGAAGAATTCAAGAAGGTTGTCAAGAAGACAAAGGGGGCTTGTGCAGAGTTCTTCGGGAGACATTTGATTACGTATAATCGTTGCGAGGTTGAAGCTGAGCAAAGAATGGATACCTTTCCATAGCAAAGCCTATTTTTGGAGATATTGCAAAGAAAATATCAGGAAGATGAACAGAGGTTTCGGCACATCAAAGCCCTAGACGAGCAGACCCTGAGGAATGAAGTAGCTCATTCTGCGGTTAGTGTGCAGTTACTCGAAGACCAACTTCGCCTGAGCGAAGCCAGAATAGAAGTAATAAGAAATCAAGCTGCTAAATTTGAAATAAATATTCATTTCTTAGAACCTTTTGAGTTCGAAAGCATTGCCTCAGAGGCTTCAGCATGGAAGAAGATTTTGAATAGTCAAGCGGGACCCTCCTCATAAGCCTTTTATTCGTTTATTGTAATATATTGTACATTCTATAAGCACTCAATGAACGCAAAGCATGGGAGGTGAAGCGTTGGGGAAGCCCAAGAGTCATTTGTGGGCAACCCAACAGTTTTGTTCTTTTTGTATAAATATAGAAGATTTAGATAAGGGAGGGACTTTTTCCCAGTTAGATTGGTGAAGACATATTGTAAGAAGAACTATTTCCTTTTGCAATAGATAATTACAGTTTGCCTATTGGAGAAAGCTTGGTGGAAGGTTCAAATGTTGTGCTATGGATTTGTTGAAGAGGAACTATTTCGTTTTCAGCTTTTTGTCCATTAACTGTGAGATCGTTCTAACTCTGTGAACCTATGTTCTTGCATGAACGTTCTCTGGTTTATTTTATGAAAATTTCCACTATGAGTAATGAATGTTGTTCATAAACAATTGGCTATCTAGTTGTTCAAATATCTTTAAATGTTCATGTGTTTTTAAAGAAGTATCGACTATCTATGATTTTTCATAATGCATGTACAAAATACATTACTCATTAATAAATAATAATCTTGCTCCCTGGGGATAGGTTAGGTACTTAGTTTTAATTCCTTGTTGTCTGTGATTCAGATGCAAGAGAGTCTAAGACGAGAGGTAAGAACCTGCGCATCACATTGTGACCACTCCTTGCCTTCTTAATCAATCTGCATTTTAGCTAGGCACTTGCATGTCATACTTAAAACTAAAAAATACAAAAATATACACGGTGGACCAGGCCGCAACCGGTAAAACCTTTTATTTTTGTTACTTGACCTACGGTAGTTAGACCGCAAACCGAATGGATTCCCTACACCAAACAGTCACGGGGTAGTTGGGAACGTTGACTGGGGAGAATCCCTTACTGTTGTTGCCTACGAATTTCCAGGCCTCAACACCTGGGCAATAGTTAGCTTGTTTCTCCAAGCGTATTTCTACAAATAGTTTGCAATTTTACGCTCCCACCAGTCCTTAATCTCTTGCTCTGACATCATCTGCTTATAGTCATTTCATCCATACGTGTACTACTGGCAACAGAACCAATGTTGTAATTACTCAGGTCTCCAAGTTACAGATGATACACATACAGAATCATATAATCGTAACAGAGACAAGAGACAAGGATAGTAGATTTAATAACAACTTTATATTACACAAAACACATATGGGTTCATACAAACATCAAAACCGAACCAAGTTCGTATCTAGCTCAACGGCCTATTATATATGATTACAAAATAGTTATGAATACCTACTTGTCAGTTAAGTCAACCGACACGACCTTTGTAGGTCGATCTAATCTCTAATTAGTCGACTAACTAGTCTAGTCGGCTCACCAACTAGCTCCTCCAACAAGGGGACAATCATTGGGAGGTGATTTTGTGGGATGTGATTGCAGTGCGTGCCTTTTGTTTTGCTTTGGTTGTGGTGTGCTTGTAGGTGAAATCGTACATATATGTCTTGATGTGCGATTTTATTACTTTTCATCCTCACTAATAGCACACACGTAACAACAGCAATAATTAACTTCGTTTGCAGAAAAACTTATAACAACAATACTCCTTTTTTCTAACAATTGTGGTTTCAATGTAAATACAAATTTCAATTCATGAATGGGTTTTATGACCTTATTCTCCCTAAGGATGATGAATAATATTCCTTAATCACATTTTTTTACAATTTTGACCATTGGTAATTAAACTATTAATTAAGTGTCACGACTTTAGTTATAATTCAATTTCTAGAGTTAAAAGTTTTAACTACTTGAGTGAATGGTTATAAGTTACCCTAATCGTAACTTATTTGTATCCATTGTGCTTAAACTTACTTCGTCTTAATTTTAGCACCTTTGGCCTTGTTTAAGGGTCGGGGACACTACACTAATCATATTTTAGTCTTGTTTAGACTTGTACCAATAAATGAAGATGGAATTCTTCATTTTAATGATAGATTTTTTGTACCAAATGAAAGTGACCTGAGAAAGTTGATGTTGCAGGATATGCATAATTTTCCTTATGCATGTCATCCAAGTTACCAAAAGACTTTAACAATCTTTTAAAAGGAGTACTAGTAGCTAATCATGAAGAAATATGTATCCAAGTACATAGATCAATTCCTATCCAAAGTTTAAAAATATATCATAAACATCTTGCTGGTGTACTCCACCCATTACCTATTCTGGAATGGAAGTGGGAAGTAGTCATTGTTGATTTCATAACCAAGTTGAAAAGGACATTAAGGCAACGTGACTCAATCATGGTGGTGGTTGAAAAGTTGAAAAAGTCATCCAACTTTATACCAGTTCAATCAACATTTAAAGTAGCCAAGATCTCTCAGGCTTACATGAAGGAGATTGTCAGGCTATATGGTGTTCTTAAGGAATTTGTTTCTGATTAAGATTCCAAATTTACTTCAAATTTTTGGAAGGGTTTATGTAGATAATTTGGTACCAAACTTAACTTCAATATGGCTTATCATCTGCAATCATATGAACAGAATGAATAAACCAAGTTATTGAAGACATGCTCAAGATGTGTTTAATGGATAAGCCCAATAAATGGTAAGATTACTTGTACATAGTAGAGTTTTATTACAACAATGGCTATCGGGATTCATTAAATATGAGTCCATTTGAAGCACTTTATGGTAGAAAGTGTAATATTCTAGTGAGTTGGGACAAGCCTATGGGCAGGCTCATAGTTGAGCTAGAGATGCTTCAAGATATGGAACAACAAGTAGCCAAAATTAAACAAAACTTGAAGACAACCCAACACAAGTAGAAGAGTTATGCTAATAGAGAAAGTATGCACAAGGAATTCCAAGTTGGGGACAATGTGTTCTTGGCGGTTAAAGGAAAAAACCGTTAATTCAGACTGGGAAACTGTAAAATGTTAGCATTCAAATTCTATGGACCGTTTGAAGTCCACAACAAAATTGGACTAGTGGCTTATGAATTAACTTTACCTCCTTCAGTCAAAATCCACAATGTTTTTCATGTTTCAATGTTAAATAGAGAAAGGGGAGTTTCTGAACTTGGAAGTATGTTTATAATTATGAACGTGTACTTGATTGGTCTATGATACATGTGGAACAGAAAGGGGAGTTTCCAACATAACCAATTCGCATATTAGAAAAAAGGATCAAAACACTCAAGAGAAGAACCGTAGGACATACAAAGTTCCAATGCAGGGAAGGAATTTTATGGGAAAATTTCCCGTCATGACTTGATTTTCCCATCAAATACGATTCAAAAACCAAAAAACCTTCATGATTCTGCTTAAAAATTGTACCCTAATAATTTGATTCCACATCCAACGAGTACCCATACTACATACTTTTGATGAACCCCTCTACCCAAAAAACAAGAAATAGTTCATGATAGTTCATGATAGTTATTGTTGGCGCATTTTCTTATAACGCCCATTTTAGACCCCAAATTTCCTCTAATGCATATAGTTCATGATAATGCTATGGTTTATTTTCAAACCTTCCTCTATCATTTTTGTCTTCTCATAGACCCATTTTTTTATATCTGCCCAGATTCGCACCCATGAAGTTTCTTGTACTTTTTCCTTTTGATATTTTCCAATCGTTTCACTAGTGGAGTCATAGCAGATTCCAACTCTTTTTCTTTGGTTGTCATGGCTCTAGTTTGCTTTGGGGACATCTTGTTGGTTTCTAGCTCGGCTTTCTTCGTGAGTAATTTCCTCTCGGAGGTTTGGGAAATATGTTGCTCTAGTTCTTTGTAAAGTTCTTTGAAATCTTCGTCCGACGTAGTATTTGTAGGTGGATCAGATTGCGATCTTGTCGATGGAGTTATTAATGGCGGATTTGATGGTAAAGGACGCTCTATTGAAGACTCTTTTAATGCGCTCTGGTTTTCGTGCTCCTTCTAACTGTAGTCATGATGGATTGATTTGACCTTTTGATCCTCTTGTTGATGTAGATTGTATGGTCGGTATGCAGTATGTCGATGATGGAAATGTTGGTCATTGTCGAGTTGCATTCTGCTACGTCTTTCTAGATTTCTTGTCATTTTGGTCTCCTTTCATTCTTTTTGTTAGTTTTAGGTTTTTCTGGTTTTTATAAATTTTGCTAACAGTTATGAAACCATTTCTCTTTATATATATATATTAGATTTTTCAGTTTTGATACCGCTTTAGTCGTGCACCGTTTACTAGTTTCTGAAATACTCTACCTTCTAACGTTCTCAATCGGACTGATCCGTTGGCATTGATTTCCTCCATGATATAGGGTCCCATCCACTCTGTGTGTAGTTTCTTTGGTTTTCCTTTCACCCGACTGTTATACAACAGTGCAAGATTTCCAACCGACAAATTTTTGTTTTTAATGTTTCGGTCGTGCCATGCTTTTTGTTGTTGTTTTTGAATTTTTTAATGTTGTATAGACATAAGTCGATCTTCCTATAGCTTAGCTAGTTGTATTAGTCGGTCCTTCTTTGCTTCTTCGACATTAATATGTAATAGGTTGGCTATTACGGGTGTCTGTTGTCGGAAGTGTAGGAGGGCGACTGCTTCTTGGCTATAGACTAGTTGAAATGGTGTTTGGTTGGTGGATCTTTTATATGTTGTTCGATAAGCCCATAGCATGGCATAAATTTTTTCATCCCAGTCATCTTTATCAGTGTTAAATATTTTTGTTAGGCCTCTTGTTAGGTTTTTATTAATTGCTTCTATTGCCCCATTAGACTGAGGGTGATAAGATGTACTTTTTATGTGGTCGATCTTGAATTGTTCTGTCAATGCTGCAATACTTCTGTTAATAAAATGTGATCCTTGGTCGGTGATTAAGGTCAATGGACAACCAAATCTAGTAATTATACTTTCATATATGAACTTTGCAGCCACTTCACTAGAGCAAGTTTCAGAAGTTCTACCTCTGCCCATTTAGTAACATATTCCACTATTGTTATGATATATCGTGCGCTTGTCCTTCTTGCTGGGATTGGAAATGGTCCAATAAAATCGATAGCCAAAATTTCAAATGTTAGACTTGGGTTTATCGAAATTAAAGGCATCTTAGTACTGGGTAAAGGTCAACCTAAACGTTGATAGCGATCACATTTACTAACAAACTTTTGACAATATTTGTGTAGTGTCGGCCACCATAGTCCCTACTGTTGGATCTTTTTGGCAGTCGTGTCCAACTGGAAATGTCCTCCGGCTGGTCCATAGTGTGCTTCATGTATTATATTTTCTCTTTCAAGCTCTAAGACACATTGACGAAGTACTTAATCCAAGCCCATTTTATATAGGAATCCATTAATTAGAGTGTATGGTGCGACCTTCATTGCTAGAATTTGTTTCTTTTTAGTGCCCATACCTTCAGGTGCCTGACCATTCTCTAGAAATTGAGTTATTTATTCTAGTTCTACTGATACATATTCTATTCGAAATAGATGTGCGTCGAAAAGATTGTCTTCGACTCCTGTCAATTCCTCCCCTATTTCAATCCTCGACAGGTGGTCAAGTTTGACATTTAGTTTCCCTGGTCGAAGTACTACTTCGAACTCAAATTCTTGGAACAGTAACAACCAACAACATATTATTCCATGATGTAAGGGTTTGTTTACCAAGTATTTCAAAGCTTGGTGATATGTGTAGAATATGAAAGGATTACCTAATATGTAATGTCTATATTTTTGTAGTGCAAATACCATCCCTAAAGCCTCTCTTTATGTTGTTGAATATTTAGGTTATGTCTTGTATAGTTTTCGATTGCTATACCCAATTGGGTAGTCCATCCCGTTGTCTCCAAGTTGTGTCGATATTGCACCTATTTCTATGCATGATGCATCAATGTGGACGTGAAACTTAACTGACCAGTATGGGAATATGAGAATGGGCGCTTTGACTAATTTTTTCTTCAACGTGTCGAACGAAGCATCGCATTCCTTAGTCCATTCGTATTCTTGGTCTTCTTTCAATAGCTCTTCTAACGGGTACGTCATATCTAAGTATTGACAAATGAATTTTATATAATATCATCTATGTCCCAATAATACTCTGACTTGTTTTCGGTTTACTAGGGGTTTGAGGTCTAGGATGATCTTTATTTTGGCAAAGTCGACTTTGATACCCTCCTTGCATATGATATGTCCTAATAAAATTCCTATGGGGGTCAAAAATATGCATTTCCTTATATTGAGTGAAAGCTGGATTTGTCGACATCTTTCCAACATTAGTCTTAGCCATTTGCAATGATCCTTCAACATGGAGTAAATAGTCTAGTCGTCAAAGTATACAGCCATTGTTTTGTATATGTATTATTGAAATGGTTTGACCACTATCCTTGATAATACAGCTAGTGCATTCTTTAGCCCAAATGCCATGACATTGTAGGTGAATGAACCGAATTCACAGACAAATGTCGTCTTCTTCTGATCTTCTTTAGCAATCGGGACTTGATTATATCATGAGAATCCATCTGTGAAAGAGTAACACTTGTGTCCTAGCAATTCATTTAGAATTTCATTTGCGAATGGAGTTGGAAATGGATCTATTAGGGTGACTTTATTTAGCTCTCGAAAATTGACATAGATTCGCAATTTTGTCGGATCGTGCTTTTTCGGTTGGACGACCATAGGGATTACCCATTCCGATTGGTCGATTGGATATATGATCATTGCTGCTAACATGCTGTCCATCTCCTTTTTCACTATTTCCTTGTATTTGTGAGCTAATTTGTAAGGCCTTTTCTTAATTGGTCTTGCATCAGGTTTTATGTCTATTTTCATTTCACCCATCTCTTGTACTAGTCCTTTAAGTTATTTATAGTCTCTGGCAAAGACATCCTGAAATTCCTTAAGTAGGTTAACTATTTCGACTGTTTATTCGGCATTCCAATAATCACCTATTCATGTCATTTTTGGTTGATCATCATTAGATATGTCGACTTATTTCATTTTGAATTTCGTATCCATCCATTCTGGAACCTTGCTTTCATTGATTTGTCGACTTCCTTCTTCAAAATGTGAAAATGATGCCGGGAAGTCTACTGCTGTCATCCTGTCGGTATCTTCCATGTTGGTCGACTCAACTTTGAGTATTGTTTTAATTGGTTTTATTATTTCTAAATGATCAATTTTCCACTGAAATATTTTTCCATGTGTGTGTTCATTCTCGAGTCGAAGTCTTGTCGATTGTAGTATTCTATTCGATTGAATGTTATTACCAGATTTTTTCAGATGATTATGGTTTCGTGTCGAAGTATGATGAACAATCGGTTGTATAAATGTTTTTAATTGTTCTGTTGCTTCAACCAGTTCGGCATCTTCTGGTATGAATCTAAAGTCTTTAATGAAATTTTCCTTAAGTTCCCGCGATATGAATGTTTTGCCTCGAGCTTCTTCCATCTTATACCATGTTTTTGGTAAGTCGTCAAGTATGGATGGAAATAAGTGTGGCCATCTTCGTTCTTCGTTGTACCCAAGTCTTCTCCATTCCCTTTCGCATATACTTATGTGATTTTCAGGGTTTTGTCCTTGTGTGAAGACTAGTATTTGTGCATGTTTAGTTAGCTTCCTTCCACCGAATCTCTCGATGAAGTATGTCGAGGTTATTGTCCATGTTTTTAGTCTCGATTAATGGGTATCCCACCATCAAGTAGCTTGACCTATAAATCCTCTAAACCAGGATTTGCAGTTGGTTGTGTTCTCCTAAGTTTTTAGAAACTTGTTCGATATGGAGTACTAGTGACTCTCTTTCTTTATACCGAAGAGGTTGTTTATTTTATGTTTTAATCGGCGCTAAAGAAGGGTATTCCCAAATATTTTTGGAATGATGGACACCGAAAAGCATTATCGAGTCGATTTCAATGATATAGCTTGGATATTCCAACATCCTCATGCTTGAGTTTCATAATTTTCTATCTCCCAATCGTATAATTCTGCATCTGAATTATATCCAACTGAGTCTTGGATCCCTAAGGGAAGTTCCCCATAGATGTTTGGCTCAATATAGTCTTCATTATTTTGGATTTTGTAGAGTTTTCGAACGTCGGCTTTTTCATCTATCGGTTCAGTCCAAGGTTCACCTTGAAAAGGGTGAATGGGGACAATAATTTTTTGTCTGCTTCCTTTGAGCTTTATCCTCTCTTTGTCTAACAAGAACAATGCTTTCATCTTTCAACCCCATGGTCGGCTCACAAAGGCTGGGAAAGAACTAGATCCTTCTTTCGGGTCGATGATTTTGAAATCGAATTTTGTGGTAATTCCTTTAATAGTTGTGTCGACATTGCGCCATATGTCAAGAGGTTCTATCAGTCCTTGTTTTGCTAATTTGAGATATATGCTTGATTCGTTTAGTCAAGGTATGCCTAGTTGTTCCCATGTATCTCGTGTCATAATATTTACTTGGGATCCAAACTCGAGAACGACTTGTCGAACGTGATATCCCTCAATTTCCAGGTCGACAAGTGGGTCAGCATCACTCTTATCTTTCTGATTAAGGCTACATATATTTTTAGTTTGTTTCTCCATGCTAGGCTTGTTCTTAACATTACATAACATATCAATAAATTGTGCTACTGATTTGTCATTATGTGTTAAGTTAAGTAATTCTTGTGAGACATTTTGTCGACTGTTATCAATTTCTTCTTGTCGAATGAATTCTTGGAACATGTTTGATGCATCATTGTATATCTTTATAGGATTAGGATAACCATATTTGTTTTTTATTTTACTTATGCATGTATTATCATTACCCATATTTGTTCCTTGTCTAGTGAATACATGTAAATTCTTTGTATGAATTATATCACATTTCTTAACACACGACAAGACATTAACATTTTTATTTTTATTGATTTTGTCAAGTATAGTGGGACAATCCTCTAGTGAGTGATCACCCACTCCACAACTAGTACAAAATTTCAGGTTGGTCCAACCTTTATATGGGTAGTCTGCATATCGGTGGCCTTCTTTATAGCATGTAAAACATTGGATGGGTCGTCGTGGTCTATCGTCCTGATTTCCATTGAATCGGCCTTGACCTCCAAATCCTTCATGAGGATTGTCAAATCGGCGCTCGTATCTCCGACCTTCATAGCATTGGTTACTTGGTTCATTTTGTTCATTCTTCCTCGGGATATTATCATTGTTTTGAGCAGCAATGTTTGTCTGGTAGACTGCATGGTAATTTTGTCGATTCTTTAGGTTCAAATGGCAGTGGGATGTCGCATGACTTTTTACCTCACAGGTCACACACCATGAAGCTTTTCCATTTTTCATATTGTAAGGATTGTCCTTCATCATGTGTGACCCATGTTCTTGGAAAATGTCAAAGAAACATTTCGTTTGAACAAAATGGACATCTATTCGATTGACTTCTTGTCAATAGTTGTCTTTGGTATGTCCGACCGTTGAGCAGGTTGTGCACCCAATGTCCTAACCTTTGAGGTCCAATTCTCTTAATAATTTTTGCATGATTTTCAAATTCTCCTTAATACGGTTGTCGATGGGATGTGCTGGATAGTCATCATCCATCTCAACCTGCATTGCTTTCGTGAATGCTTCATCATATGATTTGAATGTCTCCAGACTTACATGTCTTCGGATATTCTATACAAGTCCTGCAAGAAACCATTTAATTAATAATTGTTCAACAATGTTATATTCTAATTTCCTTAATAGGTCCTTCCATCACCTGTCATAGTCCCGAACATTTTCTGTGGGTTTTTGAACAGTTGTTTTCAGCTTTTTTTCCTCCAAATGCTTTGCATTCAGTTTTTTGAAGAAGGATAAGAACTGTTGTTTAATTTCTTCCTTGGTCGTGTTAGGTGTCTTCTCAGTATATGTCATATAACAAGTTAGTGACCTCTGGCGTAAGGCACCAGCGAACTGTGCCATATGTCTGTCTTCACCAGTTACAACGTTAGCCTCCCATGTCGATTCACCGGGATCCTCATCACCCTCATAGAGGGGGATGTGTACTGCATCGTGCCCCATGTCGTTGGCGTCGAAGTATGCTTCAAGCAGTGGTGGTGGGGGTGGTGGGGGTGATGGGATATTCTATGCGGCTCTGTGTTGGTTACAACTAGTTTCGACGGAACTCTCGTTCCTCTCAGAATTTTTATTTGTCGGCTCCTCCTCGACAAGTAGTCGAATCAGTTTGACTTCTTCTACTGAATTCCAAGCTAACTGTTGTAGCTCATATATTCTCCTCCATGGATCCGACTGTTCTGTGTTTTCTGAAGCTTTGTTTAGCAGGGGGGTGATCCTTCATTTCCTAGGTAAATTAGGTTGATACTTCGGTTGGACGGGTATGTTTGGAATGTGACCCAATTTCCTTCCTCAGGTCAACGAATTACCAAATGATCGACATCATATCCTTCACCATCTAGTCGACTCCATATGTCGAACTCACCAGCTCGTAGCCTTGGGTCCTCTTCGACAATGGTATGCACTCAAGAACTCAGGTTCAGATTAACTGGAGATAGAGGTCTTACTTCTTGGGGTAACTCAATATGGAGAGATTCACATTGCTCTATCCACAGATCTTCTTCCATTGGTGACACTTCTTCTTCATCTATGCCCTCTTCCTGTCAGTCATGACCCGACTCTGGCCGATGTCTTTCATGTTAAGTCACACTGGTATTCATTCTTCTCTGTAGCGCAATGGCTTTCTCTCTTCGTTCCTCCCTTGTCTTTTGCCTCTTATCTATCTCTATTTTCTGCAAATACGAAGTGTTTTTGTGAGTCACTGTCCGAATTATTTCTTTCTTGGACCAATTGTTCATTGCTAGTGGTTCATTTTAAAGTCGATTAGAATCCTTCTAATCCACCCCAACACATGACCAGCTACCCCCCCATAGCCTACTCGACGCTTTAGTAAGCCTGGATAGTTCTATCTATTTGTTCAAGATGTACTCCCACTCCCTTTCGGCAATGAACTTCTCCCACGCTTTCTACTTCTCCACCCAGTTGGTATTCGGTGGCGGTTCGATCAGTGATGGACGAGGTTCGACAATATGCCCTACTCCTCTGTCGATTAGGAATATAAACAAAAGGGTCGGTAGTGAGCAAACGAACTGCTCGATAAAGTCGGTATAGAACCTCTTTTTGATAGTTTCAACTGAGACTCTCTCTTCTACTGCCTGTTCCTGACAGAACTCGTCTGTGATTTTTTCAAACCACTATGACAGGTTTGTTTGTCCTCCTCTTATTAGTTTCTGGAGCAACTCTTGTTCCATAGTGTCTACCAGATTTTTCATCCAGTAATTTCTTCAAAAACCGAGGCACCGATTCTACAAACTTTTCATGTGTTTCAGTGAAGAATTTATCCTTCGCCTGGGAAATAGTTAGCTTGTTTCTCTGAGCGTAGTTCTGCAAATAGTTTGCAATTTTACGCTCCCACCAGTCCTTAATCTCTTGCTCTGAGATCATCTGCTTATGGTTATTTCATCCATACGTGTACTACCGGCAACAGAACCAATGTTATAATCACTCAGGTCACCAAGTTACAGATGATACACATAAAGAATTATATAATCGTAACAGAGACAAGAGACAAGGATAGTAGATTTAATAACAACTTTATATTACACAAAACACATATGGGTTCATACAAACATCAAAACTGAACCAAGTTCGTATCTATCTCAACAGCCTATTATATATTATTACAAAACAGTTATGAATACCTACTTGTCAGTTAAGTCAACCGACACGACCTTTGGAGGTTGATCTAATCTCTAATTAGTCGACTAACTAGTCTAGTCGGCTCACCGACTAGCTCCTCCAAGAAGGGGACAATCATCGGGAGGTGATTTTGTGGGATGTGATTGCAGTGCGTGCCTTTTGTTTTGCTTTAGTTGTGGTGTGCTTGTAGGTGAAATCCTACATATATGTCTTGATGTGTGATTTTATTACTTTTCATCCTCACTAATAGCACACACGTAACAACACCCATAATTAACTTTGTTTGCAGAAAAACTTATAACAACAATACTCCTTTTTTCTAACAATTGTGGTTTCAATGTAAATACAAATTTCAATTCATGAATGGGTTTTATGACCTTATTCTCCCTAAGGATGATGAATAATATTCCTTAATCACATTTTTTTACAATTTTGACCATTGGTAATTAAACTATTAATTATGTGTCGTGACTTTAGTTATAATTCAATTTCTAGAGTTAAAAGTTTTAACTATTTGAGTGAATGGTTATAAGTTACCCTAATCGTAACTTGTTTGTATCCATTGTGCTTAAACTTACTTCGTCTTAATTTTAGCACCTTTGGCCTTGTTTAAGTGTCGGGAACACTACACTAATCATATTTTAGTCTTGTCTAGACTTGTACCAATAGATGAAGATGGAATTCTTCATTTTAATGACAGATTTTTTGTACCAAATGAAAGTGACTTGAGAAAGTTGATATTGTAGGATATGCATAATTTTCCGTATGCATGTCATCCAAGTTACCAAAATACTTTAACAACCATTTAAAAGGAGTACTAGTAACTAATCATGAAGAAAGATGTATCCAAGTACATAGATCAATTCCTATCCAAAGTTTAAAAATATATCATAAACATCTTGCTGGTGTACTCCACCCATTACCTATTCTGGAATGGAAGTGGGAAGTAGTCATTGTTGATTTCATAACCAAGTTGAAAAGGACATTCAAGCGACGTGACTCAATCATGGTGGTGGTTGAAAAGTTGAAAAATTCATCCAACTTTATACCAGTTCAATCAACATTTAACGTAGCCAAGATCACTTAGGCTTACATGAAGGAGATTGGCAGGCTACATGGTGTTCTTAAGGAAATTGTTTCTGATTAAGATTCCAAATTTACTTCAAATTTTTGGAAGGGTTTATTCAGATAATTTGGTACCAAACTTAACTTCAATATGGCTTATCATCTGCAATCATATGAACAGAATGAATAAACCAAGTTATTGAAGACATGCTCAAGATGTGTTTAATGGATAAGCCCAATAAATGGGAAGATTACTTGTACTTAATAGAGTTTTATTACAACAATGGCTATCGGGATTCATTAAATATGAGTCCATTTGAAGCACTTTATGGTAGAAAGTGTAATGTTCTAGTGAGTTGGGACAAGCCTATGGGCAGGCTCATAGTTGAGCTAGAGATGCTTCAAGATATGGAACAACAAGTAGCCAAAATTAAACAAAACTTGAAGACAACCCAACACAAGTAGAAGAGTTATGCTAATAGAGAAAGTATGCACAAGGAATTCCAAGTTGGGGACAATGTGTTCTTTGCGGTTAAAGGAAAAAACCATTAATTCTGACTGGGAAAATGTAAAAAGTTAGCATTCAAATTATGTGGATCGTAATTTAAAGTCCAGAACAAAATTGGACCAGTGGCTTATGAATTAACTTTACCTCCTTTAGTCAAAATCCACAATGTTTTTCATGTTTCAATGTTAAATAGAGAAAGGGGAGTTTCTGAACTTGGAAGTATGTTTATAATTATGAACATGTACTTGATTGGTCTATGATACATGTGGAACAGAAAGGGGAGTTTCCAACATAACCAATTCCCATATTAGAAAAAAGGATCAAAACACTCAAGAGAAGAACCGTAGGACAAACAAAGTTCCAATGCAGGGAAGGAATTTTATGGGAAAATTGTCCGTCATGACTTGATTTTCCCATCAAATATGATTCAAAAACCAAAAAACCCTCATGATTCTGCTTAAAAATTGTACAGGTTATAGAGTTGTCAAAACCGTCAAACTTGATGAAATTTTTCGGTTTCAAATTCCTACACTAGTCCAATGGACCCACTATAGTTTTGAGGAAGCCACGTGGAAAATTGAAGACCAGATGAGGGAAGAATATCCCCATTTATTTTGAAATGTATATATGTAAATATATATGAAATTTTCGCTTTGTATTTTGAACAATGAAGCACAAAGGATGGTGTAGAATTTAAGGGGTGGATGTAATACCCTTGGCCTAGACCCCTAATCTATTTTAGTTCATATGAATTGCAAACTATGAAAGCTTGAAAGGTTTTACATTCATATTTTGTTGTCATTCATATAAATTCCACAATTAACTGCTAAAGAGGTTCAACGTTGAAAAGAATTGGTATCCAAGTATTCACCAGAGGTTGAAAGGGGGATTAGGGTTGTATTAACCTTAAATCTTTCCTAAGTCTTACCTAAACCATGTTTTAAGTCTAAGTCTTGTGATTAAACCTTAAACCATGTTCATTACTAAAAAGAATGTTAGGGGGTGATTAAGGCTTGATTAAGGAATTAATTAAAGCTTAATGAAGTTTGGATGTGGCTCATTGTGAGAGATCATGTGTATGTGAGAAAAGAAGTTAGACACCCATGTGAATTCATTAATGTAAAAATCAATTTGTTACGAGGGAGAATAGATGCTAGGTAGAAGGAAAAAGATAAAGAGGCAACCCGTTAGAGTTCGATTCATCCCTAGTTCAGTTTCATGAGAGAGAAAATCCTAAAAATATTTGGGTTTAGAGAATAGGTGATTCATGCCTGAGGGTAAATGTGAATGTTGTAGTGTTGATTCTGAACTTTTGAACCTACCCTGGGAAATTTTGAACATGTTATGTGTTACATTACTTGCTAAATTTCTTTCATCCTTGGATACTTTCCCAATGAAATTGAAAATTGTGTATGAAAATGCCTTACTGGAATTCCAAGCACTTGAGTAGTGAGGTGTCTCACTATTGTGCTGACATAAGGAAGCTTCAAAGGTGGATTGCATTGTTTGGTATGGAATTGGTTTGTAAACCAATGTTTCTATTTGCCAAAATTATAAACTATTGAGAGAAATAGGGGGATAGTGAGATACTTGGTGAATACCATGGATAATTTTAGGGACTATATATAGCCCATTGATTATATAAAGGGGGTTACAAAAATTTAGTGGTCTATTTTATTATATGGAAAGGGTTTTTTCAGCTAAAATGTATTCTTCCAATATTTATTAGAAAAAAAAAAATCCGAAATAAATATCCTCTTGTATATTAGTGAGAAAATTGAAAAAAAAAATATTTTTCACCCTAGCAAAATCTCCCTCCAATATATCTCTTGCCCCCAATTTCTAACAAAAATCTAGTGAAATAAATCTCTCTCCAATATATCTTTCGCCCCCAATTCTCAGTAGTGGAGGCTCCCAAGGGTTATTTCAACCTCCATTTTCCTTGTGATTTAGGCATATGGTTACATTTGCTTGTATTTTTAGTCAATTTCATGTGATACCATCTTTCAACCCTTGATTTCTAGAATTGGAGGGAAAATAATGAGCTTTCTCTATATAAATCCCATCCCTACAATTATGGATTCGACAAAGTGAGGGGAAATGGGTACATGCCTAGGACCTTATAACTTGTTTTTGGCTTAAGTATGTCCATCCTAGTTCATATTTACACCTTGGCGACATTAATAATGTTGTTCACCCAAACCATGTATAAGGGAGTCTATTCTTGGTCTTTGTGGATTATGGAGTTAAAATAGCATATTTTGCACACCTTAGTGAGCCCCTCTTTCCTATGGATCCCTCCTTGGGAATAGATTCCCTCACATTTATATGTTTTGGTCATTTATGAACACTTATCCTAGTTTTTAGGGGTTGTAAGCTATTTTCTAGCTTCCACTCTTACACTAAGCATTGATGAACCTATTTTTATGCTTCCATGATATTTATGACCCTATTGGATGCCTACTCTCACATATTTCTCCCTCCTTGGTGTTTTGTAACCCCTCGTATGCATTAGTGTGCCTGCATGTGCTCTTCATGGCTCCACTCCTTGGTTTTTGGTAAATCCTCCTCATGGTGCTAATTCGGGAAAGGAAATATCCTAACTAAGACACCACTCCACTAATTCAAGTTAATTATACATGATGAAGCTTAAACCTTACCTCTCTCTAATTCGATTTGATCCCCTTGGGTTAGAGTTGGCCTCCTTGTACTATAAATTCATATGCCCTTTCCTTGTTGAAGGTAATCTTGATCTTTGGACCATGTGACTTATGCTATCTAATCATGTTGGGAATGTTGGTAGTATTGGGAGTATATTGAGACTTAGAGTTAGTCTAGTTGTTTTCCTTTGCTTCCATTATATCATTCTACTAGTCCATTTTCTCACACATGAAGATAGGAAATGGGAATGGCGAGCTAGGTCATGTCCCATAGGCAGTGGAGACTAACAAGAAAGTAGCAGTGGGAAGCACGATGGTTCTCAGAAGAGGTAGTTCCAAGAGTTGCTAGACTAAATGAGATTATACCTATGGATCCATGGTCTCAGCTTGGGGATGACATGTTCAAGCAAGGAAAGCTTAACTGTGTTTACGGCTAGGAGTAAAGTTGTCCTGCTGCATCCAGTTGCCCGTATCTTGAGATAAGTATTTATCATATGATTTTATTTATGTTTTAGCATATTATTATGATGTTTATGTGCAATGGAGGATGAATTGATTTATCTATATTCTTGATTATTGTATGTCAAAATCTGGTTACAGGAAGGATGGACTCCAGAGGATTTGAACCCATGATGCTCTTCATTCTAAACTTCTTTCTCTTCTTCAAAAATTGTATTCGTGACTCTACAGTATTGGGAGAGTGCAACCATATGTTCTGGTTCAACAATATATACTCATTTATGTGTTGCGGGACATGTTCCATTGTTTCCGGAACAACGTTTCCAGTAAGGAACACCTTTCATTTCGTTGAAAAGCTTTTCAGACGACCAAGATATGTTCGTTTTGGTCCAATAATTTTCTGGGTGCCAAGTTGAATGCACCAATTGTTAGACTGGAAATGTTATATGCATGGATCTAATCCTATTTGCATATATGAGTTTGAAGAATGTAATCTTAATGTAACATTGTTTGATGGCTGGGGGGAGGCATCCATACAATCTAAAATATATTAGTTAAAAATGGTTGTAAGGAACAATCATCGGGAGGTGATTTTGTGGGATGTGATTGCAGTCAGTGCCTTTTGTTTTGCTTCGGTTGTGGTGTGGTTGAAGGTGAAATACTACATATATGTCTTGATGTGTGATTTTATTACTTTTAATCCTCACCAATAGCACACATGTAACAACACCAATAATTAACTTAGTTTGCAGAAAAACTTATAACAACAATACTCCTTTTTTCTAACAATTGTGGTTCAATGTAAATACAAATTTTAATTCATGAATGGGTTTTAGGACCTTATTCTCCCTAAGGGTGATGAATAATATTCCTTAATCACATTTTTTACAATTTTGACCATTGGTAATTAAACTATTAATTAAGTGTCCCAACTTTAGTTATAATTCAATTTCTAGAGTTAAAAGTTTTAAGTATTTGAGTGAATGGTTATAAGTTACCCTAATCGTAACTTATTTGTATCCATTGTGCTTAAACTTAGTTAGTCTTAATTTTAGCACCTTTGGCCTTGTTTAAGGGTCAAGGACACCACCAATCATATTTTAGTCTTGTTTAGACTTGTAATAGTATTAGTTAGCTTTATGTTGATAAGTAGGTAGTGTAATCACAATCTTAGTCTCAATTCACTGTTGGGACCTTGGCCTTGAGCTCCTCACTAGGAAATATTACATAATTACAGTTACATTATGATTACAACAAGGTAGGGGTTAAGAAGGATATTGCATACACTATGAAGGAAAAAGGGTTAGTGGTCAACTAAAACCCACCAGATACAAGGATGACTCACCTTTCATCTAACAAAGGGTGGAATATTGATGATGGTTGTCAGACTTCAAGTTTCGACAATAATAGTTTGTAGATGGAACACTCCAATAAACAAATCACAAATTGAGCAACAACATTTTGTAAATGGCAGAATTCAAAAAACAAATTGTCAAATGGGAAACAACAATTTGTAGATGGTAGAATCTGATACAAGATACATTGGGATGTTGTTCAACACATTACATTATCAATATTTAGAGAACACTTCAGTAATTATATTTGTTCACTAAGAGTAGAGTGTTGATAGTACATGTTCACCAACTAGTAGAAGACATCAACCTATTCTAGCTAATCACTTAGCAAATGATGGAATTTCCAAGTAAACAATAAATGTTCAGGCATTGGCAACTATTCACTTCTAGATTTAATCTCTCTTCCAGTTCATTTCAAATGAACCATTCAACATCCAATTTGATGGTTTTTCAGGCAGATTTTTCTATGAAGCACATATGAAGGCTTCTAAAAGATCCAACATATTAACTTACACTTTGATGCTTATTGCTTAGTTGATACATATATATAGACTTGTGATTGAGGGAGGGAATGTTAGCCTATGGCTTACCTTACCAATCACAAAGTTAAATTGTCACCAATATTTGCATTAATCATTTAAGATAATAGTGATATATCCTAAATCATGGCTAAGAGTTTTGGATAATATTTCCTTACATAATCACCATACAAAGTGTTAGGATCTTGTAAAATCCCCACTCTTAACCTTGGCGATTGTTTAGGAAAATTGGGGCATTTTTTGTAATCAAGATGAGAACACCTTTCCCATCAATAGTCAACCCCCAAAGATTAATGACTATAGTTTATATTAAGGAAGCTCGAGAATTAGCCTCATTTTAGTAGTAACCATTCAAATTTGATCACCAACTTTGAAACTTCATTATTCGCAAATGTAACGCTGATTGGAAATATACAAAGAATTCTTAACAACATATGCTAACTAGTAGAAGGAATAATAGGAATATAAATTGTCTTCATCATGAAAACTTTAGTAAATGGTCCTTAACATTATTACATGTTATTTATCTTGAGTTCATCCTTTATCTTGAGAACCAATAACCTTCACTGCCCAGCTCAAAACTATTTACCTATGAAAGCATCCAAATATTCCTTTCTGAATTTCCAAGATGAGAAAACCCGAAAGATAATCGTTCCCCAAAACACCCACAACAAGATCAATACCAACCAAAACTTGAATTCCCCAACCCACCTTTCAATTGAGATGACTGCTAAGATAAGGATAGACATTCATAAAGCTTTTCCAAATATACGAGGCGCTTTGCATCTTTAAAATTGGTTCCCTAATCCATTGGTATAAACAGTCATTCCTATATTTTGTACTAATAATCTTATTCCACAAACCAAGAACAAAAAGGGCACTCCACATACTTATAGCACACAAAGCCATATTAAACCAACTCAAAGTTTTCAATCCCCATCTGCCTAAGTTTTCTGGAATTCCTATTCTTTCCCAAGCAACTAGATGATACTTTGAAATCTCCACATTACCATACCACAAAAATTTGTACATTCTCCGTCTTAAGTGAGTAATGATAGAAGCTAGCAAAAGAAATAAAAAAACCAATAGACATGAATAAAAGAAATAAAGAAAACTATTTTCACACTTATATACAATTCAAATTTGTTCAATCACATTAAAAACCCAATATATTAACAAATTATTATATTTAAAGTAAGTGCATGTTATCATTTCAAAATATAAAAAATAATTAAAAATTTTCATTTAAACTCCTAACTTTTTTAAAATAAAAAATAATTAGCAAAAAAATTATATCAACCTCCAAATTTAAAAATAACATATTTACTATTTTCTTTAAAAATACATATTTGCTATTATGCTTAAACATTGCCACCTCGTAGTGGCTCTGTTAAATGGAACTTTAAGATAGAAACCCTTAAAACTCTATCTGTATTAGAATACTCTTATTAAATCGAACATTGAGATAAAAACCCTTAAACTTTATAAACTCAACTTTGTATTATTTGTACAAATTATTTAATTTTTTTTTATAAAAATTGTTTGAAATGACTTTTTGGTTACTGGAATTGTATAATTAGGAGACTTAAAATAATCCATTTTTAGATTAAAATTATAATGTTGAACAATCAAGCCACCAGATTTTCGCTTACTCCATTAATTAATAGAATTGCAATTAATACAGAAAACATTAGTTAATAGATTTGCAATTAATAAAGAAATCCTTAATTTTACGGAAAAACAGTGACACTCGTGCCCAGTATTGAATCTTGACTCTTCATCGCCAAATACTGCTGAATCGGCGAAATAACTTCGAAAAAAATTCGCTAATTCATGCGAAATAACTTCTTCCAGTGATTTGTACTGCTTCTAGTTGCTAATTTCAGTGGAGAATTTTTTAATATTATATCAATTTATTTTTTGGTATTGTATACTTTTTATAAGAAAAAATTTAAAGTCTCAAACTGAATCCAAAATCTAACTAAATCTTGATAACTATGCTATAGACAATGAAAAATTATTCCAAACACAATAGTAATCGTACATAAAGCACAAATTACTTATAATTTCTAATTTTCTTAGAATAAAACCAATAAAAAAAATCTTTATTTTTATATATTTTTTAATTATACAATTATAACACCTATAAAATTATTTTTAAATTAAAAAACAAATTTTAAAACTACCCAAACAATCCAAATTTTGATTTCAACAACAAAAACTGCAAATTAAACAATTGTTTCCTTCTATACTCTTTACAATTTTCTTCCACCTGTGTGTTATACACACAGAAACGTGAAATTCACACTGAATAATGACAGAAAACAAAATATACAAGGTGTCCTTTAAAATGGAAATAGAGGTTTTATTTGATGATGATGATGGTTAACGTCCCCTCAGACCAAACTCAAACTTTGGTCTATGAAACCTAAAAAAGGAATTATTTAATTCGTTTTAAAATTGTATTTCTATGCTTAAAGAGCTTGGAGAGAAGCTTCCAACCTCACTATAATTGTGAAATTCACACTGAAAAATGACAGAAAACAAAATATACAAGGTGTCCTTTAGGATGGAAATAGAGGTTTTATTTGATGATGATGATGGTTAACGTCCCCTCCGACCTCAGACCAAACTCAAACTTTGGTCTATCCAACCTACAAAAATGAATTATTTAATTTGTTTTAAAATTGTATTTCTATGCTCAAAGAGCTTGAAGAGAAGCATCTAACCTCACTATAATTTAAAAGGCTAAGGAGGTCGGGATTGCAACAAAGACTATGAAATTAAGATCTAAAAATTATGAAATTAAAATTTAATGTAGGTGTACGCCAAACATTCTAAGAGGAAGTGATTTTCATCTTCAATATTTTGTTCTTATATAAATATTTTTAAAAACTTAAAAAAAATAATAAATAAATACAGATACAGTTACTATTTTTAATGTTGTAATAAATAAACACTATTGAATAATGTATTTAAGGTAGCTTATTTTATACTGTTACAGAATATAAATTTAGATTTGTAGTTGGAAATCTGTTAACATTAAATATAAATTTGAATTTGTAATTAGAAATCTCTTAACATTAAATGCGTTTTTGCAAAATGTTTAAAATGTTTATCATAATCTTATACCAACAATTTAAAATCAATCAAACATACATTACTGCACCTTTTCAAATGCACTGTTTGCAAGCTGTCTATCCAAATCTAATATCAACGGTTTAAAATTTATTTATTGAATGCTTCTGGCTAACCAAAAAGCCTCAAACCAACTTGAATCCAGTAGACCAATTCTTGTTAGAAATTGTAATTTTGGCTGTTAAATCAGCTTGAATTCAGTAGACCAATTCTTGTTGAAATTATAATTTTTACTGTTAAATCATCAAATTTGGTAATCTAAAGATTTAGCAATATTTTTGGGTGTTTGAAAATTTCTTCAAAATAAGTTGTTGAAAAAAGAGACTATTTTCTCTCTAATGTTTTTTGTCATGAATCTTCACTGAATTCTCATAACTTGCAAAAATATTGCTAGATCTTACAGAGTGTGGATGTTTGGGGATTTTCCAGTCACGTGATTTCATTTCTTTCATTTCTGCACTTAAAATCGCCCAACAAACAACAGAAATTACAAGATTTTGTGAAATCAAGTAATATCACAAAATTTCACAAAATCTTGTAATTTCACTGAATTCTCATAACTTGCAAAAATATTGCTAGATCTTACAGAGTGTGGGTGTTTGAGGATTTTCCTGTCACGTGATTTCATTTCTGCACTTAAAATCGCCCAACAAACAACAGAAATTACAAGATTTTGTGAGTTAAATTTACAGTCGGACTGAAAATCAGCTAAAAAAACCAAATCATCTCTAGTTAGACAGCTCCAAAATTTATAGCTAAAAACTAGTAAAAACAGCCGAAAAATAGAGAAAATCCTCCCGTACAACTAGGTGGAGATTTAGTCTACTACAAGATTAATAGTTGCTGAAATTAAGAAAATAGCAATTTCTAAGAATTTTGAGGGTTTTTATAACAATTTTGAGGGTTTTTATAACATAATCGCAGGTAAAGCAAGGCGTTTTAGTTGTCTTTTATCCTACTTACCATAAAGTCCCCAGGAGTGATTGACGACAGTTAAACCTCCATCCACTACAAGGTTATGCCCGCTGACATACTTAGCCTCATTGCTGGCCAAATACAGCCCAGCCTCGGCAACATCCTCCACTGTAAGGGTCGCCCCCTGTAAATTACCAATTCGATTGCAGTAGCCCTCTATGATGGCCTTCTCCTGTTCAGAAATAACCGAGGAGGAATCGGCGCTCCCTCTGAACTGTTTCACTGAAAAAGGCGTTGCAACCCCAGAAGGAGAAACAGCGTTAACCCTGATCCCATATTTACCAAGCTCTGCCGCGCCGTTCTTGGTCAGGCCTATGACTGCATGCTTGGAGGCCGTGTATGAGTATGGGGCAGCTCCTCCCAATATACTTGCAAGGCTGCTCGTTGAGATTATGCAGCCCTTCTTCTTCGGAATCATCACCCGGGCCGCGTGCTTAATGCCGAGCATGACCCCTCTTACGTTTACGCTCATAACTCGATCAAATTGCTCCATGTCGTATTCTGCAACGCTCTTCACCATAACAGCATCATTGATTCCAGCGTTGTTATACATGATATCCAGTTGACCATGTTTCTCCATGGCCAAATCCACTACAGCGCTCATGTCTTGCTCTTTGCTCACATCGCAGTGCACATAAGTTACAGAAGGAGAAAGAGATTCGGCCAGATTTTTGCCGGCTTCGTCTGCTAAATCTGCGATTATAACTTTGGCTCCGTGCTTTGTAAAGAGCCGAACAATGGCTTCACCGATTCCCATTGCTCCGCCCGTTATTATTGCAACCTTGCCTTCCAGTCTGCAATCAAAGATCATTGGTCATTCAAAATGAGTGATCCACACTCAAAACTTCTAATACAGTCAACCTAACAATAGTTTAGTTAAACGTAATGCTGAGGAAGGTTGTTGGATCCATCAAAATTTGAGATTATAAATAGAGAAAAATGGATTATGAAACCAGAGATTGCAAATTGAAACAAAGACAGCATCTCTAGTGTACTGTGAATATTACCGTCTTTCTGTTCCAATAAGGCTCAGATTGCCAACACAGGCAGCAGCTACATTGAGCTCTTCGTTGGACATGGCTGGGATGTGAAATCCGGCGATCAGATGATGCAGAAAGGAAGTCTGAGAGGCCAATTATAAAGAGGCAAAGAGGCCTACTTATACCGAGAAGATAACCTTGCGCCTCTAAAATAATTGCTCAACGGAAATATTATATTTCTTCTTTTTTTCTCATCGAGTCATCAACAATAGCGCCACGTTCAACTAACTGAAAAGTCTCCTTGTTGAACACGTATCTACGAAAATCAAGTTAATGACTACACCAAGAGTAGAACCGCCAATAGCACGTATCCGCGCGTATCACCTACCAATCATTCACTTAATAGCAAGCTAAGGCACATATTTACAGCGACCAGGGATGAAATTTGACGGGTAAATGCCCGTGATGGGTCAATTTTCCCGTCAAATACAGAGAGCGTCAAAATTTGTCTTAGAATACAGAAAAGGTTTCAGATCTTGTTTGTTACATTGACGGATGTCCGTCATTTGAAATTCCAACCCTGACAGCTACTAGGGAGCATAATGCGAGGGCAGACTGCTTATTAAAGGAGGCATTAATTTTGGTTATTGGCCACTTTTATTTTTACTGAATATTATGATGCCATGAAAAAATTTACATTTTTTTGAGCTTTGGTGTTTGGAGCTTGGAATTCATGATTAGTCTTTCCGTCAGTGCCCCTGTGATAAGCAGCCTGGGTTCTCTTGTGCTCCCTCAAGTGTGTTGGATGACTGGATTGTATCTCTGGATGTCTTTTTTATCTTCACCAATTACTGGACTCAGGTAGATTGTATGTCTCTTTTTTGGCCCAAAACTGTGTAATAGTGGAATGACGGTGGACCTAGATATAGTATGACTTTGATTCATATAAATAACAAGGACTAGCTTTTTGTAATCATCTCCTTTGATTCATATGAATAACAAGTACTAGCTTGCTTTTTTCTTCTGAAAAAAGCTAGCAAGCAAGCAATCGGTGGTGGTGGTGGTGCATATTAAAATGAATGAAGATAATCGGAGTGGTGGTGATAATGATGATGATGATATTAGGTTATTTGTTAGATGATTTAAGTTTTTGCAATGGTTTTAATTGATGGTAATGATGATGATGACGACGATGATGAAGTAGGAGTAGTTTATTTGTTAAAAGATTTAAGTTTTCACAATGGTTTTAATTGTTGATGTTTGTTTTGGATTTTCATTGCATTGAGCATTTGAATCCAAAGTTTAAGAGAAGTAGCAAAACAAAAAAATTATGTGTATTACATACGAGTTATTAATTAATTTAGTGGTTTTTGTTAAATCTAATTATATGGGTGATTGAGATAAACACAATTGAAAAGAGATAAAAATATTGAAAAGAGATCATTGAAAATTCAACCAACTATTTTTTGAGTATGTATAATAAGCTGGGTTATTTAAACTAGTAATTAAGTGAGTTTTATTAGCGATTATAGCCATCGCTTGGTCGTCCGAACTCCGTTGACCAATATTTTGTTAAAAGAATTTAACTAATGTTTATTAAAGTCTTTCAAAATTGTATTATTAAAATGAATTTGCTGAATATCAAAAATAATTTTTTAATTTTTTTAAATTATTTTAACTGTTTTTTGATTGGTGCAGTGCAAAGATTTGACAAATTTTCCCTGCTGTGCAAAGTATTAACTGAATTATAAAAATAAATTAAAAATATAAAATTAATCAAAAAATTAGAACTTGCCACGTACCCTCATTCATTTAATATATATGTGACAAGTTAACATGGCATTGATCATGCATTTAATTCATTTAATACATTAATATAATATATCAGTAGATTTAACATCAAGAAAATTAAACAAAAAATTAGAACTTGCCACGTACCCTCATTCATTTATCATTTAATATATATGTGACAAGTTAACATGGCATTGATCATGCATTTAATTCATTTAATGCATTAATATAATATATCAGTAGATTTAACATCAAATATTTTTTAAAAACCTAATGCATTAATATAATATATCAAATATTTTTAAAAAACCTAATGCATTAATATAATATATCAGTAGATTTAACATCAAATATTTTTTTTAAACCCAATTTTGTACTAGGCATGGATACTTATGTGATCTGATGATTCCACATGAGATTGTTTTTTTTTTCACCTGCACTTACTGAACTGACATTCACGGAAAGGAAAAGAAAGTGATCCACACAACTGTGTGAATCCATTAAAGTTGGAAGCATGCAATTTGGTAGCTTTTCAATTGATTTAAAGCCCCCTTGGACTTTGAACATACGCAATTCTTTCCTACACCCGCGTTGATTCATTGTTTCCTCCCCTGTTGCTTGCTGCTCTTATGGTATATAAATCTATGGCCATTCAAACACCTACCGTTTCCACATTTCCTCCAATTTTAGTTGGAGAGTGGGGTGCCGTATACCAGATTAGATCTGTGACCTCTAGTCAGGCTGAATATTGTGAATTGAGAAAACATGCTTGCAATTTTATTAGTCCCTGCTGCAGATAGCCAAACAGTTGTCGCAAATCTCTGTTGTCGGTATAAAGCAACTCCAGCAAATCTCTGTTTTTCTTTGATATCGTGGTGGGACTTCGTAAACTGCACATGCCTAGGTCCCACTACATATTAAATGTTTCTCATTTTAGCAATTATGATTTTCTATAGTTATAAATTTACTTAGAACCTGTGCCTATGCCACGTGCAAATTATAGGTGGATTTGTTAGCTTTTACAAGCAAGCCTCTCTTATGCAATTGAGATTTCATGGTAAATCAATACAACTGAGAATCGCAATCCCGTGTTGAGAGAAATTTGCAATGAGAATAAATCTTCGGTGAATCGATAGACATCAGATATTACAAGAATGACATAAATTTTGTGAAGAAAATGTAGCTTAGGCATTTAAATTCTGGTTGGTAATAGTTTGATGACATATCAGGAAAATAATCAATTTGACAAGCAAAGAAAAATAGTTACAATAAAGAAAATTAAATAATAATGAAATATAAAGCAAATAATTTAATTGCCAAGATGGTAGAAAAGATGGTTCGTTTAATGCAAATACTTTCCTTTATTGCTACGGTATTTCCGCTTTCAATGTTCATAACACTTCTCCGTGTTCTTTTAGAGCTCTCCTTTTCATCTTCGCACCCTGTCACATACCCCAATTTTGTAAAATTATGTAATTTGTTTTATTTTATTTCTGAGACATTATGTTAAACTTAATCCTAAGTAGGGATTGATGACTCGGCAGAGTCAACAGTTATGGAGTGTAATTCAGAATATTTAATTAATAATAAATAAATTATAGAGACAACAGCATGGGAGAGCTGTTAAAAGAGGTTACTGGTCAAACTGGTGGCTGGAACTAGGTGGAAAGGCAAAAGACAAGTGGCAGCATCCTCAAACACTTCCTAAGTTGCAGGTGGCAACTTCCCTATATTTGGGGTCATGATTCCCCAAGAAAGTGGAATGTGAGCAGGTAGCTCATTAAATGACAGTTAACCCAACTAAGACCTAGGCAATCTTTAAAAGTACTCAATGAAGAGAGCTAAGGCTGCTCAGTTTTTATTCCAGGAAGAATTCATTCAGGTGAATGTGATTCAGGAATTTCATTGAGGAAAGAGGGAAAAACAGTAAGGAAGTGTATTGAGTGGATTGGTGCAGTAACTTGATCTATTCTCAGCTATTTGGGCTGAGAGAACTGACTGATAGTTCTGAGTTAATACTGAGTTGAAGACTGGTATCTGATTTGCTGCACCTAGTTCCAGCCAGGGAGACCAGAGCAAGCTCGGGGGTCCTGAGAAGTCGATGTCTGAGCGCTCTCCAGGAGTTGGTAGGGAGGAACAGCCTCCCATTGCTGTTGTTGTCCACAGCTTAAACAGGTTCTGTTAATCATTTCTTTTGTTATCTGAATATACATGGAGGAATGTTATGTTAACTTATGTCTGAAGTAATTAATTAGTATCAGTAAAATTAGTATCTTAGAATGTTAGTAGTAAAACTTGCTAGTATTACTGTGTTTTTCCACATCTGGTATCACCAGATAGTACTCTACCACAGTATCTCAGTGTTAAAAGTAGTATTCTTGTGAACTGAGTTCCTATTTTACTTGCAGTTACTATAAATGTTTTTTTTTACAAATTCATGAATGTTTTCTTACAGTATTACAAACTAGTTTCAGTATTGTAAAAAGATAGACTAAGTGATTTTGCAGTCTAAATTGTGATTGTTATTTATTAGCTTAAAAGAGTTAATCTTTTAGAGTTAAAATTAAATAATACAGTCAGTAGGAGATAATAACTTATCTGATATTTATCTGTTTGTTAACAGAGTTGAATCTTATTAATATTAGTTGCATCCTAGTTAAGAATGCATTAGTTGTATTACTAAATAATTCTTTTATTTCAATTAAGTATAAATATACATTTAAAACGGTTATTATATTATCTAATATGATAAATAAAGGTTATAATATCCACATAAAATTTATACAGTTATGTATAGAAAAATATACTCTAATATTTATTAAGTACTGTACAAAAATATTCAAGTTTAATAACTAAATAAAGAACCCAAACTGAAAAATTGGTTAAACAATATTAAGATAACAAAGCATAGAACAAATAGGAGAAGTAATGATATTATTATATTATTAATAATGTATCTATGTTTATTTTATATTATAAACAAACTATAGCATATAATTAAGAAAACTTAGTTCGTTATAATCAAAGTGTACACAAGCAAGGTAAAGATATGAACTGGTAATTCTGTGCATTATAAAATAAATAAAAACATTATTAAAGAGAAGAATAGTAATAATCTTCTTGCAGCCAGGTTAAATAACAAAACACAGTAAGCAATTCTTTTATCCAAGTCCCTTGATACTGTGTTTAAGAAGAAACACACAAGAGAGAAAACAGTTATTAAAGTTTCAAAATAACCGAGGGTAAAACCCTATCATTTTAACAATTAATGGAATAACTATAACTCTGTTTTATATTTTAACCTGGCGCATAAACAAAACTATTTATAAAGGCGTACAGCCTGTAAGAACCTTTAAAACACAGTTACACAAATATAATAATATTGTATGAAAAGACAAATGTTTAAACCACGACTGCACTATAACCCACAAAGTACGTGGTATAAAACTGATAATTTAATCATTTCCGTACAAGCTGGAAAACAAAACAAATGTACAGGCAAGCCAGGAGGCCCGAAGATCTTATATTTTTAAACATAATCAAAACTCGGGTAAAAACCCTGTATTGTTTTAAGAAATACATCGAAGTAAACAGAGTATGAGGACGCAACCTCTTATGCAGGCAAGCTCGCAGCCGTTTCCAATAACTTAATTACATTACTACATGTTGACCGGAGTCGTAATACTCTTGCACAGCTTAGAGTTAAGCTGTTTAAAATTACTCTCTAACATACAGTAAAACAAAACGAAAGTAACCATCTGTATTGTGCCATTCAAACCCTCTCAGTCCTAAGTAAACCAACAAGGAGGTCGCCATGTCAAGACCGGGCTTACCGAAGAGATGCGGTTAGCTGCGACCGGGAGTCCTTCACTCTACTGCGAGAAGAGCAACCTGCAAAAACAAGAGACAGATCTTTTTTTTTTAAAACCCTATTATGTCAGGGGTAAGCTGTAATTATTTTAGATAAAAAATAAATAAAAAAAGAAAAGAAGAGCCGTAACTTACCAGGGAGTTTAAGAGTACAGCAGCCATCAATAAACAGTTCTTTAGTCAAGAGCCGTGGGAGAATAACCATCCTTTTCTCCGCTAAGAACGAACTGGCAAAAACCTAGGGGTTTATCTCACCATTTGCAACACTGCCAGTGTAAAAATCGAAGGGTATTACCCACGCCGTGGCAAAATAGACAGTAGAACCGAAAAGGAATAACCCTAAGTTATTTAACGGCGTTGAAGCTGCTAACAATCAAGCTATGTACTTTTACACAGAGCCGAGAAGAAGCATGGAGGACGGAAGCAGCATTGGAGCTGCTCGCAAGCAAGCATTCGAGCTGCTGTCGGGCGAAAAACAACAGGAACGAACCAGGAGAATTTTTGCAGAGCAACAAGCCCGAAGGCGAGGGAGAGACTGAGAAGATTCTAGGGTTGAGTCGACTTTTAAGCCTCCAGTGCATGGCAAGGAAACAGCCACGACAGTGTTTTAATAATTGTTTACAAGTGGGTCTGTTTGTAATGTTTACACAATCATTTTGCTCCCCAACAAATCATTGAATGGAGTTTTCATATGGTCGATAGCATATGATCACCTGCACACAATTGCAATGTTAAATTATAGCATATAAAAACTATGTTTTATAAACATTATTCATGCTAGAAACAATTGCATTGCAAAGACAAAATAGTATCGTATGTATGTTTTAACCAAGGTTTTTCCGACTTCATCCAAGGTTAAAAACCTTACCTTATAAACTCTGCTTTATATTTTTATTATATAAATCTTGCACAATGAGTTAGGGATAAGGGCACAACGTTGAGTTGTGATGGTTCATAGAACTTACAACTCTATGACTTTAAGACCTTTTGATCAAATTACCCTAGTCTTTCGATAAAGCAATAAGTATAACATTTCTTTTAATGATAAGTAAAGTTGTTATATGTTACCACTATGGTGATTATTATGGTTATAGCCTTGCATAGCTGGTAAAAAGAACTAGTCATTCTAAGAGTTAACCTGTAGAAATCCGCTGTGTAAAGTACTATTTTGGAGTGAGTTTACATCAATTCATTTGGACTTGTTAAAGAAAATGCATAAGCAATCTTTTAATAGTCTTAAATTTATTGTGCTAACAAGTAGACTTTAGTATTCCTCTTATTCAAGATCTTTAAGAATGAGTAAGAGAAGGTGGACAAGTAGTTTATAAAATGCTTTTGTTTAATTACAAACAAGTAAGGATTGTTATGACGAGTACTGTTAATTAATGATAGTTTTCTAGAAAGAGACCTTGATAAAATGGGGGTGTGTTCTAACCTCTTAACTCCTTTTGTCTATAAAATGGTTTTGTCCTTTAGTAATTCTTAGAGCTATGATTGCTTATGTTTATTGAGCTCTATCAAAATTCAAATCATGAGCGATAGTAGAATTTATAAGGACTTCATAATAGTATTAAATTCTGGTGTTGAATAGTATACTTTTAACTATTTTCATGTGCAAAGCTTGACAAAAATCGTTATGTGACAGTTAGGCTAGTAGATATGTAAACTGCCATCATCATTTTTGATGACTGACTAACCTGAGAGTTCATAGTAAAAGTGTTTATGATGCAACATGATAACCCAGATTTAAACCATGTACTAGAGAATAAATAGTATGAGTGCACTACAGTAAACTCATTAATAATTCAGTATTCCATAGGAATTTTTATTGTTGCGGTTATAAAAGGAAATAGCTATCTATTTATTCAGTATTTCTAAACTATCTATCATTGAAATCTTTAAAAGAAGTACAGGAAAGGCGTTACCTGTAAGGGCTTGATAATAATGGCTAGCATACATTATATTTTACTGAATGATTTGGGAACAGCAGATTATTATTTTAATACTTTAAGAGTTCTGTTAGCAGCAACCTGAACCTTACCTGTGTATCTGTAAGAGACAGAGAAACTGCTGCATTAGCTTAGTAGCTAAGTAAGCCCAATCTGTCACAGAAACCCCCTTGTTGTGACAAACAGAAAACAATCAGAACTGACAAGAAACTCATCCTTTGAGATAAGCACAAGTAAAGATCATTCAGTTACGATGCAAGTAACATTAACTAATCCTTAATTAATGACTGTTTTAGTATGATTTATGCTATTTATAAAAGTTTTAAATTTTTCGAATTTTTGGGGTTTTGACATGTGGTATCAGAGCATGGTTCAAACACTAGGTATTGATGTGGCCCAATTACTTTCCGCATAACAGTAGAAATAACATACTAACCTGTATTTTTGTTTTATGTGAAAAACAGAAAATTATTTGTTTCTGAATCTAACAAACATGTATGGAGAACTTAGGAGCATATGCTACGGAGGAATCTCCAAATACTGAGGTCAGACAGATGTCCAGAGAACCTGTGATTGAGGAGATGACTGCTCACTCCTCAGAGTTAATGCAGACCATAAAAGGGTTAAAGACTGAAATAGAGTCAGTCAAAAAGGATAATGAACGAATTCTGAAAACTCAAGAGGAGTTAAATCAAATTCTGATAGAAAGATTTCAGAGAGAAGGAAGAAACAGAAGGTCTGAATCTGAAGAAGCTAGTCAGCAAAAAGCCTCCAAAAAGATGAAACTAGCTAAATCTAATAGCAGTTCATCATCTGAAGGTCTTAAGGAACAACAAGACTATTATACTACCAGTGATAGTAGCGAAGCAGAGGTGTATAAGAAAAAGAAAAAGTATAGGCCTTACGAAGAGATTTCTGGGGAATTTAAGAAAATAAAACCCCCAACTTTCAATGGAGAAACGGAAAAAAGAGAAGAGGCAGAATCCTGGTTATCCAGGATGAGAAAATATTTTCAAATTTATAATTATTCAAACCAGCTGAAGGCGAGGATGGCCATATATAACCTTTCAGGGAAGGCAGATATATGGTGGCAAGATCTGAAAAGGGTTAAAGGGATTAAAGAAAAAGAGGTCAATTGGAGTACTTTCAAAAGGTACTTCAAGAAGAAGTTCATGTCTGAACAGTACTATGAAGAAAGGGCCAAGGAGTTTTATGAGTTAAAGCTTGGGTCCATGACTATGAAAGACTTAAACAGCAAGTTTTTAAGTCTGTTGAGGTATGTGCCGTATTTAGTTGATGAGAAACCGAAGGTACAGCGGTTTCTCAGCTGCTTGCCATACCATATAAAAGACAGAATTGAATATGACAATCCCAAAACTCTGGAAGAAGCCATGCGAAAAGCAAATTTCTGTTTCGAACAGAACAAAAAGAAGGAAGGAATAGCCAATTGGAAGGCTAAAAAGAATGGTAATCAAGCTGAATTTAAGAAAAAGGAGTACATACCCCAGAAAAATTTTAAGAACAGCAAGAACAGAAACCATTCTAATGGCAAGAACTTTCAGAGAAGCAAAAATGGTGCTTCAAATAACTCCAATAACTTTAAGGGCAGCAAGGAGGTTTCCAACAATCATGGAAATTTTACTAAGAATTTCGAAAGGAAGGAACCTGTTAAGTGTTGGGAGTGCAATGGCCCACACTATGCATCAGTTTGCCCAAACCGAAAGAAGTCAAACAGCAATATTCATACAATACAAGATGAAATGACAGTTGGAGACTTTGCAAGGACCATGCCCCGGATCAATGCAGCATTGGAAAATCGGCAAGCTGAGTACCAAACTTCCATGGTGGAAGTAGAAGGTATGGTTAAAAAAACTCCTGTAACTATTTTGATAGATCCAGGTGCTAGCTTAAGTTATATTTCACCACAGATAGTAGAAAGGTGTCATCTGAATGTTGAAAAGTTTGATAACTCTTGGTTGGTTCAACTAGCCACAGGGGCAAAAAGAAAGGTAAATTGTTATGTTAAGGATTGTGTTTTAGATATGAATGGTTTTAATACTGCTGTTAAATTAAATGTGCTACCACTTGGCTCATATGACATACTTATAGGTATGGACTGGTTAGAACAACATAGGGTTGTGTTAAACTGTTTTGATAAAACGTTTACCTGTGTAAATAATAATGAACAACCTGTAACAATTAAAGGAATTCCTAGGAAGACTGTGGTTAGGCAGATCTCTTCCTTACAGCTCAAAAGAGCAGTCAGGAAACAATGCAAGGCCTATGCTGTAATCATTACAGATGAGGCAAATAATGTTGAAAAAGATAAAATAAAAATAGAGAATACTCCGGTATTAAATGAATTTATTGATGTTTTTCCGGAGGAAATTCCAGGATTACCTCCTCGGAGGGAACTGGATTTTACCATTGAGTTGGTACCAGGTGCTGTACCCAGCTCAAAGGATCCGTACCGTATGAATATTCTGGAACTTAACGAATTAAAATCCCAGTTAAAGGAATTAATCGATAAGAAATATATTCGTCCTAGTGTGTCCCCTTGGGGAGCACCAGTAATATTTGTTAAAAAGAAAGACGGAACTATGCGACTCTGCATAGATTACCGTCAGCTCAATAAAATGACCATTAAAAACTGATATCCGTTGCCCCGCATAGATGATTTGTTTGATCAGCTGCGCGGAGCTACGGTATTTTCTAAGATAGACCTGAGATCAGGCTATCCTCAAGTGAGAATTAAAGAAGAAGACATATTTAAGACAACTTTCAGAACTAGATATGGACATTACGAATTTGTCGTAATGCCATTCGGGCTTACTAATGCCCCAGCCGTCTTTATGTGTCTAATGAACAACATAATGCATAAATACTTAGACAAGTTTGTTGTTGTATTCATCGATGACATCTTGATCTACTCTAAAAATGAAGAGGAACATAAAGAGCATTTGCGGATAGTTTTACAAGAACTACGAGAGCAACAGCTCTTCGCGAAGTTCAGTAAGTGTGATTTCTTCATAGATGAAATCCAGTACTTAGGTCACGTAGTGACTAAGGAAGGGATCTCTGTGGATCCTGAAAAGATTAGGGCAATTGAAGAATGGCCAGTACCAAAAGACGTAACAGATGTTAGGTCTTTCATGGGAATCACTGGTTATTACCAGAGATTCATAGAAGGTTTTTCTAAGATAGCCAACCCAATCACTTCTTTGCAAAAGAAAGGCAAGAAGTTCGATTGGAACGTAAAATGCGAAGAAAGCTTTAAGAAACTAAAAACTTTATTAACAATTGCGCCAATTTTAAGAATAGCGGATCCCAATAAGGATTTCGTAGTTTGCACAGATGCTTGTAATGATGGTCTAGGCGGAGTACTGACTCAGGACGGGCATGTCATTGCCTATGAGTCCAGGAAGCTAAAGATCCATGAAAAGAATTATGCCACTTACGATTTAGAGCTGGCTGCTGTTATTCATGCCTTGAAAATATAGCGACACCACTTAATAGGCAGAAAGTTTACTTTAATGACTGATAACAAGGGTTTAAAATACCTTTTAGATCAACCTAACTTAAATGCAAGGCAAGCCAAATGGTTAGCCTTCCTAAGTGAATACGATTTCGAAATTCAACATATAAAAGGGAAAGAAAATAAAGTAGTTGATGCTTTGAGCAGAAATGCAAAATTGAATTTCACAACAGCAATCAGTACTTATAATTCTTATTTAAATGAACAGCTAACTGAAAGTATAAAATTGGATGAAATTTATCAAAAGAAGCTCCTCTTTGCAGCATCTCTAAAAAATCCTGGACAAAGATTGAGCAAGTCCAGAAGCATTTTATAGCGTATAACCTCAAAATTAAAAACAATACACCCTACCCTATTCTCCTTATAGAAGTGGGCCTTTCCCCTATCAAAATCCTCGCTATGACTAGGCTCCTGTTATACAAGCACAAAATCAATAACATGGGAGACCATAGACTTCCTAAGCTAGCTTTAAATTCCAGCTAAAATAACCTAAGGCTCAAGCGAGGTTGGTATAAAGATACCAAGGCCTGGTTAGACCATTCGGAGATTGACGAAACTGTTGCATTGCAAAATATTAATAGCATTAAAAATATTGTTACTTCTAAGTTTAAAGAGAAAATGTGGTGTGAGAAAGATTTAGAGGCTAAAAGAAAATTAAGATATTATAAAGAGGTCATCAACCCTACTCTAGAAGATCAAAAGTATCTCTTTGTTTTAACTAGTTCAAAGAACAAAATTAATATAATCAAAATAAGAACAAACTCTCATGAACTCCATAGTGAAACAGGTCATTGGACAGTTCCTAAAATACCATGGGTGGAAAGGATCTTCCATCTCTGTGAGAATATGAACATTGAGGATGAAAATCACTTCCTCTTAGAGTGCCCTACATACACCCACATTAGATCTCAGTTTCATAATCTTTGTTGCAATACGGACCTTCCTAGCCTATTAGCTTGTCAAAATTATAGTGAGCTTGAGGCGCTTCTGTCCAAGCTCTTTGAGCATAGAAATACAATTTTAAAACAAACTAAATAATGTGTTTCTTTAGGTCCGATAAACCAAAGTTTAGTCTCGCGGGACATTAACCATCATCATCATCATCAAAATCAGCATATATCCATCTTAAATTGAGATTTACCAAAACATTTATAGACATAAAATTTCTTATAAAAAATTAACCCTTAATAAATTATAGTTTAAGATGGATCTAAAATAGTTTTAGTTTATTTTTATAACTTTTGTAAATTTAAAATTTAAAATTGATAATAAGATCAACATCTTTGTTCTTTTTATAATGTGGTTTATAGTTGCTACATAAATGTTATTCATGTTAATTTTTATTTTTCAAATCAAAAAAATTAAACTTGCACAAAATAAGAAGTCAAAAGAATAAAACTACATATAAAAATGATGATTCTTCTCTTCATTAATACATATTCCAACATATATATATACATATACATATACATTTCTCATTCAATTTGAAATATTTAGATATGTTATTTTATATTTTAAAACTAAACATATTTCAAAAAAACCTCTTAATATATTTTAATTAATTTAAAATATTCAAGTATATTTATTTTATATTTTAAAACTAAACATATCTCCAATCATTAAATTATGTCGATTTTCTATTTTGAAACTAGACAACATATATGCAAAAGAATCCATAATGTAATTTAAAGTTTTTTCCTTCCATTAGTGTTTTAAAATTTTATATTGAAATTTTATAAAATAAAATAATAAAAAATAATTTGAAAGATTTACTTATAATTTAAACATGAAATAATATTGTCAATGCTTGATTTTATTCTTTAGACTTATTCATAGGGTCTCCTTCACCTCGATAAAATATTGGCTAGGCTTTCTTTTAGGATAACCCAAATAAGATATTGGGTAGGTTTTGGGTGATTGGAATGGATCTTGGATGTTGAAGTGATGGCACCCTTACATGTTTCGAAAGAGGCATGTTTGGATGCTTGTACTTGGTTTGGTTTGTCTTGGGTTGTAGATTGTATTGTGGGTTAAATAGGTACAGAAATTGTAGTAGGGGTCGATCCAATAGCAGGTAATTATAGTGGTTTCTTCCTTCCTGAAGATTTAAGAACTTACTTACAGGATATGGATATTGTCTCTTTAGCGCAGGTGCATAATTCTGAACCCGATGCTCACAATTATTGGTACACGGCTGAAGATTTGAATCTTGGAGGATATTTTTATGATTTATGGAATAATTATATTGCTGGGTTAAATAGTGCTGGTATTCGATTAGCTGATTCAGATGATGAATTAATATGGGATTTTAAGAAAAAGAATGGATCTATATCAGCCAGAAATGCATATGATTGTATTGTGTCCTCATCATGTGGTGCTGTTATATCTCCTGTTGATAAATTTTTGTGGAACAATACCTTGCCTAACAAAATCTCATGCTTTATATGGTTGGCGGTAAGAAACAGAATTCTTACATGGGAGAATTTGCAGAAAAAAGGGAAACAAGGACCTGGAATATGTGTACTCTGTAAAAATAATGAAGAAACAACAGAACATATTTTTACAAAATGTTTTGTCTGGAAAAAGGTGGCTGAACAGGTCTGTGTACATCTTAGTCTGCATGCATTTACTGCTCATCTTTCATTGGTAGATATGTTGATGGACTGGCTAGGGAAAATATCTAGAAGTACGATCCACCATTTGATTCCTTTTCATATGATGTGGACTGTATGGAGGGCACGCAATAAGTCTATTTTTGAGGATGATAAAAGGACTATAAACAGTATTGTATGGCAAATTATATCTGTTGTTCAGCACTCCTCTTTTCTGCCAGTTAAAAAGATAAAATCTGGGCGCATTTTGGGGATGAGTCCTCCTATGATTTATCCCTATGGTTTCATTGACGGAGCATCAAAATGTAATACTGCTGGAGCTGGATTCTGCATTTTTATAAATGATAGCCATCATTTGGAGTTCAAGCTGGGGGTGGGATATGGAACAAACACTAAAGCGGAGTTGCTTAGCCTTTGGGCAATCCTCCGTACTTCCCATATGATGGGGATCCCCATTACCCAGATATACGGTGATTCTTTAGTAATCATCAATTGGATAAGGGGATCGACTGCTCTCTCCCCCACTGAGTTGGTCTATTGGTGTCGGGAGACTAAAAAGCTTTTCACAAGCTTCCAGGCACTTTCCATTACCCACATCTATCGAGAGCACAATCGGTTGGCTGACCGACTCTCTAAAGATGCACTTGCATTTTCTCAAGGGAAAGGAAGATACAGTGAATTTATTGAGAACCAATTGGTCTCTCAGGATTTTTTCCAGCTCTATTGAGTATTTAGATGGGAGTTTCTTCCCTGTTTTATGATTATGTTACTTTTTTGCGAAGTCATCTCTTTTAGATTGCAGAGCAGTGCCCTTTGGCACTTGCTAGATGTGGATAACTGGATAGTTATATATGTAGAGACAGTTTTCTGATGGGTTGCTAGTGTTTGGATTCCTTTCCCCCTGGCTGAACTCCTTGGGCAGAGAATGTTTTCTGTATCATTGTTTGTAATGAGGACCTTTGATTCTAATATGAATAACAAGGACTGGCTTTTTTCTTCTTGAAAAAAAAAAAAAGATTGTATTGTGGGTTTAGTAAATGTGGTGACGGTTTGTGTGTGTGTTTTTTTTAAATGTTGCATTGGTTTTGCACTTTAATAAGAAATTAGTTATGTTTTTTTATGTTACATTGGTTTTGCAATTTAATAAGAAAATAGCTAGTTGTTTTGGTGGAGATTGAATTTTCTCTTGGTTTTTTATTGAGGTATAAAGATGTAATATATCAAAATTAAATAAATGCAAAAATAATGTAATAGATTTTTTTTTATTAATTAAAAATTTGGAGGGAATCACAACTAAAATAGTTGTTGAAAGAGTGTTTGTTGACCACAAGAGGAAAAGACAAGTGGTTGAAGCTGTTGACTAAGAACTCAAGATGCAGGAGGCATCTTCCCCAAAATCATGTCACAACTCCTTGTGGAGTGCTAAAGAGCAAGAAGCTCATAAATGACCAAGTCCTAGGAAAAATACTATATAATAGTATGTCCATTTAGCAAGCAAGAGGCTAGCATTAGATAGGGAACTGATCTATTAATGCCAGAGATGGCGCATTAAGTGGATTTTTCTATTGTGGTTCATGGAACAGGCTCGAGAGTTCTAGAGCAAGTGAGAGTTGGCTGCTCTAGGAGTTGGTTGGGAGGAACTTGGGTGCTCTAGGATTTGGTTGGGAGGAACGGTTATTTAATTTATGTTTTCCTGACAAGATTTCAAGTTAACTATGAATAAGGTTCTTAACAAATCTCTTTTCGAGCATCCAAACTAGTATCAGAGAAATTGTGCAATGTGTATTGTCAAAACAACTAGTAAACTGAATGAAAGTTACCGTAGATCTAATTAAATGTTCTAGATTAAGTCTGCTTATGTTTACAATTAAGTATTTAAAATAAGTTAATTAAAAACCATAATCATAGTATGTCCCATTCTAATTTTAGTTAAATTTCAATATGGAAGAGAGAAAAAACCTTTTTATTATAACAAACTCACATAGAAATGGTCAAGTCAAAATAAATCAAATAACACAGCAGAGTAGTCCTTTGCGTAAATAAAAGGACCATAAAACTATTTACCTAGGTAATACCCGAGGCTCAATCTTTATTTTTTTATGAAACAAATATATTCTATAGATTACAATCAAATATTTTAGCAAAGATATCTCATCAAGGTCAATGCCTTCTAGGAGGAGGAACAACCATGCGACCACTACAGACGATGGAGAAACAAGAAACAGTGGCATAGCATCACCCCCAACGAAGACAAACAAGCCTTCTGGGAAGACCTACAGATAAGGCAAATAAGAATCAACAGGGGAGCAGATAAGATAAGATGGGGCTTCTCATTATCAAGCGCTTATAACTTGAAAGAAACGGCCAACACGCTCACCATCCCTGAGAACAACAACATCAACTAGAAAAAATATGGAAAGCGAACCTTTGGCCAAAGATATCTACTTTCCTCTGGCTTCTCATCAGAAAACGTATTATAACAGGGGAAACAGAAAGAAAAAAGGCTATATAGGTCTGCGCTGGTGTTGCCTCTGCAAAAATAATGAAGAGACAACCAACCATCTCCTCAATGAATGCAGCTTCGCAGATAAAATATGGCAAGAAGGAGAGCGAATCTTTAGAAAAAATGCAAGGAGAAATGGTCAGTCGGATCTCATGATAGCTCAATGGCCACATAATCCTTTTATCAGCCAACTCCTCAACAGAATATGGGAAATATTACCAAGCTTTGCAATATGGGAAGTCTGGATAGAACGAAACAATAGAATCTTCTCTGACAAAGCCAGAATAAACAAGGAGGTTTGGGAAACCATTAAAAGGCATATCCAAGAAACTATTAAAAGGTATATCCAAGACACTATCAAAGGTATAGCCAATCATGAAGTGGTTTTCTCTCATGTCAAACGAGCATCAAACAAGGTTGCAGACTCCATCACTAATAAGGGCATCCTTGTCACCTCCGCCTTTATTGCTTTCTCATGGAATGCGTTGCTCAACAATGAAGAGCGCAAGGTTTGGCATGCCTTGGCCATGAAAGACTGGAAAACCCCAGATGCGGGTGATATGTCAGGAGGAGACGCTGACAGATGCAATGACGACGGATCAACACGAGCAAGGACATCGAGCGGCAAGGCAAGGTACCAAGGCCACTTTGCGATCATGGGAATGGCACGTTTCGTGCAAACTCAAGATGCGACAGTTGATAATGCTGCAGGAGGCTCGCATGGGAGGATTGCTCTCTTCGCGCATTCAAGAGACAGAGGCCAAGATCAGTGAATACGGAAGAACGCTAGAAAATGGAGATATCAGCGAGAGTGAAGGATGTCGAAATGACAAGCAAATCCGGTGAGACGATCACAAGAGCGATCTCACACACCTGGGTATGAATTGCCAAAATATCTTGCTGGATGCCATCGCACTATTTAACCAGGGAGCAATGGGAATCCATTGCCATAGAGATAGTAGACAGAGTCTGGGTAAGGCACTCGCAGAGAGGCAAACGTTGGGTAAAACACTTGCATACTAGTAGAGTGCGCAGAAGAAAAATAAATCGCAAGCATCATCCATGTAAAGCAATGGAAAATCCAGTAATTGGGGAAGAGGATCAATGGGAGCAGTTGTTCAATGAGGAGACACCTGCCCACATCCGACAATCCATCGTGGTCATGGAGGAGGAGGTTTTCGGCGAGTTCAAGGTGAAACTGGGAGAGGTAGTGGTTATGTCACATTATTGGCAACTCAAATTCATACTGTCTCGTTCCATGAACGAGAGGGAGAGTTATGCGGAGCTCATCCATATCACAGTTGGGAAATTCAAAGACGAGGTGGAGAATAACCTCGATCACATGCGCAACCTTCTCCGTCTCTCTAGGCCACCATTTCAGCGCATTCCGAGAGAGGCGGATGTGGCCATGGCGGAGTCCATCCAAGCGGGGGTTAGCAATGGGCAAGGAAAAAACGACGCTTGGGATGAAGCCAGGTCGTCTCGAAGACGCTAGGCTGTGGCTTTGGTCGAGTCTTTCCCTTTGTTGTTTATCCTTTTGTTGTCTATTACTTTATGCTTAATCAGCTTGTATTGTATTCTTCTTGTAACCGTGATCGAGCGCCCATGCTTAAAGGTTGGGCACCTCTCATGCTCCTGCGACTTTCCATTTGGGACATACTCTTCTTTCTTTTTTTTGGATAGCAGACCGATGCCTGACTCCGTGTTTTCAGGAGCATTGCTTGTAAATATTCTTAGTTTTATGCAGTAATAGAAAGGTTCCTTCTTACTTTAAAAAAAAATTATAAACAATGAATCATTCAAATCCAATAAATGGCAGTAAGACCTTAGTCAAACAATAAAACAGTCAAAACTCAAAACTCAAACAATAAATTGGAATAGACCTTAGAGTAGTCGTTTTTAATTATTTTGTGGAAACACAATTTATGATATCAAAAATAAACTTGCAAGATAAAACCGAGTGCCTGTAAGTCCATCGAAGATGGCATCCACTGTTTCCAAATACTATAACGTATAAACCAGTTTTACAACCAACCTTAACACCCACTAGTAAATAATGGTGATAAGCCCATTGAAGATGGCACCCAGTACTTCTATTTTAATCCAAACAATATACACTCAATGACATTTTTAAAATAGTTAAAAAGAATAGTGGAAACAATATACAAAATACAAATTTACAAGAGAATAGTGGAAAACAAGATACAAATTCCAAATTCACAAGAGAATAGTGGAAAACAAGATACAAATTCCAACCAGTGATTAAATTTGAAGGGTGGGTCTTAATTTCAATTATAAGGGTATTTATTTTCTGAACCTTCAGAGATGAAGAGCAATATAAATAATTGTATTTCAATTGACAAGTATAAATTAACTGAATTTTTCACCCAAAAAAATGCAAAAAACAAATATTGTTTCAAATTTTTACAATTTTAAACAATTGAGCATCCTTTAATATCTACATGAAAAAATGATATATTTTCAATAAAACTTATTTTGAACACATTAAGTTGTTCTATTGGATTTTTTCCACTTGGAGCACACTTCATTATACCAAAAAACTACTTAGACTATGCCATAACCATATTGGGGCATCCACGTGCAATGCAAGCTTGAGAGATGTAGGAATGATAAGGATTGGGCACTAAGAAAAACCAAGGCACAACTCAAAAAACATTTAAAAAAAATCCTACATACCAAGCAAGTTAGCATAGCTGGCATAACCAGGGTCGGGGCATCAAAAATTTTTATTCAATGCTTGTCATGAAAGGATACATGTATCGAATGAAGGGGCAATGGAATCAAGCCTAAGTCAATTGAATCCTTGCAACTCGCTACATGTCCGAGTCTCAACAATCTGCCTTTTAGATTGAACCAAAATACCAAAAGAAGTTTATTAATAGCTAGATTTGAGAAAGTTCTAGGTGTGAGTAATTAAGGGCTCGAGGCTCTAAAATTTGTTTTGTTTCATACCAGTCCATGATTCAGTGAATCGACAGTCATGTGTAGGAATTTAAGTTATTTAATGAAAACAATTACTCTGTAACCTATATGTCGAAACTGTTTTCCATGTTGACGTAGGCCACTACCCTCTTTATTGTCTTACCAAAAGGCATGATAATGAAAAAGAAGACCTAAAATTATGGACTTCACCTTCAAAGAATGCCTTGCAATCACATCGGTAAGGAGTGATAAGAAGATCATAACAATCCAATGTGCCAAATCTCAGTTGATAGTGTTATTTAAATACTTATATGGTAAATTTAATATAAGACTTACTTATAGTTGTGTCTTATTCTTTGCCTCTTGACACATTTAATATTTTATGGTTATCTTTGCTCCTTGACCCAATTCGTATTATAAGGTGAGGATGTGCATGTATTATAAGATGAGGATTTAAAGAGAAGAGGATGTAAAGACATAATTTTTACATGTATTTTGGTGGTGCCGAGGACAAATGTTGTGAGAAACCACAAATGTTTGGAATGACAGAGGGAGATTACATCATGATCACACCACCCATCAGATTGAAGACTATTCTTGAGCCAACAATTGTTTTTTTCAAATTTTATTAATAACCATTATTTCTCCATTTCGTGTTCCCAATGACACCTCTATAGAAATGCATAAATCAACCTCTCCACAATTTGTGATCCTAGCTACATGCCATTGTATTTGCATGACATCGAGTGTTGTTTATAGTTGTCGTGAGTCCATGATATTCATTCAAGAAATGAAGTCTTGTAGAGGAAAGCTTATCAAACCAGCCTTTTGAATTTCATTTTGACGAAAAAAGAGTGGACATTGGTAGCGAGGTTCACATAGATAGTAGGCACAAAATTTTGAGCTTGTTTCAGGCCTAGTAGTAGACTAGTAGTTGTTGTTTTCTGTTATAGCATTAGTTGTTGACACATTGTCACACTTTAGATTGCAGCCTCGAGTGACTTGGGAGTCAGAGTCACATCTCGATGGCTAGTGCCTCATAGTCATCGATGATTTCTGGTCATCTTGCACAACTAAGCAATGAGTGCATGACATGAGTGAGTGAGTGATTATAATTTATCATATTTCCAATATTTTGAATGATGAGTTGAACCTTATAGCATAGGAATTTCAAAATCTTGACAAATTTATATGGATGGGTAATTTCAAATGTTGCCCTTCTTTTGAAATGTTGATATAAATTATGCCCTTCTTAATTGGAAGGGTAAAATTCAGATTTTAATTTTTTTCTGAAGGGTAATTTTAACTTTACACTTCTGGGAAGTGCTAGAACCCTTTGGAAGAGCTGTGAAGGGTTAAGTTTTGAACACTGATTCCAACTGATGTTGAACAGAAGATATTTACCTATAACAAAGGCGGATTTGTTGTTGAGCCGAAGATATTTACCTGCATGGCGGCCATGACTATTATGATGAGTAACGGCTGCGATCGACAGTGTTGGTTAAGAAAATGAATACGAGAAACACATATCTGGATTTTAAAAGACTACTGGCAGAATGGAGGGAGCATTTAATACATCTTTATATATAATTTGTGATAATTTAAGCACCAGGGTTTGTAATCGAATTATTAGAAGGAAAAGGAAAATACCATTTTGGGGGCATATCTCAAGTTGCGAGGTGCCATCGGAACAATAGCAAAGAAATGTTGAGAACAAAGATTAGAAATAAACTTTGCAAAAGATAAATGTTGATGAAGCTAAGCGAATGAGTTACAATGCTTTAGTTTACTAATCAACACTTAATAAAAACTCTCACTTTCATGTGTTACTCAACCTTCTCTATCATCTAAGTTTCTAAATTCTATTATCACCCTAGAGAGATACTTGTACAATATACAACCATCACCACGCAGAAACAAATTCATTTCATTTATTAATAGAAGTTACAAAGTGTACCACTCACATTTATTCTATAAAATTTTAGAAAAGAAAATATATCTCTTTTTGTTACATTGTCAAAAGCAGTATTTTCTCACTATGTATGTACATGTTTACTTTATTTGTTTTCTTTTATTAATGAAATCTAAATGATAATAAAAAAAATTAATTCAAAAAGCAAGATTAAGTTCCTTCTTTAAAACAAGGTAGATAAATCTAAATAAACCATAATTCATTTTTAATATTAATGATCATAATGATAATAATATTTTTGAATTTAAAGTTAAAATTTAATTAAATGATAAATTTAAATTATTCGTGAGATGTAGAACAGTTGGTGGCAGGGTATGGTTAAGACGTCCCCTAAGAGGAAAGGTCGTCGATTCGAATCCCACTGATACCAAAAATCCAACCATGTTAAGGGTTGGTGCAGTCCAGGCCGAGTACGCTCCTCGGTGATTTTGACGGCTTAGATGCCCTTAGTTCGTGATAACTTAGCCAATAAAAAACTTGTTAGTAAAAGGTTCTTCCCATTAGCCAACAAAAAAAAACTAAATTTAAATTAAAATATAAAAAAAGTATATAAAAAATTTAGTTTATAAATCCATACACAACCCCTATATCATTACAATTCAAACATAGAAAATACATATTCTTAAGTCTCCTATGTTAAAACATTTTTACAAATACTTCCAATCTTTTAAATATATATATATATATATATATATATATATATATATATATAACAAAGTTGATAGAAATAGTCATAGAAACAACATTGTTTCATACCTCCTAACTCTACCTAAATTTAACCATATAGTTATGAAATCTATTACAAAAGAATACAAAGTCTGTTACATAGAGAGTTAATAAAGATTAGTATAACCATTAACTATGAAAAAGGGGATAAGACTCATTTATCCATGTGCTTAAAACAACATAGAAATAGAATTTGAACCATCAAAAATAGAAATAGAATTTTTTGAAATTAACGAATAGAAGAAATTTTAACTGAAAATGAGCCTCGTAAGGAAAATAATAAAATAATAGTTAAAATAATAAAATAATATTTAGTAATTTTGGAGGAAGAAAAGAAAAATACTAATTTTTGTTCGTATTTTCAACATATCTCCCTGTGTTTTTACTCAAATTTTGATCGGGAGAGCTCGTTGGATACGGACTTTAATTCTATATACAACGAGTACCCACTCGGCATACTTTTGATGGACCCTGCTATCCCAAAAACAAAAAATACCTGAAAAATGTAATAATGACATCATCTCATTTCAGGTATTTCTTGTTTTTGGGCTAGCCGGGTCCATCAAAAGTATGCCGAGTGGGTACTCGTTGGATGCAGAATTTAATTCCGCATCCAACGAGCTCTCCCGATAGAAATTTGAGTAAAAACACAGATAGATATGTCGAAAATACGAACAAAAAAAATAGTTTTTTTTATGATACCTATCCCCAAATTTATATTAAAAAAAGTGTTTAAGTCTTATACAGTATTTCAAATTTAAATCAATTTCATTGGCTAACACATGATGACATGGAATTTGAATGAGGGTTAAAAAGCCCATTTTGAGTTGAAATTTCCTCTAATGTCTGTGCCTTACATCTCATAGTAGGAAAAAAATATTTTTGACATATTCAGTGTTTGCTTGGATAAAATATCAACTTCCATATTGAACTCTTGATAAATATGCTAAAAGTGTATCCCTTCAAATTTTGCTTGGAGACTCCTAATTTTATCCATCCAACCTTCAAGTACTACCACTTGTAGCTAATTTTTATGGAGAACCCAATTGATGATAACTCTTGAATCTCTAGCTACATGCAAGTGGATAATATGTTTAAATCAAACAAAATATAACAAACCCCATAATGCAATCAATTCACCACGGGAGTTTTTTCCCCTTCCACATTTGAATTTGAGATGAAAACATATGTTTCACTCAATTTTAAAATACCATCGGTGTAACGTCCCCAACCCTCCGACCGGCGAAGAGGACGCTACCGTAATACTATCTACTTGGGCAACTAGCCCCATGAACACAAAATGAAATGCATTGAACTAAAACATGCATAGATATTTAATTATTTATGATACAACTGAAACAAACTACGTTCCATTCAAGCATTTAGCATGTTCATCATTTTCATTAAACAACATATACAATTGCAGAGATGAAATAGACAAAAATACTTATCTTATGAAGAAGCTCGTCTCGCAACCAGCCATGTCATTGCAACGTTCCACCCAACCATAAGCTAGTGTACTTCTTAATCTCTCAGCAACACTGCCACCCCCGAGCTGGGCATGATTCCCCAAGGAAAAGGAAACTAGCAAGCTCACACATAGCCAAAGATATGTCAAAAATTAGTCAATCCAAAGTTATGTTTGGGTTTATCAGACTACCAAGGGGATGGAAAGACTTGTTGCTAAGCTAGTGAGCTCAAACATAGAGCTATGGACACTTGCACAAGATCTGACTAGGATTCCCAACACATGCACACCCAACACAAGGAATCATCCCCTTCTCTGTTGTATAGTCCCTCAGGCTATGCATTCCCTTCCAGTGCTATTCATGATGTCCAGTAAGGCATAATGCAACCCTTAAGATCTCTTAGTGAGGTTCCTTCACACACTAGGTTGATCAAGCAACTTACCCCTTCCAATTCAACACAGACCACAGCACAAAGGCATACACAGCAATATACACAATTTATGGGTTGAGGAAAACAGTTTGGCAACAAAATTAATTACCCGAGTGGGTGAAAACAACCCACTAATAGCAACTCGTATCCCTGGGACATTTTGGCCCTAACGTGGCAAAAAACGAATACAATACACAATAATTACAGTGTTGGGCATGGACAAAAACGTCCTGGAAGCTAAAATCAGAAATGGTAAGTGGGTAAAACAACCCTAGAAGCCAAAATCAATTTTCAGCTTGGCAAACGGTGGAGAAAAACACCAAGGAGAGAAATACGATCTCAACAATCGTTTAACGACACAATAGAGCCAAAATCGACCTCTGCCAAGACCCAAATCGTATTTCTGATTTTTGAAGGCGACTATGGCAATACGGGAGCCAAAATGGCTTCTATAAACCCCCAAAACATGAATCTAGCTTCTTGGCCACTCAGCAAGGTAAAAACAATTCCCAACCACACAGGAAAACGTAAATATTTTTACCCACTTACTGAACAATACCAAAACGAATTTCTAGGCATGCAAAAATGAGGAAAAATGACTCCAACGTGAAGGATGAACACACATGAAGTTTCAGTTGCATGAAGGAAGCCCACGTGAAGGAGAATGGGTGAGGAAAATGGAAGTAATGGGTGAGTAATGGCTTGGGCATGCCTTCCCAATCATTTACTTGCCCCACAAGTCAGAAAAAATGTTTTCCAAAATTTGATGACTTCTTCAATTCGAATTTCTAACTGCCATACTCTTCCCCATCGCCATGCATTAACTAACTCAACCATTTTTGTAAGAATTAAATGATTGGGTGAATGAGACAAGAAATGTAGTTGACTGTTTCATGGGTTTTCCCTTTGACATTTGGCTTTTCCCCATTGGCCCCAAAGGTTAAACATTCCCCCTCCTTATCCTTAGGAAAATCATGCCCCCATCTCATTATTTGTTGCATAGACATAGCTGGTTTGGGTATTTTAATTAAAATGCATATTTACATGATGCAAAAATTATAATGTGTCGTATAGCACGAAATACCATCGGGAACGATTTTAATCGTTGGAACATAAAACGTTAATTCGATGGTGGGAATTTTTCCTTTAGCTCCACACCATGATTAATTACAATATATACATCATATACATTTCATGCAAACGGGGTCAAAACCGAGGTGTTACATTCCCCTCCCCCTTCAATAGCACTGTCCTCAGTGCTTTACAAAATTGAAAAAATGCTACACTGGTACCACCTCAGTGTTCCACGGAATTGAACAAAAATGGATGTGCCAATCGCATGGCATCCTCCAGCTCCCACGTAGCCTCTTTAGGACTGTAGTGATCCAATTGCACCTTTACTTGCCCTATGGCTCGGTTCCGGAGCATTGTGACCTTCCTGTCGAGGATGCGCATTGGCTCGATTTGGAACTCTCCCTCGAGTTCCACCTGAATCACATCCCAGTTTATCACATGGTTAGGATCATGTACATATTTCTTAAGCAAAGAAACATGAAAAATATTATGAGCTCTAGTGCTAGCAGGCAATGCAATTCTATATGCAACTAGCCCTATTCTTTCAAGCACTTCAAACGGCCCACAATATATTGGCGACAGCTTGGCACAACTTCCAAGCTTCAAGGAACTCTTCTTTTCCCTCACTCTGAGGTAAACATGATCCCCAACACTGAACTCTTTGTTCACCCTATGCTTATCAACATAGCTTTTCTGTCTGTCCTGGGCTGCTTTCAGATTTTGCCTGATCCTTACAACCTCTTGCTCCATCTCCTTGAGCAATTCTGGACCAATCAAAACCCTGTTCACTATATTATCCCAAGCCACTGGTGTCCTACACCTCCTGCCATACAAAGCTTCATGCATACTCATCCCCAAGGATGCTTGTTGTCCATTGTTATAAGAAAACTCTACCAAGTGTAAATATTCTTCCCACTTGGTTGGTTTATCCATCACATACATGTGAAGCATTTATTCAAACACTTGATTCACTCTCTCTGTCTGACCATCGGTCTAAGGATGGTAGGCAGTGCTGAAATCAAACTTTGTACCCAAATCTGCAAACAACCCCTTCCAAAAATTGGAAGTGAACTTGACATCTCTATCATAGACTATTGCCTTAGGCAATCCATGCAATTTGAAAATCTCCTTCATGAAGATCTTTGCAATGTCATTAGTCTTATGTGTAGACTTAACCGGTATGAAATGTGTTGTCTTTGTCAACTTGTCCACCACAACCATGATGGAATCATGTTGTCTCCAAGTCATTGGCAATCCTGTAATAAAATCCATGGAAATAACTTCCCATTTCCATTCTGGAACTGGAAAAGGATGCAACAAACCTGCTGGGTGTTGATGCTCAACCTTCACTTGCTGACATTTCATGCACCTTGAAATATATTTAGCCATGTCCTTTTTCATTCCTGGCCAAAAGTACTACTTTCTGGCTGTAGCAATTGTCTTCTGATATCCTGGGCGACTAGAATATGGAGCTTGATGGATCTAATCCATAACCATTCTCCTCAAATATGATACATTTGGAATATAAATTCTGCCTTTATAAGTAAGAAGTCCATCTTCCTCCAATTTATATCCCTCATACCTCTTCTCAAGACTTTGTTGCTGCAATTTGTCTTTTACCTGCACATACATTTCATCTTCAGCAGTATGACTAACAATCTGTTGTCTCAAATCTGATTGAAAAATACTAAGAGATGCCACATTCATTTCCTGCACCTTCCTGCTGAGTGCATCGGCTATCTTATTCTCTTTTCCTTTTATGTGTTTGATTTCAAAATCAAACTCACATAAAAACTCTAGCCATCTAGCTTGCCTAGCATTCGGAGTAGGTTGATCAAACAAATACTTCATACCACAATGGTCTGTCCTTAGCTCAAATCTTTTGCCCATCAAATAATACCTCCACATCTTGAGAGCATGTACTATGGCTACAAGTTCTAGATCATGAGTGGCACAGTTCTTCTCATGCTCCTTTAGCTTTCTTGATTCATAACATATCATGTGGTTGTCTTGCATAAGGACTCCTCCAAGTCCTTGTCTGCATGCATCGGTACACACCACAAAATATTTCTCTGGGTCTGTAACTTTCAATACTGGTGCACTGGTGAGAAGATTCTTCAACTGTTGGAAGCTTTCTTCACACCTCGATGTCCATTCAAACTTTATCCCCTTCTTTTGCAAGGAAGTGATGGCATGTGCAACTTTGGAGAATCCTTCAATGAATCTCCTGTAGTATCCTGCAAGTCCCATAAAATATCTTACATATGTCACATTTCTTGGAGTAGGCCGATTCGTAATGGCTTAAATCTTTTTAGGGTCCACAGATATACCCTCTTCTGAGATAATGTGACCCAAATACTAAATTCTATTTCTATAGAAGTCACACTTGCTCAGCTTTGGATATAGTTAATGCTCCCTCAGAAATTGCAATGTCAATCTCAAATTCTCTTCATGCTCTTCCTCATTCTTAGAATAAATAAGAATGTCATCAAGAAAAATAGGAACAAACTTGTCCAAATACCTGTTGAAGACACTATTCATAGGGCACATAAATGTAGCTGGTGCATTTGTGAGACCAAATGGTACCACTACAAACTCATAATGTCCATACCTTATTCTAAAGGTTGTCTTATGAATGTCTTCATCCTTTATTCTCACCTGATGGTAACCAGAACTCATGTCAATCTTGGAAAATAACTTTGCTCCTCTCATTTGATCAAAGAGGTCATCAATCCTAGGAAAAGGATATTTGTTCTTCATAGTGACTTTGTTCAGCTGTATGTAATCAATACACAACCTAAGTGTACCATCTTTCTTCTTTACAAATAGAACTGGTGCTCCCCAAGGAGACACACTCGGCCTAATATACTTCTTCTCCAACAACTCTTGCAGTTGCATCTTCAGTTCTAGCATCTCAGGTGTACTCATTCTGTAGGGTGTCTTGGACACTGGTGCTGCTCCTGGAACAAGTTCAATTGTGAAATCAATGTCCCTGTTTGGAGGAAGCCCTGGAATCTCATCAAGAAACACATCCCTGAATTCATGCAGCACATGAAAGACCTCCAACCTAGGAGTTTCATTCTCTGTTGCCTCCAAATATGAGCTGCATACAACTGGCAACCTTTCCTACAGAATTTCTTCAACTGCAATGCTGAAATCTGCCTTATAGAAATCACCTTTGGAATGCCTTTCACAGTCCTTGAGTTGCCTTCTTCACCAGGGCACTCAAAATCCTTATTATAACAGTTAAGCTTTTCTTATTGAGCTTCTAACCAATCCATTCCAATGAGAACATCATAGGAACTAAGTGATAGAACATTCTGATCTACACAAGTGACCAATCCATTCATGACCAATGGACATTTCTCTACCACTTCGCTTACCTTTCTCTTAGTTCCAGTGGCTAGCTGAACTAACCAAGACTCTCTATGCTTTACTTTCTTAAAAGCACAAATCTCCACTACTCTAGGAGTAATGTAACTATGAGTAGAACTAGGGTCAATCAAAATAGAAATAGATTGCTCAACAATATTACCTGCAACTTCAACCACAGTTGAATGGTGATCTGCCTGGCGGTCCTCTAATGCTGCATAAATCCTAGGGATGGCCCTTTCTACTTGACCCACTGTTTCTGCTTCTTGAATGTTGTAAGCTATCCTTGCATTCTCATTCTCGAGTGGGAAATTCTTGCGCATGTGGGATCCTCCACATTTCCAACATTGGAGAGGTTCCCTATTCTGTTGTGGATCTCTAGGCTTTTCTCCCATCGCTCTGGCTGGCTGCTTCTCAGCTTGTGATGGTTGCTTCTGTTGATTCCTGAAGTTAGAAGGCTTGAAACCTTTCTTCCTTTGGTCAAACTTCTCATTTTTTTTGTCCTTCCATGTATTATGGTAATCATGTTTTCCTTTGCTTTGCTCATAACAATCAATACTTAGCTTTCCTTATTACTTCTTCCAGAGTTCTAGGTTCATAAAACTCTATTATGTCTTTGTAAGACTGAGGCAATCCACTCAGGAAACGCTGGATTTTCACTTTTTCATCTTTGATGTACCTAACATACCTCAATAGTTCCAAGAACTTATTGGCATACTCTTCCATGGTCTGTTGTCCCAATCTCAGCTCATGGAACTCCTTAATCTTGTCATCATAGTACCTGTTAGAGAGGTACTTCTGCTTGAAGTATTTCTTGAATTGTTTCCACACAATTCTTCTTTCATTAACCTTCTTTACTTATCTGTGGTGCTCCCACCATATGGATGCTCTTCCAGTCAAATTGAATATAGCTACCCTTGCTTTCATATTTTTGGAGTAGTCTTGAACTTGGAAATACTTCCTCATCCCAAGAAGCCAAGCCTCAACTTCTTAACCAGACTTGAACTCACCATTAAAAGTAGGAGGCCTTGCCTTTTTGAATTCATCTCGTGAATTGTCCTTGTAACATCTCCTCCTCTTATTCCTGCGAGATGGAGAGCTTGAATCCCCACTGGGTTTTTCAGAATCAGATGACCCACGGGTATGACATTCTAGAGTATTCCTTCTGTCACTAGAAGCCTTCCTGGAGACATGGGACCTTTACGGGAATCTCCCTTGGCACTACTCCTGTTTCTTCTGGATTAGTTGTCTGATGCCCAGAGTTTATCTATCCCTGGATGTCTGTCAAACTCTGCAGTATAGCTGCATTTATCTAATTTTGATCTTATTGAGCCTTAAGCATCCTTTCATTGTCTTCTCTACAACTTTGCAACTCCACCCTTAGGCTCCTCATGGTGGCTGCAATATCTGGGGGAGTCTCTTGATTTCTCCTCCCATTGGACTCTATCTCGTCATTTCCAACTCTGACATTTTATCCCATAGCATCTTCCTTGAACTCATAGGGGTCATGTGCATCAGCCATGTCGTCGATTCTCACCTTGGCCCAACCAAGAACAAATTTTTTAAATTACTCTATGCGGAATGTTGCCTTTGAAGGTGACTATAATTATGCAAAATGTGTTAATAAACACAACTGTTAGTTGCATAACAATCTCATGGGTTCATAATTACTTACCTGCATTGGAACATCGTGTATTGACAACTTTGTCAAATCATAGAATTTTCTTTTCACCAAGAATGACGGTCTCAGGGGGATGACAGGGGTCAAGGGGGCTTTCCCCCTTATGGCTTCCACCACTGCAGGGTAGGTCGAAGGTAGCGCCCTCGGTTTTTTTTGTTGTAAATCTTTGATTTTCGTGCAATCTGGCGCATAAGATCGCTGCCATTTTCACCTTTTCTGCACCTCTAAATCCCACTGGAATCCTGCTTTTCCACTGAAAATTCCCACTGAAAACCTACAGAAAATCTGCCTCTGGAAACTCATTTTTTCCCATCTGATCGGCAAAACTTCAGGTTTCTCACCCGATGCTTCGACGGATCGATCTTCATTTCCCTTTCGACACCTTATCGAATCGATCTTCCTTTGTCTTTCGATGCCTTATCGAATCGATCTTCCTTTGTCTTCCGATGCCTTATCAGATCGATCTTCCTTTGTCTTTCGATGCCTTATCGAATCGATCTTCCTTTGTCTTCCGACGCCTTATCAGATCAATCTTCCTTTGTCTTCCTACGCCTTACCGAATCGATCTTCCTTTGTCTTCCAATGCATCGGCTCCCTTCTGGCGAGCCTTGCCGACACCTTGGCTCCGCTTCAACAAACATCTTCCGATGATTTTGACACCTAGAAAAATTTCCAAAATTTTTCTCTCTGTTTGCCTTGTCAGCTAGGTTTTGGGTTGTTAGTCGATGTATCGGTTCAACCCGGCCGAGACCTTCGACTCCTCCCAGCTGAGACCTTCGGGAAAACTCACCGCTTCGAGCCGATGAGTGAAATATTCAAACTTAGAAAATTTTTCAAAAATTTTCTCCTTGCTTTGGTTTCTTTATCGGATGGACTTGGCTAAGTCATCCGACGTATCGGATGGACTCAGCTTAAGTCATCCAATATTTTCCAGACTTAGAATTTTTTTTGAAATTCTCCTTGTTATCATGTGCTTAACAGGGGTTAATTCTGCCTTTGATAGGTTATTTCCTTGGCCCATAGAGGCCCAATATTGCAATCATGAGGCTCTGATACCACACTGTAACGTCCCCAACCCTTCAACCGGCGAAGAGGACGCTACCGTAATGCTATCTACCCAAGAAACTAGCCCCATGAACACAAAATGAAATGCATTGAACTAAAACATGCATAGATACATAATTATTTATCATGCATATGAAATATGTTTTAATTAAAAATTGAAAAGATTATTGTGTCTCTTGTAATTTTGTAAACCTCCATTTGAGAAACTCTAAGGTAAAGGGAGATGTTGACACTTACTGTATTTGGGTATTAGAGATCCATGACCCTCAAAGAAGTGAGATTTATTAGAAAAACTTCTTGAAACATTATCAGTCAATGGAGTTCTTAATACCATTATGTTTTCAATAACATTAGAGTCACCACTTGTGTGTATAGCAAATATTTTGACAAATTTGTTTTGCTATCTTGAGTTTAATTTGCATTGGAAATATTTGAGTTGTTGGCTTCCATAGCAAAATAATATTTCACTAATAATTGTTTAAATGTCTAGAAACCAAAACAACTTAGATTAATAAAAATAATGTTTGATATATATATATAGTATTTAAAATATTAATAATTTATTATTTAAAACAATTCCATATATTCTATTACATTAGATATCAAATTACAAAGTCACAACAAAATATCACATTATTGTTTTAATAATTATTTAAATTTCTTTAAATAAACATGAATTTTGTTTCTATATTATTATCTTTCCAAACAATATTTTCTAGCCAACCTTTATAACCATATAGTGCTTTTAAATCTGATAACTTCTTCATCTTGTATACAATTTCTTCAATAATGGACACTCTTTAATCTTCAAAATATAGAGCTTGGACAATGTTCCTTCTTTGAACACATCTCCCTTGCATGATGAGTGTGTCATACTTTGTAACTCCTCCATCTCTTGTAAAACCAAGATTTCTAGCCTTCAAAATCCACTTAGCTTTTAAGAACTCCATATCCATAGGCCAATCATATCTTTGCATGTTGATGATTTTAAAACTTTCTAATTTGGCAACCTCTCTAGTAAAGAAGCGCCTTGCCACAATTTCTCAACTCTAACCTCTCTAGTTGTTCAAATATAACGGCTAACGCCTTGTAACATGTAGAAGTGAGATTTCATTCTTCATTTCATCTTATTTCGGTAATTACTTGTTACATTTTTTATTAGGAAAGAGTACAGACAAACAAAATCCTCATTAGGGCATCTCAAGTTTCTTAATCTCGTGTTTTTATAACACTACATATTATTCAACTAAATGTTACGCAAGCATCTATTATCATTGTATAACATACCTGTAATGACAAAAGGATTCATAGCATTTGGTTTAGGTCATCATTATGTTACCTTTGTATTTTTCATAGCTGCATTGCAACAACATCCCATTATCTTGCTTTTGTACTTGTTGTGACTACATTGCTACAAAATCACACTAACAAATAAACAATCATGAACCAAAATAGATAAGAAGCATATGCTCTATCTTTATTTACAAAACTGAAACTTTCCATGACAAATTTCAAAACCATGTGAAAGAGAAGATTCATAACAACAACATTTCTTACTACCAAATACCCACAAAGGTGAACAAGGCCCTTTCTTTAAATGAGCCAAATTCGACATATTTTACCCACTCAAAATCAATAGACAATTTAAAACACTTTTGAAGACCAGAATAAACACAAAACTAATACATCGCTTCCTCTTTGGCATAAATGTGAACACGTTCTTTGATGATGTATGATGCAATCCAGGCCTGGTGATCCCGCTGCTTCACGCAGAACAACTCCACAGATTAACCACCTTTTTTACTTAACTAGATGTCATTATTAAAAGACAAGAATTTTTTTAAGGTTGCATTCCCAATTCAATGGGTTGAGCGACAAGCTTTCTTTGTTCAAGCTGACGCCTTTAAATGGACAACGCGCAGTTCCTTGGGCAGTCTTGCTTTATCAACAACAAAATGCAAGGCAACGCCTATAGTTCCAAATGGGCATCACCCTAAACCCCAGGGGTTCCTTCCCTCTTGAACCCCTCAAAGGTTTTTTCTTTCTCCGGGTTTTTTCTTCCATCCTAAACCTTCGAAGGAAAAAAAAAATTATGGGATTAATATTTAGCTTGTTGCCTTGTTGCAGGCGAATTAATGAGGCTCCAAGATCCAAGGGCACCATGCCTGCTATTGCTACATTAATTGGCCTCCAGCAGGATAAATAATTTTCACCAAAAACTATAACTTGGAAAGAGATCATCACTTGGCCTGCAACAGGATAAATAATTTTCGCCAAAAACTATAACTTGGAAAGAGATCATCACTTTATTTCTTCCTTCACTTTATGTCTACATGATGCAACAATTTAACAAGATTACTTCTGATGATACATTTTAACAGCTATTAGTAATTTTGACAGACTACTTATCAGATAACTGACTGCATTGCAATTTGCAACTATGACACGCACATGGAAGGCCGTCAAGTTATATTTTCCTCTTGGCTGTTTCCAATTTTCTCCACTCCCGGTTCCACAGCCTTGTCTTAGGAATTCCACAGCCAAGAAAAGAAACAATTCCATCTGATCCATAGCTCAAGGTTCCAGCACCTACATTTTGCTTCCATGCCAAGAGTTCTTGGTTCCATGTATTTCAGCAGGATTCCACAGCACACTAACTTGTATTGGGATGTAGACTTTGGTAGCTATGCCATTAACTATTTAGTCTTCTGCAACAACTTAACCACTGACCTCCTTATTTCAACCTGCCAAGCAGACAAACTCAGAGTCTCAGACATTCAAAAGAAAGGGGAAAACAAAATCTCCATGGGTGATGGCATTCACTGGAGCATGTTTTTGGTGGATTTGTGTCACTGTTGGATGCTTATCTTTTCTGGATCTGTTCTTAGATTGAGCCATTGTGTGATCATTTCGGAAATCATCTAGTTATGCTTCGAAATCATCTTGTTCTAATTTCAGGTGAAATGCTCGATGTTCATGGGTTATTTTATGTGCTGCCAAGACTCTCATTTTTTAGCTTTATGAGGGATAGCATAGTTCTGTCATTTGCCTATTTGCCTTCATCACTGTCATCATTTAGACATGATGATCACCTTCCATGCCTCAGCTTCTCTTTACCTAAATGGAAAGTATGACAAGGTTTTGGGGCCCTTCTCTCACTCCTAGTCAGAATTTTTACCATTATCCATCCAAATCCCAATGTCTCTCCAAGCATGCATACATCTAAGAGTCCATGCATAACCCATGCATGCATGTACAGATCCCAAGATATGTGTTTGTGTGTATTTACCTGAACCATCTCCTAGAGGCAATATGAATGTGTTTTCCAAGTTTTCTGTTAGATATTTTATTATTTTGTTAATTATTAAATATAGATGCCTTGTGGGTGTCGCCTCTCAGTCCAGTTGTGTTGCTGCTTTATCTTTCTTCCTCTGCAACTCACAAGTCTTCCTTTGTTAAAGTCTTTCAGTTAGTAAGCTTCATATCATTTGGCATGTGTGGCATTGTAGACATCCTCTGCAGTCTTTTCCCTCTAACATCCAGTAAGAAGCCAGCATTGTGTATCAGATGTATAACTATCTTGCTACAGCCATTCAAATTTAAATGCATTCTCTTCTTAGATGTATGAAAGTGAAATCACTATTTTTTTATGATCAAAGCCGCATCAATTAACTGTCCTATTTCCAAGAGTGGCTTTGCTCATTAGTAGGTATGATTAAGTATTACATGCTCTGTTGAAATTTGAAGGGCAAGTTTTGACTAGTAATATAAAATACAACTTATTCTACCTTTTTGCCTTCACAATCAGTATATGTGTCTGCTCCTGATTTGCAAACCATTCTTGTGAATGCTGCAAAAAGACATTGTGGTGCCCTCTCTCTATATATGTGCTTTTTTGGAAAGATCTCAGTTTCTGTCAGAGAGAGCTGTGCTATGTAATATACAGTGCCTTTTGTTTCATATGTACACAGATATATTTCAGTTGGTTGGACTTATATTTTAGTTTGCAATGTGGCATGAATTCGAAGATTCACTGATTGCACTGATGATCTCTACCTTCCTTTTTCTCTACGCTGTATTCAAGAATCTCACATGACACTCTTGTTTAGGGTTCTTTTGTAGGGGAGACTGAAACAGGGGACTCTGTTGCTCTAACTGCAAACTTTACGTTTGTTGCAAGAGATTCAAAAACACCAAAATCGGCCCCTGTTAACCGACTTGTAACGCAAACAGAACAAGAAAAGGTGATGGTAGCAGAAGGTGAAGCGAGAGACATGATAAGGAAGAAAGAGAGACAAAGACAGGGAAAGGAGTTTGAGGAAGGTCATAGGATGCATGGCGATGGTGAGAGACTGAAATCTCTGTTGAGAGAAGGTCGTGTGTTGTGTGATATGCCTGCTTTAGCAGACAGGGACAGCATGCTGATAAAAGACACAAGGCTTGAAAATGCACAAATTTGCCAACCACAGCAACGCAACTTACATGGCCGAATCTTTGGAGGGTTTCTGATGCATCGTGCTTCTGAGTTGGCATTTTCTACATGTTATGCTTTTGTTGGGCACACTCCTTGCTTTTTGGAGGTTGATCATGTCGATTTTCTGAGACCAGTGAGTTTATCTCCCTGTATATACATGAACTTATGTTAAATGCCCCCAGTTTCATTTAGTTTATTTGGGTCCATGGCCAATCAAACCTGAATCAGGGAAAGTCTGTTGATTTTAAGAAGCTAGAGTAGTAAATTCTCAGATCCTTATAAGTAACTGACCAGGTCAAATGATATGTTGATCCTGGTCAAACTTGATTAAAGTCTAGTGTTAATAGAATGAATGCTAGAAGTCAATGCAAAGAAGAATTAAAAATCAGGACATATTTGATCAACTCCAAACTGATCAGTATGTTTCATGTTGAAGAACTGTATTGATTGGGATTGCAGGTTGATGTTGGGGGCTTCCTTCGTTTCAAATCTTGTGTTTTATTCACACAACTAGATGATCCAAAGCGACCACTCATAAATATTGAAGTTGTTGCACATGTTACCAGACCTGAACTAAGAAGTAGTGAGGTAAGTCCGGGTTGATGATGAGAAATGTGTTGTGTTCCATGGGAGAAAGTGGTCGTCTGTTTCACAGCCAGAGTCTAGTCTAATGCATCAGTTTTAAAGTTTCTGATTATAAATCCTCCTTCACAGATGCATGCAGTTAATGAGTCGGTATGGTTTATTATAGGTTTGCTTGGTGCTTCCAGTCTTTCAAAGTAAAATGAGATTCATACAACTATATTTGTGGCTTTGACCAGGTCTCCAATACCTTTTATTTCGCATTCACAGTACACCCTGATGTTCTGGAAGATGGGTTAAGGATCCGTAAAGTTCTGCCAGCAACAGAAGAGGAAGCTCGCCATGTCCTTGAACGTTTTGATGCAGAAATTTCGAATTAAACCAGGACAATTTATTTGAACTTTAGCTCACTTCAAAGAATTTTATCTCTATCTTCAGTTCAGTCATAACCTTACCCATGCTTTCTTACATATATATATGGTTGAGGTAGCAAAATGGGAAGCTGTGATGATATAGAACATTGTTCTACACTCGGTGCCTATATAAAATAAACAAGGCTCATGTGAAGTTGTGTCGTGTCCTTTCATATTTACCTTAGAATCTACCAATTTTGAAATTAAATGCCTTGGAAATCATACTTCATAGGATATGAGCTAGGTCAACTCTTACTTCCATGAATTGAGGTTGCATTTATTTCTCTCTTAGCACAATGTTGTGCAGTCATGTTATGGTCTTCACAAGACGAGACTAAGAATCCATGATCTGCAGTCTAGCGGCAGGACTTTATTTTCCTTTGTTCTGTTTTTCTTTATTAAAATACCTATAGTGAATAAAACTTTAGAGGGAGATCTTGGCATGGATTGATTATTTTCACATATTTTGATTGAATATTTGAATTTGGAACACTGGGTAGAAATTAGTCTAAAAAATGAAGGCAAGCAATTGTAGCCATAGATTAATAAGCTCTGGGAAAAAAAATGGTCTTGCTTTAGATGTTTTTGAGGGGTATCTATTTGCTGAAATGTATGGCCCTAGGCAGCATTTAAAATAACCTTAAGTCTTATAATACTAGCTTTCATTTTGAAGACACCTTGAGGAGAAAAAAAGGAGTTTGGCATGTTAAAGGAGGTCAATTTCTCAAAGATGAATGACCCACTTGAGAAATTCAAGACTTATGATCGAGTTCTAGCTAGTAAAATGAGGTCATATATTAAAATACTAGCAATTTACCTTCTCTTTCAGCCAGGGAAATTCCCTTTGTTAGTGTTCTTTTAGTACAAGTCAAGGTGCTATTACCAAACACACTTTGTTTAGACTAAGAAACTAAAACTTTGTTTCTATTCAACAGGTACAAAAATTGCATAAATATGACCCCGTGTCTTTGCTTTAACACGTAAAGATGACCCCCTTTTATTTGCTTTTACATAGTTTGTTAAAGGACAAGGCATAACTGATGGGTCTTGAACCTAGGTTATTAAGGTGGCAAGCACTTGCACTTACTGATGATGATGATGTTGATGGTTAACGTTCATTGAGACCAACTTTGGTCTATCGCACCTTAAGAAGAAATAAACAATTTACTTGGTTTGCTATAAAATTTTATTCCTATGCTCAAAAAGCTTAGAAATAAGTGTACTAAGGTCACCATAGTTCTAACAAGTTAGAAGGGTAGAGAGGTTAGTATTGTAATAAAGATTGGGAAATTGCGATCTAAATGCAGGGCATTCTAAGAGAAAGTGACTTTCATCTTCAATGCTCTTAGTCTCGTAGAGACAACAAGTCCTTTCTTCCCGTGATGTTTTAGGAATTGTTCAGTGCCTTGTTTCACTATGATGCTCATGAGAGTTCCTTCTTATTTTGGCTATATTTGTTTTCTTCTTCGAGCTAGTTAAAATAAAGAGATACTTATGATCTTCTAGATTAGGGTTAATGATCTTGTTGTAATATCTTAATATCCTTTTAATCTCTAAATCCTTCTTGCCCCACATTTTCTTTTTAAATCTAGATGTAATAATATTTTGCAATGTGACATTTTTGTCAATCACCCATTGGTTTCACCAAGCCATGGCGTTTTTATACCAACCTCTCTTGAGCCGCAGGTGGTCTTAACTGGATTTTAAAGTAATTTTAGGGAGTCCCTAGTCTCCCATGTTAAATTATCTAATGCATGTACATCAGGTACCTAGTCATAGCGGTTCTCTCGATGGGGGGAAGTCCCATTTCTATAAGGAGAATATGATAAGGCTTATAAAACGTTTCTATAGGATTGCTTTTAATATTGAGGTCATAAGTTATAAAGCGTTTCTGAATTTGCTCAATCTTTCTCCAAGATTCTCTAGAGATGTTGCAACCCCAAACTTCACCACTATACCATAGATAAACAAACAACTTTTTGCTCTTATTATTTTAAAGATATGTAACTAGAAGTCTTTTGGTTCACGACTTGTCATGTTTTATCTTCTAATTGAATGGAATCATTGTAATCATAATGAATGTAATGTAAATTCCTAGAGAAAGAAATTTTAAGGTTCAAAATTAATCAAAAGCTTTAGCTTACAAGTAGGGGTAATTGGAGGGTAAGAATCACAGTGTTTTAGAGGAGCCAAAAAGTCCTTGGTTCAAAGCTATCCATGAAAAATCAAAATTGAAAATGTCTTGAGAATGATTTGGACTTTCACAATTATTGGTCACAAGTGAGATGGGTCCACCCCTATCACTGTCACAAGACGAATCAATAATAGTTCAACATAAACACGTTGGATAGATGTTAATAAATCATAGTGAGCCTTGTAATTAACACACTGTCATATTTAATTAATTGGTGAGTGTTACAACTAGTTCTTAGCAAGTTAAAAATTAATGACAATCTTAATCACTACAAATAACATGCAATCTCTAGTTTTAACCCATGGTGAATCTTGCAATATATCATGTATTATTTGTGATGAGGTGGTTTAAGTAATGGGTGTCAAGCCAAGTGGATTAAGTTATAATGACCTCATGTTGTAAAATGTGAAAGGCATTGTATATTCTTGGTGTGGATCACAAGGTAAAGCATCATCTAATGAATGCTTGTGAGTCCAATTAGTGAGCTATGATGGTGGTGTGGATGTTATGTTTTTAAGCACCATGTGAATATTACTATGGTGAACACCACATAAAAACATATATTAAATGAAACATATCAGTATGATATCTACTAGAAAGGTTGTTAGAGGAGCAATGAGGGGCCATGATATACGGCTAGAGGGGAAGAGGAAAGGGCATGCATGGATGAATTGTCCTTGACCCTTGTCCTTTGGGGGAGTGCTACCTTTTTCCCATGCTTCCTCAAAAGTTATCACATTAATGTTTGACTTGTGTAGAGCAAGTACAAGTTGTCACATGCTTGGGAAGGTGAATGTAGGGTTCATGCAAAGAAAATGTCTCTTCCTGCATTTCTTTCATTATTCTATCATATCATTCTCCCTTCATTATTATCCTTCTCATTTATCATTCTTTTGTATAATCAACCCATCATTGTTTTCCTTCCATCCTATGAGACTCTCTCCCTACTTGTTATAGAGCATGCATGATTCCATCATTGTTATGCTTGCAAATGGGAAGAGAATTTCATGAATATGAGATTGGTTTAGGCATGAAATATGTTGGAAATTTCCATTGTCAAATAGAGGAACAAGGGGTTGGTTTGGAAGGGAGAAATGTGATTGAAATGCCACAATATATAGAGCACAATGTAAATCTACAACCTTGGTGTTTGTATTAAGAACTATCCAGAGTTGAGTCAATGGTCTACCACTCCATGAATTACCGTAGGGCATTTAGTGGATTGGATTCTTCCTCCCTAAATTGGAGCACTAGAGGGGAAGGATTCCTAAAGCATTGTATGCAAAGAAGGGAAAGGCCTTCCCTTGTGGTGTGTTTCATTGAGGGGAAGAAGATCATTGTTGAATGAAAGTCGAGTGAGGTTCTTGGAGGAGTGTTCTTTGAAGATATTTGGTAGATGTCTAATTGGACCGAGTTCTTGGGCACCATGGGTTGGGCCAAGTGATATTAGAGCCCCATAGGAGTTTCCTTTGGCTTGTTGTGATCATGGAGAGACTTGGTGGTGAGATTCCTACAATTGGGTGGTGAATCACTCCTCAATAACCAATTTCTTGACAGATTCATAATAGAGATTAGTGTTGATAATTGTCATGAATGACTTATTTGTATATATATATATTTTTTTTGTTACTCTCATCCATGTATTCATTTGGCCCATTTGTGAATTATGTTATGGAATGGCTAATTGGATGACAATCTTATAATAACCAAACATGTAAATCAATTATACTTAAGCTATTTTTGAGATTGTTGTGCATTCATGTTGAATTCTGCTACAAATGTGAATAATATGAATAATGTAATTACATTTGCATGTCACCTCTATATGTTGTCATGGGAAGATAAATGGAACTCGCAACTTGAGAATTTGATTTGGAAATTTGGAGTGCCGATTGCCAAGGTAGGTATTTGGGTATGCTACAAAGTAGTGCATTTGTGACATCCAAAAAGTAAAAAATCACAAAAGACCAAGCGTTATACAAAAGCTTGCCTTATTGTCTCTTATAGTATCTTCACCATGACACCTCGTATGTCACTAGTGTAGGCTATGTTCCTTGGGGAACAAAAAATACAAAGGAATGATGCTAGCTAGGCATATTATTTGATGATCTTCACCCACCTAGTTGAATAAGTAAGTTGGTAGTTAGGGTGAGTGATGTTACTTTAATCTATTGATAGGGGTTTTGTTTGGAAGAAGACAATTCAATTAGAAAATGTGATTTTGGATAAGTAGTTGAAAGAAGGGTAGTGATGGCAAGGGTTTTGCAATTCTTAAGATATGGAGGAATTGGTCAACTTCTCCAAAGAACTACTAAAAGGATAAGAAAGTTTTACCAAGGGTCTTTCTTTTTCCAAATAATGGGTTAGCATAGAAGGATCCAATGGAGGGTGAATGGTACTTTTAGGTTTTGATATATCAAGTTTCCAAAGCTATTGTACATGTGCCAAGGTCATTTATCAAAGAAGCTATTTATGGGGATGTCAATCATATATTGGGACCCTTCGATATCGAGATTGATCAATTGCAAGATGACAAGACGATTGACAATCCTTGTATTAACTCTTTGAAGGCATTGAAAATCCAACCCTCGGCTTCCTCCTTGAGCAAAGCAATATGCACTCCTGTGAAAAAAATATGTGTTGTAGGAGTTAGCATCTCTACGCTTGGTATATTCACTTGTTCATTTGTTGAAAGAGGATCCAAAGTTGGATCTATTATTAGAATGGTTTACAACAAGGAGGATTTAACTCTATCAATACTACCCAAGCAAGGCACTCGTGGACCTCATTACACTTGGTCCACAAACCTCTTCTAGGACGAAAGATCTCATCTTCATTAATTCAAGTGGGGAACCATTGTACTCCCTTGTGCTCTCACAATAAGTCTAAAGTGTGTCTATTTTTATGGATTTAGTTTGTGTTTCTCTCAATCTCAGTGGGATATTTCTAGCGTGGCTTGTTTTGGACTTGGATGCCACTAGAGGTGTAGGATACTTGCTTGCCAGTCATCGTTTCCTCAATTGTATTCCTCTACACAAACCAATGTTTGAAAAGGGTAAGGGTTTTGACTTCAAGCTCTCTAGTTTTCTTTTGCAGTGGCAATGGATTGGGGGTCTTCTAGTATATTTGTTCTATGAAATTGAGGCATTAAACATACAATGGCTTTCATATCATTGTGTGCCTCTAGTTCTATTGTGTAGATTATTTTTTTTGTTTTCGTTATTGTGGCAATCAATATTTGATGTCCTCCCTCTCTAGCTATGGATTTGATATGCCCAACATCTTGCACATGGATCCTGTCAATTGGGAAAGGATTAATGAAATTATTTTTAAAAAAATCAATTGGAGGGCATGAAGCAGGCAATCATTTATCTCACTACCCATCTAGAACAACAAGAAGCTAAGCATGACCAATTGGAGAACAATGTGAAGGAACACGAGGACATAATTGATTAGCTTGCCTATGATACTGAGATGCATCATAACATAATACTTGGATTTCCTCATGGGACTTAATCCATATAGGTCAACCCTTAATTACTGCACTCCACTTCAAGGGGCACACCACACACAATGCATCCTATAAATAAAGAGGGTGCACCATGCATAGTGTATCTTGTATATAAACATGAAGTGTTGCACAGTTCGTTGTGAACCAAATGGCTTGAACGCACTACAAATTAAAAAAAAAAAAAGGTAAATGTAAACCAAATTATATATTGAATCTATTGTAAGTGTAAAGGGGGAGGTAATAAGCAATTTGCTTGGTCTCTCCCTACCTAGGAGGCATGGTTGCCACATAGGTAAAAAAGAAATTAGGGTACCATTTTACAAATTTTCAAAACAAACTAAATCCATCAAGGAAGCAAAGGAATTGAGGAACTCAACAACATAATAACATCAACAATAGGGTGGTCATAAAGGGATGGAAAGCGTTGGCGCTTGTATGGTTTGAAGCATTAATGGAGATGTAAAAATGAATTATAGTTACATATTTATTTATTTTTAATTTTACCCTATTGCAGTGTGTTTGATTATAATGCACATCAACTCAATTATATGCTCCAAGTACACCGTCGGGTTTTTAAAAGTTTATATATATTGGTGTGTTATTTGTTGGTGTCGACCAGTGTGTAATTGGATTCTTTAGTGCACCAATTAGTTTTAAAAATTTGTTTAAATAGAAACCTATATTTTATGACAAAATGTCTCAACCTTGTTATATGCTTCTTTTATACATATACGCATAAGTGTGCTTAGGGTGTCACAATAAACCGATTTGTTAATGTTTTATGGTTCGTCGATAGCATAACTGTAGCAATGCACCCCAATTATGGAGCACACCATTATTTCCTTTTTATTATAAATAAAACCAATATTGTATAACAAATCAACTCAAACTTATTCAGTGTGTCTCATATAGGGAAGCACCTTTACAATTATGGCTTATAAACACATTAGTTTGATAATGTTTTGTTTCTATCCACTGTTAATGGAAATGCACTAATCATGTAAATGCATTGATGAGTTGTAACTTTGGATATTGTATTACAAAATGACTTAAACTTATTCAACGTGTCTTATTGACATACACATTGGTGCACTTATGGTTTAAAGATGCAATGAAAAGAGTTTTATTAAAAAATAATGATATGATCTATGGTGCACCTAGAGTGGAAACACCAATGCTTCTTCTATGGGAGCACACCCATAATTTTTGGTAATTTTCAAAGAAAAAGAAAAAACAATATTGTATAACGAAATGTACAAACCTCAATTGATGTATTGTAGATAGAGATGCACCAGTGTGTTGACTAGCTTAATAGACATCGATTTTAGTATGTTCAGAATTGAATTAAATCGATGTTATATTATGGATTAGTAATCAAGATTGTTGGTATACATGTTTATTTAATGCATTGGTGCACCATTTATGTGAGCACATTGGGGTACCTCATATGGTTTAATATCACCAACAAAAAAACATCTTTTAAAATCTCCAGTCCCTCACATTGTTAGCAGCCTCCACTAGAAATGGATCTCACATTGTTAGCAACCTCCACTAGAAATAGATTAGGGGGGATTTTTTTGTGGGGGAAGAGTTCCACAAAAACCTCCAAGTGAGGGTATTTTCCTTATATTACTTCAACCTATAATATCAATTCTTATAATGTCTTGTTTATTATTATTATTAGATGCCTTTAATATGTAAGAATAGTTATAATAACATTAAAAATGAAACTTCTACGAAGTTATGTGTAAATAGGCTTAGGCTATAATGTCATTTAAAATGTCACTTTCTATTTTATTATGTTCATGGTTTACATTATTGTATTTTTTTGTTATTTTATATATTATTTTAATCCAAATAACTTCAAAATCAAATTTATCAAATTTTGTTTAACTCTATTTGTAAGCATATTTACACGTGTGTAAACATGAAGAGTGGGCAACCCAAGTCTAATATATATTACTATGGAACTTGATGGAGTTATACTCATAAGGAAGTTACATAGAAATCAAAGTGATTTATGCACATCTTTGTGTTATGAAATCTATTATTTAGTGGCCTTTACACTTGTGTATACAAGTGTAAACATGAAGAGTGGGCCACCCGAGTCTAATTTCTATTATTATAGAAACTTGATGGAGTTATACTCATAACGAAGTTACATAGAAATCAAAGTGATTTATGGCTTGTTTAATCATGCGATTTGTGTAACATCTTTGTTTCATAAAATCTATTATTTAATGGTATTTTATATAAAGAATTTGAAATTACTTTAGTAAAATGGGTTATGGAAGCTAAGAATTTAAAAATATACATATTTATTTAGGAAAATTGTATTTTTAATTACTAAAATATTGATGAAGTGTATTCTTGGAAAATGATAGCATTTCATTATTTTTTATTCCAATAACTTATCAACTCTATGACAATGGAAGATAATAGTGTTTTAATTTGCAAAACAAATTGAATTTTAGCTCCTACATTGTCTTGAATGTTGCTTTCTATTCAAATAACTTATTAATTATTAACAGTTGTAAGTTCGTCATTATTAGTAGTTGTAAGGTTAACATTTTTTTCATTGCATTAATTAATTTTATACAATTATTTACTTACAAATTTTCATTTCACTTTGTTGTATTGAAATTTATTCTTATTGATGAAAGAAGTGAAACTATTGATGATATTTGAGCCAAGGCGATCAAGGGGAGTTAGCTGCCCAATTACTCTCATATGATCATGAGACAATTGTATTGGAGTTGCTAGAGAGTGCCACTATGTTGGCAAGGGGTTGCAGTAAGTTGCGCAGCGCCACTATGTTGGCAAGGGGTTGCAGTAAGTTGCGCAGCATCGCGGATGTTGCGCAAGCTCAGAAGACACCGCGCAAGACGAGGATAGCCCACAAGGCGAAAGATAGACTACTTTTTGAATCTTTTGTGTCACTTTTTGGACCATATGTTGTGGATTTTGGTCATTAGTTGGTAGAATAGGTTATGAGTTAGTTAGAAGTGGACCATGAATGTAAAGGCGCAAGCTTATAAATAGATGAAGAATTGTGAATGTAAAGACATACCTATGTGAGAGAAACTTGGTTATGATCATCAATCTGAATCTTTGCTTTATGACTGAGAGTTAAAAGTGTTGTTTGTTTGGATCTGTGATTTAGTGCGCAGAAGTAATATGAAGAGATGAGGTTGATCTGAAATGATGTTATCTTTTTATGTCTTTTTCTATTTCTGCAATCCACTGATGAGTAACACATATATATGATGCAATGTTTACTGCTTATGAATAAAGTTATCTTCATAGATATTTTGTGCGACAGTATAGTTATTTTTGTTATATGATGCTTCTGCTATGAATAAATGATGGGGTATGTTGACTAGCAATGATGAGTGGTTCTGTGAATGATTCAACAACTGGTTAGATTTGATAGATAGACAAATGAATTACCAATGCCCATAGTCCTCTTCTTTTCTATGGAAACTTGGTTTTGTCAGCCCTCCCTTGAACATCTCGAGTGAGACTTCATCCACTCTGTGGGTGTTGTTGGACAGGGTAAAACCTGTCTGGGCCGATGCTCAGGGAGACCGCAGCGAGTTGAGTGTCGATAGAGAGAGAACCCTTGTCGACTGGGTTTTGTTGGTTGAGGTTTGAGCCAACAAATACTTCATCCGCTTTGCGGGTGTTGTTAGACAGGATAAAACCTATTTGGGCCGATGCTCAGGGAAATTACGGCGAGTTGAGTGTCGACAGAGAAGGAACCCCTGTCGACTGGGTTTTGTTGGTTGAGGTTTGAGCCAACACACTATCACCATTGAGAAATCCAAATTAAATATACAATGTTGGAAAATAATTGTGTGCATTTCATCTTTTAAGTAATATTATTGGTTGTGGATATGTTTCCTTCTTAAACATTCAATATGAGAATGCAATCACATAGCTAAGAAATATCATGATATATGATGCTATGTATGAAGTATGTTAATCATTTTATGACAACTCATTACACAAAGATTGGTGTTTTGGTTTTACACAATTATGCTTTATATAGCATTAATTATTTTTAGGGTAAAGAATTTCTATTTGTTTATAGGAATATTTGAAATGTCTTCCAAAGAGAAACGGTGTTATGAATTGCATGCACATCACAATCAAACATGTTAAGATAAGGTGGAAGGTGGAAGGATGGTTGAGACACCAACACAACTGAGAGTATTAATCGTTGCATGGAAGAATATGTTATTAATCGCTAGACCTATTATTGAGAAGAACTATAAGAAAATAATAATCATGTGCATTTCATTTTTTCAATTGTATTATGGATCCATATCTATTTTCTTCTAAAAAAATTCAATATGAGAATGTAGTCAAAGAACTAAAAATCATTATGAACTATGATATTATGTATAAAGCATTTAAATCATTTATAGTAACTCATTGTACAAACATTGATAGGTTGGTTTTGCACAAACTATATTCTATGCAGAATTAGTTTTTGTAGAATAGAGAATTTATATTTAGCTATAGGTATATTAGAAATATCTTCCAAAGAGAAAATATTGCTATGGAATTGCACACTCTACATGTAATATTGGTGGATATTCTCGTTTCTTTTTTTTGCATTTTTTATTTTCTCATCCTAAAGTTGTTGTAACCATTGATAAACACCTCTCTCTCTATATATTTTTCCAAAGTACCTCTCTCTCTATGTGTGTGTGTGTGTGTGTGTGTGTGTGTGTGTGTGTGTGTGTGTGTGTTTTAACCTTGAAATTGTTGTAACCATGGATAAACTCTCTCTATATATATATTTTCTCCAAAGAAAAAAGCATTTTATTCAAAGAATAAACATGAACTGCTTTGACTAGTTCTAACCTTTTATTGTTGTAAACAGGCTTGCAACACAGTCTTAGTGTCTCCTATCACAACATACAAGAACTGCTCTGCCGAGCTTACATCAAAAAACAACCTTGCAGGTTTGCACAATAGTCTTAATGTCTCCCGTCACATTGTTATAAAGCCTTTATGGCTTCTTTCACAAGAGTTCATTGATTTACAAATTTGCATAAGTAGCAGTTTAAATCACTTCATATCATAGGGTTGATACCCCATATGCTACTTCTTCTATCTCAAGCATTCCTGGTTGATACACTAGAGCCTGTTTTGAGAGGGTATCAGCTTCTTCGTTCAATTCTCTGTATATATGAGCAAAAGATATCCTCCTAAACTGTGATTTCAAATTTTGTATTTCAGCAAATAAATGTTGGAGATGTGGAACTATGATGTTATTTCTTCCATTTACCCAATCCACAACAATTTTTGAATCCCCGAAAATTTGAATGTCCTGTATCTGATTGTTGAGGGCCACTTTTAAGGCTGCCCGTAATGCCCCAAGTTCTACCCTGTTATTAGAAGCTTGTCCCATGGCATATTTTACGAGCAACTTTCTCTTTGAAGAAATGTGAATGACTAATCCAACACCTCCCAACGGTGGTTCACCTTGGCTGGCACCGTCAAAATAGGCCCATGAAGTTTGACTATTTATCACCAGAGCTCTAATAATTCTTTTTTTGGAGATGACGTTGTTAAGCTTGTGTTCATGTATCCTATTCATTGACAGAGTGATGGTGATGTTAGGAGGAGTCCATGTGTTGTTGAAAATAGATCTATTATGTGCCTCCCATATACTGTAAACAAAGAGAACATGGAAAGCTTCATAAGGACCTACCCCTTCATCATGCCACAGGTTTTAGTTCGTTCCTCTAAGGTAGCATTTGCTCTTTCATGGGCTCTTCCTGTCGATAGCTTGCCTATCACGCCCATCCATACGCTTCTTGCATATGGGCATAAGGAAAACAAATGAGAACTCGTTTCATCGCTCATTTTGCAAAGTGTGCATAATCCTGGTCCTTCAGATCCTCTCTTCTGCAGCATTTCCCATGTCAATAGTTTATTTGAAAATGCTAACCACATTGTGATAATGGTCTTTAGAGGGCTTTGTATTTGTCATAACCTTTTCCACCACCATTGATCCTCCCTGAGTGTGATCTCTTAAATTGTCACTCCATATCCTAGTTTGGTTGTATACTGTCCTGATTTTAGATTTTGTTGTCCAGATTAGCCCCCCTCTCTCTGTCTCTCTCTCTCTCTCTCTCTCTCTATATATATATATATATATATAGGTTTACTGTTTTTGACATGCACACTCCTTAGATTGTATGATGTAGAGTTGCTTGTGGCTATTTGACTATAATCCATTTGAGTTTAGACGTTATGAGACGGGTACTCTATAGCTACTTTGGAAAGAGTTAATTTTTACAAACGTTAGTCTTAAAATATTTTTTGTTATTAATATTTTCTTAATTTTTAAAATGTCACATGTCAACAAAAAAAACAATGAAAAAAATAAAGAGAGGGGAGATAAAGTATAAAGTTGTATTATGTAAAAGCTTAAACTTGAAACTTTTAATTAACTTAGAAATTTTTATGCATATATTAAACTTATTCCATTATAATAAAAATGAATTTTAACTATAGATAATCTAAATAAAACATAATATCTTTTTAATAATAATTTTAATCATTTACTTTAAATAATAAAAACATAATAGATAAAGAAAAAAATTAAATTTAAATTTAAATTTTTCTATCCTTTTAAATTTAATTAATTTTTAAAAAGTAATAAATTTATAAAAAATATTATATTTTAAAATCAAAATTTGATAGATTTTACATTTTAACCATATTATACACTTTAAACTCAAAATGTTATTAAATTTTATATTTCTCAAATTACATATCATATACCTATCATGTCATAAAAACCATATATGGAATAATTTTTTTTTATAAAATAAGTATATGAGTTTATGTTTAAAAATATTTTCCAATAATGTAGAATAACGCTGTCTTTATAAAGCAAGTAGATGTATTTGTATTTTTTAATTTTTATGTCACCGCATAGTGACGTATATGGATGGTGTGATAGTATTATTTAATCTGTATAGTTGTTAAATTTTTGAAAACGTAATGTTAAACATTAATAAATAAAATAAATTATTGTTTAAATTATAGATTTATTTTTTATTTTATTGGCTAAAAATAGATGACTTATTCTTTGTAAATTGTGTTCCATTGTCGGCGACAGAGATGATGTAAGATGTATTTAAGTAAGATGTATTTAAGGCTACCGATCATATTCCCTCTATTGAGATAATTAACCAGCTGATAAACTACTGATGTTGATGGCATAATGATTGAGTAAGCATATCAAGCTCACATAAATAGCTTTTGAGATACAGTGGCATGGGAGCAACTCACTAACTCTAGCAGCAGGTCTGGCCCATTAACTTTGGGTGACAAGTTAATGAAGTGGGGTCCAATCGGTGGGGGACGGTGGTTTTCACCCAGCCCACCAGGGATCAATTCCCACCGAGGCATGGCTCGTTGTGATAAGGCTCAAAGGATAGGCGCCCCCTGGATAGACTACCGCCCCTTGTCGGGATTGGAGTCGGGACGTCTCGGTCCTTGCTGAGTCACAAGTTTCTGGTATATCCCGGCTTGCGGGCTGCCGGTTTATACCTTAGGGGTTATAGTGGCAGCAGCGGATTTGATCTTGGGCCTGGCCCAGACAAGTTTGACAAGTTACCGATTCCCCTCGAGCTAAAAAAAAAAACTTTGGGTGACAAGGAAGCGAGAGCTAGTTGTTGGGTGTTGAGATTTAAAGGGCATCAAGCCTACTGTAACTGCATTAAATAGCCTTAAGTTGAGTATTGCTCGTCATTGAGTAAAGGTAAATCAAGATTAGACAATTAAAATGGGTATATTTTGGGTCGTGTGCATTATAAAAAGTTAATTAAAATTTGTTATTTGGTTAGACAACAAGTTTATTTTCCTATTAAATAAGTCTATGTGTTAAATAGTTTTTTTTTTAATTCATTTTGAAATTTTTATATTATGGCTTAAATGAGAACGGTGCATTCACATTAGTTATCAAACCATGAAAGTAATTTTTATATTAAAATCCATGTAAATTTATGGTGAGTGCTAAAATATGTAGGGAACATTAAATAAACACTTCTTATTCGTCCTTAAAAGGATTTCATCAATTTACTCCAGTAGTTAAAATCTTTACGAAAAAATAGACCTTTGTAACACGATAAAATTGATAAGGCTGACATGGTAGTAGTTTGTTTGTGCTTTTTAATAGGTTTTTTTTTCACACGAAAAAACAGTTCTAACTTTTATAAAACTGTGTCATAATATCGACACTATTCGGTTACAGCTAGAAGTAAACATCATATTCATAAAGACGTGACTCTCAGGAATATCGAAAAAGACACCCATCATAATTATCATTCGGCTCTAAGCATACACAAGCCAGAAGTCTTCATAACTTAAGAACATATAGTCCCAAAAACAAATTAACATGGCTGGTATAACTCAATGTAACTAAAGTAAACCAGAGTCTGTCATCAAGTTTCCAGAGTATTCCTCCAAATGAAGTGCACCTGTACCCAAACCGATAGCCCTTTTACAAAGTTCATCTACCAAAGCATTATACTCTCTGTAGACATGCTGAAAAGAAAGGAAACTAAAATGTCTGAATTAGTATTTAACGTTGAATAGCCAATGTTTCAGTGCAACAGAGTGAATCTCATGTTTGTTCAATGCCCAGTCAATTATAGCTTTTGAATCGCCTCTAACCTGTAAAGACAAAAAAAATTATGTAGTGCAAAAAACAGAAGCCCCCACATGGCCAGCAGCTCAGATTTTGTGTTCGTACTAGAACCAATATCCATGAGTACTTTGTAAGAAAGAATGCTATCAACATATATCACAATCCCTGCCCCACAGGAACCAGCATTAGCAGCTCCGTCAAAAAATCCTACAGTCCCAACTCGCACATCTGTAGGAGAGAAAATGCATCTAACCGAAGCTGAAAAAGATGAGGACAAAGTAAGAATAGTGGTAGAACAGACCTTCGAAATGATGTTATACCTGGAAACAGGCAGATTCTGGAAAATGAAGGCGTTACGTCCTTTCCATAATTCCCATATAAGAAGACATGGAACTACAAGGGATAGACTAGACAGCCTCTACCACTGCTCGAAGTTGTCCACAAAAGAAGGGATATCCCAATGCCACGCACCCCTAAGCTGTCGACAGGTATCATGGCCGACCTATCTAAAAACATGGCATTCTTCGAATAAATGCTCAGCTGTCTCTAAATCTTCAAGGAAAAAAATACATCTCCTGGGACCCGAGAAACCACGGCGTTGAAGAATATCCCATGTAAGGATTTTGTGATTAAAGGCCAACTAGCAGAAATATTTTACCTTACTCATGACTTTCAATTTCCACAGAGCCACGTACCACCATCGACCAACCGAATCCTCCGAGGCTTTGAGAGAAGCTAGATAGGCCAAACCCGCACTGACGTTCCCCGATTGTCTATTAGCTTTCCAGATAATCCTGTCAGGAAAATTGTTAAGAGTGATGCCCATCGCATATAGACAGTCTCTAAAGTTACTCCATTCAGTCACCAATTCCTTGAATAGACCCAAGTCCAAAGATGATCGCCAGCGGGGGAGATGACTATCCGATGGAACAAAAACCTGTTTAAGAAAGACCAAATCTTTATTGTGGAGCCACTCCAGGAGAGACTGGGATAAAGTAAAATCAATCATTCCCAAGATTAGATCCAGACCGAGGTAGATCAGAGTTCCACGACCGACCAGCCAGCATATATCGGGCATAATAATGGGCATCGTAGAGAGTAGGCTGCGCCAAATCAGGGATGCTCTATCCTGTTTAAAATTGGCTCTGCGCAGCCAGATGTTCAGCGGCAATCTTGCCATATACTTCGAATTAATGATGGATCCCCACAGGCCCACATGGTTTAAAGCTTGCCACAAGCTCTTGGCGCACAACGAAAGATTGAAATGTTTCAGGTCTTTTAAGCTGTAATATCCCAAATCCTGATATTTTCTATTTCTATGCAAATATTCTGATACAACGGGGCATGCAAACTGCCATGCAAAAATCCCTATTTTATAGCAAAAATTAGGGTTAGGGTTTGTGAGATAGAATGAACACTTACCACTGATAAGCTGGCTGGACTGCTCCTGAGAGGGTATGCAAGCATCAAGAACTGAATCAAAGATGGACTGATATCTTCCGCTTCCGGTGAAACCCCAGCAGCAAGAATCCCCGATCAGATAAGGTTGACGTTTTCAGTGAATGAGGTGTCTGATGATGCTACCGATTTGCAGGACTGATAGCCTTCCCGTGCTGGAGAGAATGCCTGGTACATGTGGAGTTTCTGAGGTCTCTAGGCAGGCTAGCGAATTTATCCAAAGAGGCAGCTGCTCACGCCCTCTTAATCCTGGAATCGCTGATAACTGCTCCGAATGAGCACGGTCGGATCTGATAATCACCGGATGCCGGAGTAGGATGTTGATGATGAGAATGGTGCCTGAGTTTCAAAGAAAAACTGAGATCTGAAGACCCAGCACTGATTAGGGCTTTCTGGATGAAAACGCCCCTTACGGCTGCACACATGTCCCTGCAACGATCTATACCATATACTGGATAACTTATGAATGAAATGTAAGAGCAAATGGTGAACCTGTATGGCTTACCCTGAATGAGACTAGGGTAGATGTTTCACTACCGAAATCCCGGTAGCTGAAGACTCCGTCTCCAACCCCAACTGTTGTGCGGCACGCTGTGCTGCTATCCAAGAGCTCCCAAAATAATAATCATCAAAAGTGAAGTCTCCTTTTGCTTTATCCCTCTTTTATAACTTTCAACTGCGAAAACCCTAATCTTTGACCTAATTAGGTAAGTTTATATTCTAATTTGCAGTTGACTTGCATGCATGCGGATGGAGACTTAATGAGTGCATGCATCATTGATGGCATGCACGGAGGTGGCCTTTGGCCCCGGTGGCCCTTCTTGACCTAATGATGATGCCCTAGATTTTCTATGGATGGCACCAGTCCTTAGATGATTCCCTAGCTGTCAGTAACCGCTCGAACCCACAGGAATCACATAGGTTAGCGGTTTTTGGACTTCAAGGCCTAATTAGAAGAGGACATTACAATCCTCCCCACTTGAGATTGCTTGTCCTCAAGCAACTTCAAACTGGGATGCTGCAATACCTGTTCACCTTCCCACGTGGCATCCTCTGGCGGTAGTTCTTTCTGTTGAACCAAATATTCTCTGATTACGCTGTTCCTGAGCTTCCTTTCTCTAGTCTGTATGATCCGTTCGGGAATCAATATCAGCAGTCCTTCATCATCTAAAGGAGGCAATTCTGTAGATGGAGCAATGTGTTGCCCAAGGGTCTTCTTCATATTAGATACATGGAACACATTGTGAATTTTGCTTTCCTGTGGACGTTCTAGTTCATATGCCACCTCTCCTACCTTCTTGATTATTCTGTATGGTCCGTAGAAGCGGGGTTTTAACTTCTCTGCTCCTTTCTTCTTAAGTGAGGACTGTCTGTAAGGTTGGAGCCTTAAGTATACCAAATCCCCTACCTCAAAGCTCCGCTCAATCCTGTGTTTGTCGGCATACAACTTCTGTTGATTTTGGGTTGTTTGTAAATTTTCCTTCAATATTTTCAGAATGTCTTGACTATAATGTATCCAATCCTTAGCCTTAGGAGCCCTACTATCTCCAAATGTCAAATCTGCATAGTCCAATGCCTCATAACCGTATAATGCCTTAAAAGGAGTCATCCTAATAGACATGTGATAGGTAGTATTGTAGCAATACTCCCCTAGGTGTAGCCATTTGATTCAGGTCCGTTGGTGTCCTGCTACATAGTTTCTTAAATATCCTTCAATCCACTTGTTGACTATTTCCGTTTGTCCGTCACTCTGGGGATGATAACTTGTACTAGTAGCCAGTTCGGTCCCCACCAATCTGAACAGTTCCTGCCAAAAGGCACCTGTGAATCTGCTATCCCGATCACTGACAATGGTCTTAGGTAACCCGTGTAATCTAAAGACTTCCCTGAAAAATAACTCAGCTACTTGAGCCGCCAAGTAGTCTGATGATATCGAAAAGAAATGTGCAAACTTGGTCAGTCTGTCAACTACTACATATAAACAATCTCGCCCTTGGACTTTGGGCAATCCTAAAATAAAGTCCTTGGAGATGCTTTCCCACTTCTGTTCTGGAATCCGCAGTGGCTGGAGTAGCCCTGCTGGATGGGTGTTCTCAATCTTGTTCTGCTAATAGATGCCATATTCCCGTACATGCTGCATAATTTCCCCCTTGAGGCCCTTCCATGAGAACCTCTCTCAGATCTGCCTATAGGTCTTTAAGAAACCTTGATGCCCTGATAAAGGAGAATCATGGGCTGCCTGAATGATCCTTTTCCTCAATGTGGATTCTGGGACGAGGTATATTCTGTTTTTGTAATAGATGATGTCGTCAACAATCCTGTACTTGTCATCCTGAATTTGCCCGCCCAATAATTCGCAAGCGAATTTATTTTTGGAGTATTCTACCAAGAGAAGTGCCCTCCAATCTGTGGATATACTACTGAGAGATAATGAGGCGGGACGCCTGGATAATGCATCAGCTACAACATTATTCTTACCTTTTACATACTCGATCTCGAAATCATAGGCTTGTACTTTGCTGACCCATTTCTGTTGCCGTTCATTCAGTTCCTTCTGCTCAAGGAAATACTTGAGGCTGTTATGATCGGTTTTGATTTTGAACTTACTACCCACCAAGTACTGTCTGAATTTTGTGAGAGCATGTAAGATGGCTAGCATCTCTTTGTCATATATGGAGTAATGGCGCTCGTAGTTCTTCAGTTTACGGCTCTCAAATGCAATAGGATGATGGTTTTGCATCAACACTGCTCCTAACCCTTCCCCTGAGGCATCACATTCTACTACAAAGGGTTGTGAGAAGTCTGGTAATGCTAAAACTGGACCGAAACTCATAATAACCTTCATCTCCTCGAAAGTTTTCTATGCTAAGTCTGTCCAAGTGAACACTCCCTTCTTGGTGAGATCTGTGAGGGGCGCTGCAAATTGGGAGAATCCCTTAACGTACCATCGGTAATAAGTGCACAAACCTAAGAAACCTCTCAATTCTGTAACTGTTTTTGGCGCGGGCCAATCTCTGATAGCTCGGATTTTCTCCATATCAACCTGTACTCCTTCTGCATTGATTATGTGTCCTAAGTACAGCATTTCCTTCATGCCAAACTCACACTTGGACATTTTCGCATAAAGCGAATGTTCTTCTAAAATACTCAATACTTCGTCCAGGTGTTGCAGCTGCAACTGTTTTCCCCAAATTTCTTAAATTTTGGTCCCCTCCTCATGATTTAGCGTTGTTTTGAATCGTTTGGATCCTTGAACCTTTTTGGTCATGCTTTAATTTTGAATGATTTTGAAGATTGACTCTCGGCCTGTTTTCAAGAAGTTGCTTGTGTTTGAAAATTGTTGTGGGTCGCAGATTTGGAGTTTTATTTGCTACTCGAAGATGAATCAGACCTTTTGTTCTTTTGTAAAACCGCTGTCTCGGAGGTGAAGCAGTTTGTCCGTTGCTAAATTCTTGAGCTTTCAAACACTTAGCATTTTTTATTTTGATCAGAGGCTGTTGCCTGTTCGTCTTCCGCCGTTGCGGCTCCCAAAGCAGCTAAGCACCCGAAATATAAAGCGCTCCGCCCACCGATGTGTGTCAGTCTTTCAGTCGCATGTCTGAAGTCTTTTCTCTTCCGCCATTGCGGCTGTGCAAAGCACTTGTCCTCCGAGGTCGATGTCTTTCCGACTTCCGATTGGGAGCTTTCCCGCCCACATTTTAGGTCATATCTTTTTCGACCCCGATAGGTTAAGTGGGTTCGCAGTGCCCGTCACCTTTTAAGACCCGCGTATGCGGCTGTGGATAAGTCTACCCCGTTGATGTCAGCATTCTAAGCCGCCGAGGAGTTTTTCGTTTTCCATCGATTGGTGGTTTCTTTCGAACACGTAGGTAGACGAGATGGTGGTATCGGCATTTGTTAAGTTCTCATAGCAGTGATGCACATGGCCTTTCGTGTGGATTAGCCGTGTTGGTTGATATAATTTGACGTTTCGTTTCAGAATGCAATCCCAATGACTGATGCACATTGATTAACTGCAGGTGGACTCAAGGGACTGTTCAGACTACCGCGGCGCGAAGGCATAGCTGGGCAGTTTTGGAAAAGGTCGAACCGTAGCCAGCAGAATCATGAGGAGGGCAAGGGGAGTAAAAGACAAAAGCGCACACCTGAAAGATCTATCAGTTAATACGCGGATCATGAGCGCGTACAGAAAAAATAAAATGGGAATATGAAATGTTTTGAGGGACCGAAAGGTCACACGTTTGGGGGCAGCCCAAACGGTCAGCTGTTTTAGTTTAAATATTGGAAAGTTAGAACTTAGTGGGGGATTTTTCCCAGTTAGACAAGTAATGAGAGATTGTAAGAAGAACTCCTTTTTTTTTGCAATAAAGAATTATTGTTTGCCTGTAGGAGAAAGATTGGTAGGACGTTCAAATGATATGCTATGGATTGGTGAAAGATGAACTATTTCGTTTTTCAGCTTTTGTCCATTAACTGTGAGATCGTTCTAACTCTTAGAGCCTATGTTCTTGTTTGAATGATTTCTGGTTCATTCTGTGAAATTACCACCATGAGTAATGAATGTTGTTCATAAACAATTAGCTATCTGATTGTCTAAATATCTTAATCATTCATGTGTTGTGGGAAGAATATCAGCTATCTGTAATTTCTCTTTATAATGCATGCACAATATACATTACTCATAAATAAGTTACAATTCGGCTCCCCGGGGATAGATAGATAGTTAGTTTTACTTTATTTCTGTATATGTGATTTAGATGCTTGTGAGGTCTAAGACGAGAGGTGAGAACCTGCGCATCACTTTGTGAATACTCCCTGCATGGTTAATTAGGCACGTGCATTTCATATCTTAAATCAAAAAATACAAAAATATATACGGTGGACCGGGCCACAACTGGTAAACCCTTTAGTTTTTGTTACTTGACTTACGGTAACCGGACCGCAAACCGGACGGATTCCCCATACCATACAGTCACGGGCTAGTTGGAAATGTTGACTGGGGAGAATCCCTTGTTGTTGTTGCCTGCAAATTTCCAGGCCTCAACACCAGGTGTTTCAGATGCTCTTCTCATGTTTTGCTGTAAATCAGGATGTCATCAAAAAATACGAGCAAAAACTTACGCAGCTGTGCTCTGAAGGTGTGGTTCATGCATAACTGAAAAGTGGCTAGAGCACTGGTAAGTCCAAAGGGCATGACCAAAAACTCATAGTGACCATAGTGACAACGAAAAGCTGTTTTGGAGATGTCCTGGTCCCTTACCCTGATCTAATGGTATCCCGAGCGAAGATCAATCTTGGAGAAGTATTGAGCTCCCCGAAGCTCATCCATGAGTTCATCAATCCTGGGAATGGGATACCTGTTCTTAATGGTCTTTTTGTTGAGTGCTCGATAATCGATGCACATTCGCAGGGTACCATCCTTCTTTTTTACCAGTACTACTGAGGATGCGAAGGGGCTAGAACTGGGCCAAATATATCCAAGCTCCAGTAATTCTTTGATTGTTTTCTCAATCTCATCCTTGTATCTTTTGGGATGCCTGTAAGGAGTGGTGATGACTGCTTGTGTCCCCTCCTCTAGCTCGATGATGTGTTCAAAACCTCGGTTTGGTGGTCTACCTGATGGAAGGTCCTGAAAAACCTTTTCATGTTTTTGTAGCAAGGTTTGAATGTCCCTTGGGTGTTGTGTGCTGGTCTCTAGGGGTTTCTTGAAGGTGACCAAACATTCTACAGCCCATTCTATATCATCCTGTTGGAGTACTGGCTCCATTCTCTGTGACCAGACCGGTTTTGGGGGATAAGTGTTCATGCCCCTCAAAAATACCCATTTGTTGTCGGGCCCCTGGAATCCCATTTCCATTGCCCTGTAATCTGTAGTGTATTTCCCCATGGAATAAAGAGACTGAACACCCAATACTACATGAGTATCCGATACATCCACTACGTAGAAGGAATCTGTCATCTGATAGTTTTGTAAGGTGACATTCAATTTTGGGATCCAGTAGTTGCACTCCATGCTGGATTTCCCGGCTACTGCTACAGTGAATCCTTCAAACTTCTCGGTCTGAATACCTCTCTTGGCTACCCAAGTGGAGTCAATGAAATTGTGGGTGGCTCCCCCATCAATCAATACTCCTACTCTGTGACCCTGTACTACTCCCCTGACCCTGAGAGTATGGAATCTTGGTACTCCAGATAATGTAGCAATGACTCTCTCTGGTGTATCACCCTGGTGTGATTCCTCCTCAGCTGCCCGTAGTTCTTTTGTGGCTTCCTGCTCATAGTCGTCCTCATCACTGTTTTAATATACCTCAATGTAGTGAGCCTTCACCTTCCCTGCACACCTGTGTCCTGGTACCCATGGTTCTTGACAGGTGAAGCATAGTTTCTTCCTTCTCAAATCTTTCCTAGTGTCCTCATCTAACCAGGTTTTCTTGGGCACATCCTGCTGGAAAGGTTTCCTGTCCTTGTCCCTAACAGGAAAATTGGTTTTCAGCAGAAAATTGTTTTTGGGGACTGAATCCTGAAGATCTCGTGCTCTGTTAATGGCATCCTACAGAGTGAGGGGTTTGTAGGCTTTCACCCAACCCCGTAGTGGCTTTGTGAAGGCCTCAGTGAATAACATAGTCAATATGCTCTCTAACACATCTATTACCATGACTGCTATCCTCTGAAATTCTGAAATGAAAGCTTCTGCACTACTGGTCTGTTTGAGTTGAGCCAACTCCTTGAAATGTATCTCTGTATCCTTTCTGTCAAACCTCTCTATGAGATTCTGAGTGAACTCACCATAGGAATGTATGGTGTTGTGACCCAATGTCACCAATCTGTGGTACCACCACTCGTGAGCTTCTTCGTCCAGGTGAAGTGTAGCCAATTTAATGGCATCTGTCTCTGTCATGGGGTTGAGTTGGAAATAGGTATCCAACTTTTGAACCCATATCCTCGTTGATCCTCCGCGAGTCCCATCAAAGTTTGGGATGGTCAACCTGCCCAAGGTCTTCTGCAACTCATAGTTGTGATTGAAACCCTTGTTGAAATTCCTAGGCCTGTTCCTACTCTTCATGTTACAGAAATCTAAAAAAGACATGGCAGCATGAAACTCATCCCCTAAGTCTCTATACTCTTGTAAATAAGCCCCAAAAGACTCGCTAGGTTCTACCTGCATGATCGGGCCCCCTACTGTATCTGCCAAGAAGTGAGGCATGGTAGGCCTGTTAGAAGGTCTGCTATATATGTGCAGAGTATTTTGAATGTTAGTGTACGCTATCTTTCCACTGCTGCTTGTAGATCCCCGATCTACCGGTGAGGGAGGTGTACTGTTGATACCTGTTTTCGGTTTCACCGATAATCTATTGATTGCATTGAGTACATATTTGTGTCATTTGGCTAAGTCTTGCAATGCAGAGACCAAGCTGCGAAACTCCATCCGATCCTCTTCTTCTCCCATTCCTTTTCCCCTATCCGAGTGTATACCTGTTTGTTCCATGTCTGAATTGGTATCTTCTAGTTGGATATCCTCAAATTCCCCTATGTATCTACTCTTCCTCCTCCTATAGATTACAAAAGGGTCTCCTTCTGTATTCATCTAAGTTTCATTTCTTAAGCCCACAGCTGGCCAAGAAGATAGCTCTGATACCACTGTAATATCCCAAATCCCGATCTTTTCTATTTCTATGCAAATATTCTGATACAACGGGGCATGCAAACTGCCATGCAAAAATCCCTATTTTATAGCAAAAATTAGGGTTAGGGTTTGTGAGATAGAATGAACACTTACCACTGATAAGCTGGCTGGACTGCTCCTGAGAGGGTATGCAAGCATCAAGAACTGAATCGAAGATGGACTGATATCTTCCGCTTCTGGTGAAACCCCAGCAGCAAGAACCCCCGATCAGATAAGGGTGACGTTTTCAGTGAAGGAGGTGTCCGATGATGCTACCGATTTGCAGGACTGATAGCCTTCCCGTGCCGGAGAGAATGCCTAGTACATGTGGAGATTCTGAGGTCTCTAGGTAGGCTAGCGAATTGATCCAGAGAGGTAGCTGCTCACGCCCCCTTAATCCCGGAATTGCTGATAACTGCTCCAAATGAGCACGGTCGGATCTTATAATCACCGGATGTCGAAGTAGGATGCTAACGATGAGAATGGTGCCTGAGTTTTGAAGAAAAACTGAGATCTGAAGACCCCGCACTGATTAGGGCTTGCTGGCTGGAAACCCCCCTTACGGCTGCACACGTGTCCCTGCAACGATCTATACCATATACTGGATAAATTATGAATGAAATGTAAGAGCAATGGTGAACCTGTATGGCTTACCCTGAATGAGACTGGGGCAGATGTTTCACTACCAAAATCCTGCTAGCTGAAGACTCCGTCTCCAACCCCAACTGCTGTGCGGCACGCTATGCTGCTATCCAAGAGCTCCCAAAATAATAATCATCAAAAGTGAAGTCTCCTTTCGCTTTATCCCTCTTTTATAACTTTCAACTGCGAAAACCCTAATCTTTGACCTAATTAGGTAACTTTATCTTCTAATTTGCAGTTGACTTGCATGCATGCGGATGGAGACTTAATGAGTGCATGCATCATTGATGGCATGCACGGAGGTGGCCTTTGGCCCCGGTGGCCCTTCTTGACCTAATGATGATGCCCTAGATTTTCTATGGATGGCACCAGTCCTTAGATGATTCCCTAGCTATCAGTAACCGCTCGAACCCACAGGAATCACATAGGTTAGCGGTTTTTGGGCTTCAAGGCCTAATTGGAATAGGACATTACATAAGCCCCAGCCTCCCCAACACTTGGGTCTAGACATTGATCTACAACTTGTCAAGTGAAGTTTTTTCTTATCAATCACTCCCATCCATAAAAAGTGGAAAACAATCCTACGACCTATAGGATCCTAGTCGGAAGAAGGAACAGTGACATCCAGTACAAGGTAAAGATTTGGAGAACTGAAGTGGCCAGAGTAACATGACCGCCCATAGATAACCATCTAGGAACCCAGCGGTTGACTCGATTTTGAAACTTTCAAACTAACCGAGCCCAATCCCCACAGCGGTAGTTTTTAGGCAAGAGGTGAAATCCTAAATAGGAGAGGCCTTCCTCTAAAGGTTTCCACTGAAAAGTAAAAAGATTGCCAACCAGTAACTTCACATCCTCTGAAATGTTCAAAAAACCAAAGGCCGACTTTCTCTCGCTAACAGACATGCCAGAAGCTTTGCAAAATAGATCAATCAAAGACTTGAAATGCATCCATTCGAGCAAACTCCCGTCCCCAAAAAGAAGGATGTCATTCACAAATAAAATATGCGTAAGAAACACCATTCCTGACACCTTACAACACTTGATCTTATTTTCCTTTTTCGCTTGGGATATGAGGAGGTTCAATCCTTTTATGATTAGTAGAAACAAATAGGGCGAGAGTGGGCACCCCTGCCGGATACCCCGGGATCCCAAAAAAATCTCAGTCGAAACACCATTGATCAAAACCGCAAAAATAGCAGTGGTTACACAAGCCATAACCCATTTAACCATATCAAACAGAAGACCAATCTAAAGAAGTATTAACCTGAGCAACGACCAATTGACTTTGTCGTAAACCTTCTCTAAGTCAAGCATCAGAGTGATGGCCAGAGAGCGTTTAGTCTTGATGGTGTGAAGACCTTCATGTACAATCCCAACCGCGTCCATAATCTGTCAATCCAGTAAGAATCCAAATTGTTCTACCGAAATATGAATGCTGAGGAATGGCTTGATCCTCTCCGCAATGCTGAGGAGACAACTTTATAAAGGAGATTATAGAGAGTAATCAGTCTAAAGTCTCCAAAAGCAGCTGGCCTATCCACTTTAGGAATCAAGGTCAAAAAAATGCTATTAAGAGAATCCAGGATTGAACCTGACAAACGTGTATCCTCAATCGCCAAAACCAATTCCTAGCCGAGCAAATCAAATAAGTGAAGGTAGAAATCGACAGTCCAACCATTAGGCCCATGATTCTGAGAAATAGGACCTGGCAATTCTCTTGATGGAACCATGCTCGGAAAGTATGGTGTTATCCTTGTCCACGGCTTCCCAAATGGAATTGTTGACCCTTCGCTTATTTGCAAAATTATGAAAGTAACGAGTATTTTCGTCACCAGCAAGTAGCCAAGTAGCCCTGCTTTTCTGTCAGAGGGTCTCCTCCTTATGGGTGAGGAGTTTCCTGAGCTTGTGTAAAAGAGCCTTCATGGGACTAGCAGAACTGGAAGAAGAAGACGAAATCAAATCCCATTCATTCCTGATTAAAACATTGAAGTCCTCCTCTGAGAGCCAGGTGGGATTGAACTTGAAAGGGTATGAAATGTAAGCTCTGTCGAAATCCATCTGAAGGATGACCTCCCGATGGTCCGAGACTCCACTAGACAGGTTCCAAGTTTTGTAATTCCCCAGAGATTCACATAAATTAACCGCCATGAAGAAGCGGTCCAACCGCTTCGCAATAAAGAGAGGACCAACCCGCCCGTTGAACTAAGTTGGCGATAAGAAAGCCTAATCAATGTCCTGAAGGTTAGAATCCTCGAATAAAGAGATGAAGTAGTCAGCCTACATATCACAGGGTCTTCCCGCAACACAAACTTCATCCACGGACTATGTAAAGTTCAAGTCCCCTGCCAGTATAAGGTAAGGTAAGTCAAGTAATCCACAAGACCTGACAGAATCCTAGAAGACTTGGCGATTATCATAAGGCCCATAAATATTAAGAAGAAAGACATGATGATTGAATCCTAACAGCTTTCCCTAAAGTAAAATACCCGCTACATAGTTGAAAGCTTGAAAATCCGCCAGTTAGGGGTTCCAGGCCACAAGGGAACCCCCGGACATACCTAGAGCATCTCACGCACAAACCCTCAAATTTGGATGCAGACGTAAAAAATGATGGTCACTCAAGGACATGGTCTCTTGAAGAAGAACCATTGCAGGTGAACACTGGTCAAGTAATCTCCTTAAGGCAACATGTTTCGGGCCTCCGCCCAACCCTCTAATGTTAAAGGTGAAAAGATTCATCGATTAACCTGTGGAAGGGCTGAGCTATCTCCAAGAGCCCGGGATAAGGAATCAGAACCAGTGAAAGGGGTCGTCAAGAGCCCTCTCCTGGCCAGAGGAACTACCTTAGGATTGATGTAGGACTGGTCATGGATCGAATCTTTGAGCCCCTTCATGTTACCCTTTCCAGCCTTCTTTGGTTTGCGGATGGAAACATTAGCCGTGCGAATCGCAGAGAGGGGAAAAATATCAGAGGATGGGGACCCTTCTACTTTGAAAATTCTAAGAAGCGAAAGAGAAGCCAAGGAGGGATTGAGAAAGGGCTCACCACTGGTAGCAAGCGACAGAGAGGTATCCAATGTCTGGCCGAGAAAAGACACATCATCAGGGGATCTATCTAAAAGTGGTGAGGGTGACAAGGAAATATTTAAGTTAATTCCAAAAGAAGGTGAAGGCGAGATAGGGAAATCCTCGAAAGACCTAGGGAGAGGTCCCACAGGTTCCCTCGCCGAGATCTGCCTCAACGAGCAGATAGAGGGAGAAGGAACATCCCTACTCCCAGTAAGAGATAAAGGAGGAGGTGACTTCGAAGAAGGATGTGATGGAATCATAGTCGAGGCAAGAGCATTATCAATTACAGACGACACCACAAGAGAAACAAGTATATCTTCAACAGAGAGAAATTTCAGTAAAAGAGGAATATGGTTTGTAAACTTACCCACAAATTTGCTTGTCGAGACCCTGTCCAAAGGCAACAGAAAGGTGGTCTCCCTATCCACCTTCTGTTGAGGCTCCCCCTGAGTCTCCACATCAAACCAGACCCTTTAAAGGGCATGAATCCTTGGAGTGACTCGTCATCCAACAGTAATGGCATCTAAAAGCAACCTTCCAATTTTCAAGCTTTTGGATGAAACAACCACCATCCCACAAAACCTCAAGTTCGTCAGGTAAACCTTTAGAGAGGTCCATGTCTACCATGACTCGAGGAGTCGAGCGGTCAAACCCCAAGAGCTTATCATCCTCGATAAGCATAAAAGACCCAACTGCGTTAGCGACAACCATGAAACCTTTAAGATTCCAACATTGGATAGGAAAGTCAGGCAAAATTACCCATAGGTGTCTCTGGCATAACTTCTCTGACCTAGGATCAAAACTAGCATACCAACACTTGAGAACAAGAGAGCCTTCTCCCAGAATCCAGTATCTGCTCTCGACTAAACCACAGTCTTCAGTCTTCCATCGTAAGAAACTGGAATAATGTCCAACCATTAACAAGGGTTAAAACTTTTGGTACAGACTTTAACAAGGCATGTAATAGGTTAGATTACACGTGTGAATGTAAATTCAAAGATCATGCTCCAACGCACTTGAAGTTTTTAAAGTCCCTCTCATAGGGTTAGAATAGGGTTACATATTCTAGTTGTGGAGTTTTTTTTTTTATTATTATTTCTATAAGCTAAGTATTTAAGTTACATATTGTTGTTTTTGTTGAGTATTATCACTTTCAATTGCTTAAATTTTGTGATATAGTTTTGATTTTTTTATAGTTTGTAATCATATTGAGAAGAATTTTGGAATTATATATATATATTTTTAATTTTAATATCGGTTTATTCAATAAAGTTTTAAAAATATTATATTGTAAATTTTAGTTTATTTTAGTATAATAAATACTTTTAGATTTTGGAAGGAAGTCCTAATTTGTAATAAAAATATATTTATAAAAAAAAATAACTTCAAATAGTTTAAGGTTGTTCATCATAGATGATATTGTTACTTTATGCAGTTTAAGTTATTATGGCCTCCTATTGAAGGCTAGGTGGTTGAGGCAATAAGTTATAATTTTCTCCATCTAGAATCAAAACCCATGACTATATGTACATGGCACCTATGGGAGCAACTTTCAATTTTACAATGATTCACTTTCTAGTTAGGAATTTTGTTATTAGTAAAACATAACTTCTAATTATAATTAAACCTTGTTTTATTTAAATAGAAGAATTAAAGTATACAATGATGAAGAGAAAATAATGTTTAGTAAACATGTGAAGGAAACATAATGCAAACAAAATATTTTAGAAAAGTAGAAAGAAACAATGGCACGTTCACATATAATGGAAGTTTTATCTTGAAATCTCCTTGAAAAGAAAAACCAACTCGTTGTATTTACTAAATCATTCATAATACAAAATATTTATCTACAACATCACTTTAAAATCTGAATTTGCTAATCAAGCTCGATCTTGCTAATTCTAACATATTTATATTTAAGAATGACAAATACTCATGTTCTACCTTTTTCAATGGTAAATGGATCCAAAGAGGCGTTATCCTCGACATTTTATGTTTCTATAGCTATGTCTTATAACAAGAGTTATTGGCAATGTAAAGGACATTGCCACCTCCTAGTTCTTGTTAATTGTTAATTCATTGTTAGTAAGTTTGATGACATTAGCCATTATATTAATATAATGATATAAACATTGTGAATATGTTTTGTTATTATATATTATGTATTATAAAGTCTTGCAATGAGATTTTTTTATAATTTATTATGTAAAAGAAAGTTAAGTAAAATTTACATGTGACCTTTTGAAAAATAATTAAATTAATTGAATTATCTTTCTTAAAATATTTTAATATCCATTATATATAAACATTAAAAATAAATATTATACATATAGAGAGAGAAAGTGAATAAACTTTTAATAAAAGTCTTTTCATTAGAATTCTATGCTAAATTTTATTTTAATATTCATTATATATAGACATTAAAAATATTATGTAGAAAATGAATAAACCTTTTAATAATGAAAAAATTGTTGGTCTTTTTTCATTAAAATTTTATGTTAAATTTATTATTTTGTAAATAGACATAACTAGTTTTAAATTGGGATACAAATACCATATCAATAAATAGCAATTATTATCTATTTTATTTAAAATCAATTGAATTATTTTAAAATATTTTAATTCCATCTTTATATAGAAGTTTAAATAAATACATTCATTTGAAATACCAAGCAATCCCAAGTGGTTTACAAATTGGTCCCTTGGAAACACCCTGATAAAACTACAACTTGATCAATACCCCTCAAACCACATATCCTCCACATCTCCTCACTGAGAGGAGGTTCACAAAGTCTTAAGTGAACAATTATAACAAATTCTATAATCCAAGTGACATGTTTCAAATTTATAGTGTACATATTCTAGTGCACATCTTTCAAATATTATGAACAACATTAAAAACTTAACATGCTAACACAATATAATGCTAGTTTAATTTTGATTCAATCCAATATATCATGGTATAAATATCTCAAAAATAAAACGTTGTTGTGATGAGTTAATTGCCAAAGTCAATAGGCAATTGGTTTAATACAATGGCAAAATTGCATACATAATGAATAATGCATGTATAAAAGAAATGCCTAGAATTGTATGTCTTTCATCTATTCTTCCTCCTAATAGATTAATAGAGTCTTCTCACATCAAATGACATGAATAATAGATAGGTAAATAAAGATAAATTACTAATTGGTGAGGTGCTCATTTGTCATTATTACCATATGGTTGCAAGTCAACATTGGGTATTGTTCGTTGAACATTGATCTTGAATTTAAGTTCAATTATCTCAATCAAACATCAAATTATATGAATAGAGAGTACATATGTGTGATGCCCTTCTTTGTGATTATTCTCATTGTGTCATAAGCCACCATTTGGTATCATTGATTTAATATGTAATATTGAATTTAATAAATTCTTAAGATTTATTTTCTCAAATTAAATAGTACATTATTAGATATTTTAAGGTAGTTTTTTTCAAGTTTCATACTCTTATGGATTATGGCTAATTAAATAGTTTAGATCTTATTTTCTTGATAGGAAAGAATATATTTGTATGAAAATTAGTTTTGATTTGATTATATACATATTAGAAATACTAATTATTTATGAAATTTTTCTACAAGTATGGTTTAACAAATTATTTTTTAAAGAGTGAAAAATTTATAGTATCTATCAAATTGTGATAAGATTTTAAGTTTCATCATTTTATTGATGGTAGGGAAATTGGGGTTTGATAGCTATGAAATTTTGTGGCAATTTTGTTTCCTTTTCTTTATAATTTTGTGGCAAAAGTGCCATATTTATATAGTTTAATAGTTGTTAGCAAATGTTGTGACATTGCCACCTTATGACTCTTGTTTTTTATAAATTGAGAATAGAATGATTTCTTTATAAAGCAAGTATATGTATTTGTATTGTAACACAATTTTGAAAGAAAACCATTGGTGATTTTTTATTTTATTTTTAAAAATTGAGAATAGAAAAAAATTGATGATGATTTTTTTTAAATAAAAAAAAAAAACATAAAATATTACATTTAATTTTTTTTTAAATAAATTTAGAAAAGGATTGATGATGAATTTCTATTTTATTAAAAAAATATATTTAAAAACATTTCCTATAACACTTCATCAATAATTTGTCTTTATAAAGTAAAAGTGGGAGTTTATATAAAATAAAGTTAGTGTTTGTATTTATTTAAACATGTTTGTGAAAGAGAAAGGTTAATATTCTCAATCGAAGTTTAGTCAACTCACAACCAAAGATCCAAGTACAGGCATCTTGATCTAAGAGAGTATATGCCTATGAATTATAAAAGTGTGTTTTATATAAATAAAAGTTGGTTGTGACGTGAGTCAAGGTTTCAAGTATAAGTATTGGCTGTTTCAAAAGTATATGCCTTTAGAATATAAAAACAAAAGTAGGTTGTGAGGGCATTCTTTTATAGGTGTTCATTGGTTGTAGCTTGGGTGGTTGGGAAGAATGAATGTTATCCTCTTCATCTAGGTTCAATTCTTATAAGTGACATGTATATTCTTGTTGAGCCACTATGAATATATGAATTATGATTGAATGTAATCTCGATTCTGGTGCTGATATGACGATGACAGGTGGGATAGCCCTCTAACAAAAATGGTGAACCACCTCTTATCCCTTTAAAAAGGTTTTTTTAGAGGACATTTTTTTTGTAAAAAAAAGCAATACAATTATTAGTTTTCATATACAACACCTTATAGACTTTGTTTTCACTTCAGATTGCAAATTATGTAATATCTGTTATAATTGCAATTTTTATCACTACAACAAAAGAGAAAAGCAACATGGTTGCTTACCTACCTTTGAGACATGGAGCTTTAAATGTGATTTGCAATAGCTCTAAAGGAAAATTGTTTTTCTTAGTGTGATAGAAATGATCATGTCTTTGTGAAAATTAGAAAAATAAAAGTTTACAAATTTAGGATATACACATGTTTAAGAAAAATATCATTTTCAATGCCTATGTTATCTTAGATGTTCTATATTTTTTTGAAATTTGGCCTTGTAAAATCTATAAACTTAGAAAAAATTGAGCAAATCCAAAAATGATATATATTATAATTCTAAAATTAATTGCATTACTCCTTGCTCATTATCTTGATTAAAGATAGATATACTTTTGTAAACTATAAAATCATAATTGTATATTTAAAATATAAACATAATTTGCTCAAGTTTAACAAGAATAGGCTCATTGCTATTGTTTATAAGATGAGAAGTAGCCATTGTAAAACTCAAAATATGTTGAGATACAACGTAAATTGAACATTAAACATTAAATAATACAATCAAATTAACACTATCAATAATATTAAACCTAACATTCATGAAGTATAAGACTTAAATAAATAGGGTTGAGAATTTACTGTGCACTATTTGATTATTCTCGAGAATTTTTTTCCAGAAGAAAAATAGTTGTTCCTTGTTATTCAATATTGAATCAAAGGTAATTTGTTACATCGGCGTGATATTGGGATATCATTTCATTACAAAGTCAAAAGTCTGATCATAAGCCCATACAATGCCATCAATAGAGATATGAAGGATCACAAAAGTCACCATCCAACAGCCATCTTTAGACAAAAAGTACATCCAAAATGTCCATAGAGAAGACAAAAAAAGCCCAGATCATTTTATCCAAAGAAGTGCTCAAGGAAGAGTACTAATATCAAACACTAATATCTTGATTTAGAAGAAGAAAGGAGGTCATATCTTGATTTCATGTGAAGTACTATAAGTCACATTTGGATAATATTTTTTTTTAAACTTTTATCCATGTATATATACCATACTACAAACACTTTGGAATTTGCGATATGCATTATGATAGTATCAATAATATAAAAGATTAAAATGTTAGGGTCAAGGAAACCTAATTGTTTTTCTGTGCTTATAGCACCTAAAACACGTTTTTTTTCTTGGCTATGGTAATAGGAATATTAATTTTTCATAGAAAAAAAAAAGTTTAAATATGAGACTTAGACAGATAATGAAATCATTAATAGACGTTGAAATATTACACATTTGTTACTAATCCTAATTTTATTAATAAAAAATCATTTTCAACATTATGAGCTAAAAAAACAAAAACAATTTTGTTAGGATCAATGTTTATGATATTTATTGTGAAGCTCACAATCACTAAACTAACCAAAAAACAAGTTGGGATGAGCAAATTTATAAAATATATGACATAGTTCAGGATGAACGTCATTTTATTTTCGCATGTTGTATTGTTAGTAATATAAGGCATAACTTTCTTGGTTTCGTAACTTATCGATCTCTACAATCTCCCAAATTTGGAAAACCACATAATTTTGGTACTTTCATTTTCAATAAATTATATGAAAACAATATTTTTAAAAATATTTAATCTAATTATCTTTATTTATTTTACATAAATGGGTATGAGATCGTATTAAAAAAATGTAGATCAACCAAACTCTAGAGATTACAAAGGTCCAAAATGGCAAAAAGAAAGTTATTTCAAGATGACCACTTACACATACTTCTACATAAGAGTACAAAAGTATCATGAGACTACAACATCTCCAAAATCTAAAACTATAGTGTCTTACATATTGATCAAGCAAGGAAATGCGTGGGAGATACAGGTAAAAACCATAAACAGAAATTAGTTTAGACCAAATTGTGTATATTGTTGGTTTCTTCCATAGAAACATCATTCCATTCTATGACATGCTCGTAATTAACCTATAATTGTTCTGAAAATGCTACAATAGTTTGTTGAAATGTTTCTTCCTCAATTGCTTTGTCCTTGACTAAACCGTTGGCGACATTGGGATGACTAATCAACTATTAAGAACCTCATGTTAGCCCAAGGTTTATATTAAAGTGTATTTTGAAATAACTAGTAAGTTTATCACATTTCATGCCTTGCTCATTTAGCTTTGCGTCCATTGATCCATATTTAACCTCTTACTTCTCCATGTGAATGATAAGATATTTTGTGTCTTGTCTAATTCCCTCTAACTATTTTGTCATTCTCTTAAGTATTTCCATGACCTTCATATTCCCATCCCCTTCAACCCCTCCCTACTCCATACTAAAATATCGAGATGGTGCACCCCCAATCCTCACCCATCACTAAGACAAAAAGCACCATGGGGCTCCCCAATAATTAAGCAGAAGAGGCAAAGAGGCATTTAGTGACAACAAAAAGGATCCCTAACCATAGATTCCCCAAACCACATATATTAAATCAAGTAGAACCATAATGCCCCAAGACACTAGAGTTTGATACATAAACAACAAGACTCTGGGACCCAAAAAACATAGAAAAAGGGGCATGGAGGCATTCAATAAAAACTAAATGGGATCTGACCATAGATACCCCATACAACAAGTAGCAAATCAAGCAGAACTAAAGAGCCCCAAGACTTTGATACTTGAAACAAAAACAATAAGAGATGTAATAAAGGATACCAACCTAAATAGAGCATATCTTTCCCAATATAATGTTGATCGCCGCCCAATGAAGCCCGAGAGAAATCATGCTCAAGAGGCTCCACTATAGTACAAGTCAAACCAACATAAAGAACTGTGAACCTTATCATCCAGCGAAAGGACAAAACAATCCCACTTGTGTAAACAATGTTCAGTAAATGCTTTGTAATTACTAACATGCCATGGATCAAAGACAATGCGTGGCACAAAGGGGCATTAATACACCCTCTCTCTCAATGAGGATGAAAATAATTGCATGCCAACCCTTATTCAAATTGTGTCGTGTATATTATTCTTTTAAGGCTTTCATTGTTAATAATGAGATTAAATGGATTCATAATACTAAATTTTATAGTATTGCTAAAGAATCCAAAACCTCTTTGGGGGGTGTTAGCACTCAGAATGTACCTAAGGTTGTAGAAGGTAAATCCCAAGGTAACAACAGAACTACCTTAAGAAAGGAATTTGGCTTCCTCCTTCCTAGAGAGGGATCTCTCACTAATTTTTAACAGGGCCGGATATAAAAATGAAAAAAAAAATCAGATTATGTTTGTGGTTGAAACAAAGCAAGCATACATTGGGCTATGGAGTCACAAATATTCATGAATCACAGAACAGTTTATAGGTGAAATTCTACAAAGGAAAGGTAGCACTTGGTTACAGTAAAAAAGTCGTTTGTCTGGTGATGAAGAAGAAATGAGAACAACCCATCAACACAAATCATCAAGAGATGAATTCTGCATCAACTTTGGTAAGAAAGATTAGTGAATACCTGAAACAATAGCCAGAGCATAACAATATGAATTTTGAACTATTACACACTCATTCTAGATATGAAGAACACATAATGGCAAGTTTAACAGGAAAGACATGCACATGGGAAAGGAAATAATAAACCATAACTATGAAATACACAGGAACCTTTGCAGCAACAGGTCAGCGTGCGGCTCTGCAATTTTATTGACGATAGATATCAAAATGCATAACATAAAATCTAACGGGTTCCAACCCTATCTTCCTCTATTGAGGGTATATTTATAGTATCATGGGCTCCCGAGACCAACCTCGAAACGGAACCAAAATTAGTTACAGCGTGGGAATCAAAATCTTAACAAATGCTTATCTAGCAGATTCACCATGATCACAAAAACAAATAAGGAAAGCACGCTAGAATGCGCATGGTGGATCAATAGGGAATTTTGACAACTGGGACTTAGGCTCACTTGATGAAAATGGCAAGCAGAACCTCTATGGTCAGTCTGCAATGGTTTTCTTCATCCTTGCATCTTCACAGAGCAAAATCATTATGGATCACCGATCTTCATCTGCTTAGATCCCGACCATTGAAAAATGCATCATCGCACTCAAAAAATTACCTTTGCATCTCCGGCTTTCAAGCGCGATATCCAATGGGTAGGAGACATGTCATTTATGCACATTTCTCATCATGCAGGCGCTCTTCTGGCTTTCAGCGTGTATGTTATACCGGCGAAATAAATCTCCATCGTTGATCTGAGATCAAGGGTGATCTAGGTTGTTGAACGCTATGGGGCCTGACAAGTTTTGCATATTGGGAAGTCTTCTTACCTCGTGCGCATGTTCCTCTTTTATGCACCGTCGATCTTAGGCAAACACTCTCTAAGTCATTGATCTGAGGTAAAGACGCGGGATACGGAAAGTGGAAGGCAAGATCCTGAATTTTCATAACCAAAACTTCATATTTACGCTTTCTGATGTTTTCCTTTCCGCCTTTTTCTTTCCGCATCGTTGATCTATGCGAGAGATTTCCGGATCGGCGATCCTGCGGATCGCGAAAGGCAGAAGTTTTAACCTTTACGACCATATTCTTATGTTTTCCACTTTCTGCCTTTCCGCTCTTTACTGGAAAGAGGATGGTAGAAATACCAACTTTTATGAGCAAATTTTGGCCCTTTCCGCTCCTGCCATTTTGTTTCCACTTGTTTCTTTCTGCATCGTTGATCTGTGCGGGAGCTTTATGAACCATAGATATTGCAGATTGCGGAAAGCAGGGACTTCAAATTTTCACGATAAAATCTTTTGGTATTTCCTCTTTCCAATATTTGCCCTTTGTTCTTTTTCAAGCCGTAGTTCTTTGGTGGAAGCACTTTGAGCCATCGGATCTCGGACTGCGGAAAGCAGAAGTCGAGATTCCAACTTTCATAACCAAATGTTTTTTCCTTTTCTGCCTTTCCTCTCCCTTCTAGACCATTGATCTATGCGAAAATTCTCTGAATCGTTGGATCTCGGACTGCGGAAAGCGGAAATCGGGTTTTCCAATATTTGCAACCCGAAATTTTACCTTTTTTGTTTTCGCCTTTTGTTAGACCGTTGATTTATGCAGAAGCTCCCTCGACCGTAGATCTTGGATTGCGGAAAGCGGAAGTTGGGTTTACTACTTTTCATAACCAAATTTATACCTCTTTTGGTCCCGATTTTCCTTTGGCAAAAATGATTTTCAGCCTTTGATATTTTTTGTTGTACATCCAAGTCGTCCATTCGTTGCAGAACCTCATTAACATTCATCAAGGTCATATGATAAGGAAATGTTCTAACCTTATTCCTCCATTCACTGGCCAAATCCCATACCAATTATTTAGCCCAAAAATGGTGCTAACAACTGGATCCAACTAGGGATGTTATACCGGCGAAATAAATCTCCATTGTTGATCTGAGATCAAGGGTGATCTAGGTTGTTGAACGCTGTGGGGCCTACCAAGTTCTGCATATTGGGAAGTCTTCTTACCTCGTGCGCATGTTCCCCTTTTATGCACCCTCAATCTTAGGCAAACACTCTCTGAGTCATTGATCTGAGGTAAAGATGCGGGCTACGGAAAGTGGAAGGCAAGATCCTGAATTTTCATAACCAAAACTTCATATTTACGCTTTCTGATGTTTTCCTTTCCGCCTTTTTCTTTCCGCATCGTTGATCTATGCGAGAGCTTTCCGGATCGGCGATCCTGCGGATCGTGAAAGGCAGAAGTTTTAACCTTTACGACCAAATTCTTATGTTTTCCACTTTCTGCCTTTCCGCTCTTTACTGGAAAGAGGATGGTAGAAATACCAACTTTTATGACCAAATTTTGGCCCTTTCCGCTCCTGCCATTTTGTTTCCACTTGTTTATTTCTGCATCATTGATCTGTGCAGGAGCTTTATGAATTGTAGATCTTGCGGATCGCGGAAAGCGGGACTTCAAATTTTCACGATAAAATCTTTTGGTATTTCCTCTTTCCAATATTCGCCCTTTGTTCTTTTTCAAGCCGTTGTTCTTTGGCGGAAGCACTCTAAGCCATCGGATCTCGGACTGCAGAAAGCAGAAGTTGAGATTCCAACTTTCATAACCAAATGTTTTTTCCTTTTTTGCCTTTCCTCTCCCTTCTAGACCATTGATCTGTGCGAAAATTCTCTGAATCATTGGATCTCGGACTGTGGAAAGCGGAAGTCGGGTTTTCCAATATTTGCAACCCGAAATTTTACCTTTTCTGTTTTCACCTTTTATTAGACCGTTGATTTATGCGGAAGCTCCCTCGACCGTAGATCTTGGACTGCGGAAAGCGGAAGTTGGGTTTACTACTTTTTATATCCAAATTTATACCTCTTTTGGTCCCGATTTTCCTTTGACAAAAATGATTTTCAGCCTTTGATATTTTTTGTTGTACATCCAAGTCGTCCATTCGTTGCAGAACCTCATTAACATTCATCAAGGTCATATGATAAGGAAATGTTCTAACCTTATTCCTCCATTCACTAGCCAAATCCCTTACCAATTATTTAGCCCAAAAATGGTGCTAACAACTGGATCCAACTAGGGATGTTATCCTCCCTACGAGGTAGAAAAGAACCCTGTAGACCAAGTGCCAAATCCATTGGGTGGCTCCCAATATTTCCTAAAATCCCTAACATGTTCTAAAAACAAAATAAACTAATGTTGAAACAAACTGAAAAATTACTGAAATAAATGCTCGCCATGTCGAGCTTATTCATACCTTCCTACCCTACTTACTAAGCATCAATGCCCAGTTAAGTAACTTTTGACTTCCAGTGAAGCCAATCAAGCAAATGATCCCATAAACCAATTTTATCCTCATGCTTGATAAAAAATAGAGATGAAACACTTATTGGGAAAAGGTTATGATAAAGGGATTGATCTTTATTGTAGAGACATAACCAGCCATTACCATTGCGAAGCTTCTCCATGTATTTTACCACTGGATCATGACAACCTTCAAATATTTATGTTATTTGTTTGCCATGACAAGGCTGCTCCAACTGCAACTCCTCTAGCACTCTGCCAAAATGCTCTTCAAGAAGACCATGCAAGGAATGCTCCTAACAATTTGCAAATGAGACATCAACTTCTTCATCTAAGATCTTAGAATTTAAAACCTAATTCCTTACAAGTGTGTCAAAGGAAATATCAATGTGTTCTTCAATAGAATCAAGAAAAATAATTTCTGAATTTAAAAAACATAAAGAAACATCCCATTTGGAATCCTCCTCTTCTTCTTGGTGATCCAATCCATTATTTTAGTCTGTTGCTTCTTGAGGTGCATCATCCAAGTGGCCATCCTCACATTCATAATATAAAGGCATGCTGAAATCTTCTTTAAACACATCACTAATGGAAACTTCAACATGTTGATTGCACTCTTCATAAGGAAAATTAGGATGACTCTCTTCATGTACATCACTAGGTTGATTATCTTCTTGCTCATCAAAAGAAGGAGTGGAAAACAGAGCAGGTTCTAGTTGTTCACCCTTCCCATCTTCTTCTTTGTGATTTAACCCCTCATGGCAAACCGTTGTTTCTTCCATAGGATGGGATTGATGGCACGATTGTTTGCCCTTTTCATTATCTATTTCTAAAAATGTCATATCCTCAATTTTTTGTGCTTGCTTAGAGATTCTACGTATATATCTCAGCAATTCAAATGAAGAATAACACAAAGGCAAATTGTCACTTTCAGCACACTCACTACCTTCTCTGTTTTCAACGTTTTGACCTTGGATTGCAATGGAATTTTCTTCATTAACATGCCTTGAACTTACAAAATCTACAACTGTTTATTTAGGCATAACATCCAAGTAGTCCTCCTCATACTCATCAGATAGAGGTGGACTAAAATCCTTTTTAAAACCATCACTAACATAATTTATTACAGGCTGATGATATCCTTCATAAAGCATATTCTTCCTTGAATAAATTGTTGCTGCGAAAGGGTAACTACTGATTGAACAAGGGCAGCCTCTTCCAGTAACAAAATTTCAAGAGTTGAAAGATATGAGGAACAATCTGATTGACATTCCCAACTTCCTTCTTGGCCACACAGATAATGACAAGAATGTTGCAAACTATCATCAGCTTCAGAAAAAAGAGATATAGTTGGTTGAAACAGAGCTTTGGCTTATGTCAACTTCAATCAAGGAAGACATTACCAACTATTGGGAATTTTCTTGCATATCATGGCAATTGGTTTGTCTTTCTTTTTGAGTTGAGTATTCCTGTAAGATTTCTAAAATCTCTTCATCCATATACTGATCATCACTGTCTATGTCTTTCAAATTTTCAATGAACTCTTTATCATGTGTACAACAATCTTGAAGTAACAGCAAATAAGGGTATTGATATTTGAAATGTTCATGAAATACTGTATGAAAGTATTTAAGGGAGGATAAACTCCCTACTGAAAATCCCTCATACCATGACCTTGCATTTCCTTCTAAACTAATCATGAATATTTTCATTAAAGAATCCTCATGCCATCCAACCCCCAGCTTATGTGTATGCTTATGAAATCTAAACAAATGAATGGCAGCATCATCACCCTTTTGATTTTTGAATCTGGGAAGATATGCTTGCCAACCTATCTGAGGTATTCGATTTGGAAAACCAAGAACGTGAGCACGATTCATAGGAGCATACCTTACAGCTAGAGAAATCATCTTGATGATGGAGAAACTGAATCAACTCCTCAAACTTTGCAACCCATTTTAATAGTGGAGCTTTTATAGAACATTACGAAGACTGGATTCTTCGTAGATGGAATCGCCAAGTGAAAGAGGCATGACCTTCTTGATGTTTGACCATTGTTCACCATCAACAGTCAGATCTAAAACTCTGTCATCCATACCCAGGGAAGATTTGAACCCTCCTCCTCGTATCGGTCCTTCTGGCCGCCAGTCTCCCCAGTGGAGTCACCTTCCAGAAGCTTTGAGTGGAGTCGCCGGAGCATATACAACCTATATGTGTCTATGACCAGTTGCTCAACTAGGTCATAGAACTAAGACAATGTCGTTTTCCCAGGGCTGATTTGCACTTTCGTCCCCAACAACGACGCCAATTTTGTTAGCACTCGGAATGTACCCAAGGTTCTACAAGGTAAATCCCAAGGTAACAACAGAACCACTTTAAGAAATGAAGTCGTCTTCCTCCTTCCTAGAGAGGGATCTCTCATTGATTTTTAACAGGGCCAGATATAAAAATGAAATAAAAATCCAGATTATGTTTGTGGTTGAAACAAGGCAAACATACATTGGGCTATGGAGTCACAAATATTCATGAATCACAGAACAGTTTGTAGGTGAAATTCTACAAAGGCAAGGTAGCACTCGGTTAGATTCAAAAAGTCATTTTTCTAGTGATGACGAAGAAATGAGAACAGTCCATCAATATAGAGCATCAAGAGATGAATTTTGCATCAACTTTGGTAAGAAAGATTGGTGAATACCTGAAACAATAGCCAAAGCATAACAATATGAATTATGAACTATTGCACACTCATTCCATATATGAAGAACACATAATGACAAGTTTAACATGAAAGACATACACATGGGAAAGGAAATAACAAACTGTAACTATGAAATACACAGGAATATTTGAAGCAATAGGCCAGCGTTCGACTCTACAATTTTATTAACGATAGATCTCAAAATGCATAACGCAAAATATCACGGGTTCCAACCTTGTCTTCCTCTATTGAGGGTATATTTATAGTATCATGGGTTCCCGATACCAACCTCGAAACAAAGCCAAAATTAGTTACAACGTGGGAATCAAAATCTCAACAAATGCTTATCTGGTAGATTCGCCATGATTACAAAAACAAATCGGGAAATCACGCTAGAACACGCATGGTGGATCAATTTGGGAATTTTGACAGCAAGGACTCAGGCTCACTTGCTGAAAATGACAGGAAGAACCTCTCTGGTTAGTCTGCAACAATTTTCTTCATCCTTGCATCTTCACACAATGAAATCATTTTGGATCGCCTATCTTCAGCTGCTTAGATCCTGACCATTGAAAAATGCACGATCGCGTTCCAAAAAATGACCTTTGCATCTCCAGTTTTTTAGTGCGATATCCAACGGGGAGGAGACACATCATTTACGCATGTTTCTCATCATGTAGGTGCTCTTCCGACTTTTAGCGTGTATGTTATACCGGCGAAATCAATCTACACCGTTGATCTAAGATTAAGGGTGATCTGGGTTGTTGAACGTTGCGGGGCCTACCAAGTTCTGCATATCGGGAAGTCTTCTTACCTTGTGCGTATGTTTCCCTTTTCCGCACCGTCAATCTTAGGCAGACACTCTCTGAGCCGTTGATCTGAGATAAAGATGCGGGCTACAGAAAGCAGAAGGTGGGATCCCGACTTTTCATAACCAAAACTTCATATTTTTTCTTTTCGATGTTTTCCTTTCCGCCTTTTTCTTTCCGCACCGTTGATCTATGCAGGAGCTTTCAGGATCGTCGATCCTACGGATCACGGAAGGCGGAAGTTTTAACCTTTTATGACCAAATTCTTATGTTTTCCTCTTTCTTCCTTTCCGCTCTTTTAGATGACAAGGTATTAACTTGGGACAATTTGTTGAAAATATGAGTTTGTGGACTAAGAATATGTGTTCGGTGTGGTCCAGAGGAGGAGATTGTGCAACATTTGATGAGGCATTGTATATTTACACAGTCTTCTGTGTGGGCCAGTGTTCTTCAACAACTAAAATTAAACCAGGTTTGGAATGCAAACTCTACCATCCTTTGTTTTCAGAATTGAGTAAAGAATGTTTATCCATGGAAATAACTTCCATGTCTTATCTGTTGGCAGATATGGAAACATAGGAACTTTGTCATTTTTGAAGGGAAACATAGATCCTTGGTTCAAGTATGTGACAAAATATTCTCAGATACAAAGGAAATTAGTATGGAATCAGTGGATGATGTTGGAAGGGTCAATAGTCCCCCTATTCTTGATAACACACTTCTTATAGGATTTTTTGATGGGGCTTCCCACTGTGATGGGACTAAGTGTGGTGTTGGTGTGGTACTGAAGGTCTCTCATTTAGTGGTATATAAAACAAAATAATTGTGACCCTGGTACAAATACACTCGAGGTGAACTTTTGGTGTCTTCTGTTTTTTTCCACAACTCAACAAGTTAGTAAATTACAAATTGTTGGAGATTCAAAGGTTATTGTCGACTAGTTTTCTTACAGGTGCAATTTATAGATTGCCAGGATGAAAAAGACCAAATTATCAAGCTCAAAGTTTGATTTGTTGGAGGCAACATGTATATAGGGAATTTAATAATGAAGTTGACATTCTCTAAAAAAGAATAGGATTTGGAAGAATGAAAAATTATTTATTCTCAGAATTCTGGATCTTTTGAGGGGCCCCATGAAACTATCTCTATTTTCTCAACAATTATTGAGTTTTCTTTGTTAATGTGATGAAGTGTCTTATGTAAAGAAGTTAAGATTGTTTTGGGAGGAGATAAGCTACTAGTTTTAGACGCTATGATGACCATTTTTGTTTTATAACTTTGTTGTCAGATTTGGAGAGTTAGATAGTCTAACTTTAATTGATATAGTGATTTTGTATTGTTATTCTTATATTTTCTATTAAAATATAAATAATTTTTTTTTCTATGAATAAAATTTAAAACAAAAAATTAAGTATCGTGATGCACTTTTTCCACTCGATGAAACTAAATTTCAGAAGTGGTTTTTAATATATTTTTTAATGGTTGTAGATGAATTTAGATTCAACAAACCAAAATTTTTGTCAAATCACATCAACATAAATATAATAAAAAAAAAATATGTTTTTTATCCTATTTTTAAAAACATAACAATATTGTTTAAGTAAACTTGTAACAATTTCCCTTCTTTCTCAACCGATCCAACCATCCAAATTTCCGAATTTCGGATTTTAATCGAAAATTTGTATCTCAACACAAAACTCAAACTTGTTGACCGAAGGCCCGATGTAGAGTTGCCATGTTTCTTCCGACGCCTGCTATTTATTTGTTCCAATATCTGGACCACTCGGCAGCGCGAGCATCAAATATGCGGGCATCTCGAATCCCGTCAGGGGTACAAACGCCAAAGTCATGAAGCGAACATGCCGGGCTGCCATTTCCCGTGTTGTCTCCGTTCTTCCTTCCCCACAACACTCGATTTCTTTCCCAATCCAACATAACTCATATTGTTCCTCTCCACTCTCTCCCGAGCAGTCATCAATGGCTTCCAACGAATCCTATGATAAGCCCATCTCTGTAGTTTCGACATTTACCTCGCCGTTCGAGGAGTCCCCGCCGATAGACGCGGGGTCGTCCCTCCGCAAGCCTCTGAGCCTGTGGCCGGGCATGTACCACTCGCCTGTCACCAATGCTCTGTGGCACGCGAGGTCCAGCATATTCGAAAGGTTATTGGATCCGTCTGTGGATGCGCCGCCACAAAGCCAATTGCTTTCCAAAACGCCCAGCCAAAGCCGCACCAGCATACTCTACAACTTCTCCAGCGATTACATACTGCGAGAGCAGTACAGGGATCCGTGGAACGAGGTCAGGATCGGGAAGCTCTTGGAGGATTTAGATGCACTTGCGGGCACCATTGCTGTCAAGGTATTTTACATGTGGATATTTTAAATTAAGCATATTTTTCATAGGGGTCTTATTGTTGAACCAAACAAGCATGGTAACCACCCTGAGCTTAACTGAATTTCATGGAGGACATAGGTTTCTGTTCCATATGCAATTGCCTTTAGGGAATACATGTTTTATGAGGATCCTCAATTGGACATGTGAAAGGCAGACTTAATTTGAACTTAAACAAATATTGAGGAAATTAATGATAACTTTCTGTGGTTTGGGTCCAAACTGATTTGGATCGAAGCTCGGGCTCAAAACTAAGTGGCTGGGGAGTTTTGCACGCGCTGCATATGAAGTTTCGATCATCATGGTCCATTCCTTAAAGATTTCACTAATAGCAGTCCTGGTGACCAATGTTACTCTGGAGATCAACTCTACAAAAAGATCCAACAAGACCAGGCTAGATGAGATTTCTTAGACATTACTAATGCTAACTTAGGGTATAGGCCAGCAGTGGCTTGCCAAGTTGGTGAAATTGGGGTGCTGATATTGCCCCCCAACCAGGGTTCAAGTTTCACCAGTGACAAACCTATGTTTGTTTACATGCTCGTGGATGCGCTAGCGCACATAAGAGTGGTTGGGGCCATTTGCAATTCCTGGGCATCTTCAGTGGAAGAGGTACTTCCCAGTGTTGATCACTGAAGGATTCAAATTGAATGGTGTTAATTGCACTTTTTCCCATGTAGGAGGAAGGTGGGCAAGCCACATCTTGATAAGAGGAAGCTAGCGTAAAAGAAACATTGCAAGTGACATAAGATGGGATCTTTTAATGCATTTAGGCTTTTTTCTAGCCTAGACATATTAAATTGGTTTATTTGTACACATTTTTATTATGGAATATAATTTGTAGTTTTTTGTTATAATAATCCTTCTATGTTCAATCTTCTTTGCCTTGCCATTGGTGGTACTTGTCCACTTTGTCATGTCTCTCATTATTGGTTTGTTAAGTGAGGTATAGGTAATTAGCCTGCAGGCTGCTACCTTATCAAAGCCGATCAAAGGGGTGAATGGTAAAAGCCCATTAGTTTGTCTTTGCATACCCTCAAGACAAGGCAGGCCCTACCCATATGGGCATTGGCTCATCCAACTTTGCCCTGTGGATTGACCAATCCCACCAACAAAATGTTAGAAAATTCTAATGCAGGGGCAATTTGGACAAGAAATACCCCTGCCTACACACACAACCGATAAACATAATAGGTTTATTGTCCCTGCCCACAACACACGCACAACAAATAAACATAACATGTTTATTTCCCTTGCTTACAACACACACACACAACAAATAAACATAACAGGTTGATTGCCCCTGCATACAACACACACACAACAAATAAACATAACATGTTTTCTCTTTATTTATTTATTATTAATACCCTAGCAAGTGGGATTTACAAAGCATACAACCTCCAAAGGTTCTTGCTGCTACACAATTAAATAAAAACAACCAACAACAACAATCCCAAGCATTTTCTCACAATTACCCACCAGTTTAAATCTCAATTAGACTCACATTCACTGTCCAAAGTAGCTGTCAGCGATTCCTTTTAAAAGCCAGGAGTTATTGTTACCTTGTTTCCTGCACTATCTTCACATTTCTACCTAGTAGCTCCAGTTGGAACTGTGTTCTTCCTCTCTATATGCTCTTCTTTTTCCTTCTCCTTCACTTATTCTCTATTGGAACAAACTTACACTATTCTACCCAACAATTATTCTCTATGACAGCTCTACTCAACTAAGAATACTAGATCGAGCTCCTTTAGAGCTCTAGGCTATGTTTTCTCCCTTCTCCTTCTCTATTCTTCTATGCAAACAACTCTTCAACGAGAGCCTCCTTCTGTTCTCTACTCTCTATGAGCAACTTCTTTTTCTCTCCTCTACTCTTCTTTTCTCTATTTTTTCTTCCTCTACTTCCCTTCTACCTTTTTCTTTCTTTATCTATTCTCTATGAGCTACTCTTTTAATTGATCCCCCACTCTTATCAAAACTTTTACCTTTTCACTTTAATGAACCTTCTTAAAACTTCAATGACCTCATCTACGATGACCCAACCTCTCAGATCACACCAGGTGGCATCCTTTAACTGTTGTCTGAAGCGTATATAAATATTAAAAGCCAAAGAATATTGGTCTTTTATGCCTTGAACTACTACACCTAGTCATATGAAGGCATTACATTGAAGGCCCCTCATTTTTAACGCACAAAACGTGGAAAAGTGATGTGCCACATCTAGCAATTATTCATAGCTAGTTTTAGTAGTTAGCTATAGGATAAAGAAGGCTTGGTTAGCACTATGCATTTTTTGTTTATATTATTTTTGAGTAGTTAAAGTTAACGTTGTCAAAAATAATAAAAAATGATCCTTTGTAAAAACCTTATTGCACCGAGAGTAGCGAGGTGTTCTACAACCTAGTATGGGGGAGATGTCATGTAATATGGGTAATGTTGATGTGGCAACAATGTCGGCTCAATTTTAAATTTTACAAAAAGATAAAAAGTATAAACCAACATAGATTCGTCTTAAACCCATATCTGTCAAGCACCTAGAGGGATCAAATCTCTTGATGTGTAAATGTTTTACACGTCAATAAACAAAATTACTCCTCAATGAATTGGATCCCTCTCAATGCTTGATAGATCCGAGTTTAAGATGGATCTATGTTGGTTAAAGGCATTTGCTGAGAATTAAAGGATGTGAATATTTTGGGAATCAATATTCTTATGTGTTTTCTATTTCTAGGCTTTCGTCTTCAACATTTATGTTCTATGGCTTATCATTTGGTATCAAAGCCTTCGATCAAGGTGTCATTCACAATAGAGTCTGGATCTTTTTTGACTCACCTGCCCACCCATAACTCCCTCCTCTTCAACAATGGGGTTCCTTCTTTGAGGTCTACTCCTCCATTTTGATTGCATTTACTCAAGGTTCTATTTTCTTTTGTCTTAAACACCCAACCAAATCTTGCACTACGGTCCTAGTACCTCTTGGCTTAAATGCCCATCCAAAATCCTCTTTGTTTTTAGATGTGGGTTTTACCTTGAGGTACATAGCTTCACCTCTTGGCTTAAATGCCCATCCAAATCCTCTTTGGTTTTAGATGTGGTTTTTACCTTGAGGTACATACCTCCACCTCGACATTTTCCAACTTCCTCTGAAAGTATAGACACTCATCACCTTGGTCTTAATGGCACCTCGTCGTGAATCTACTTCAAACCTTCATGAGACCTCTCATTCATGCATCATGCTTGAATTGCTCTATTATTTTGTAAGACATGATGTACTCCTAGCCTATTCTCTAGTCTCCAGGCATTTAGTTGGACACACACATCTCCCTACCATACTATGGTAGTCTCATGCAAGAAAAACAAATAGAATCTTGGATTTGCAATATGACATTCCTTGAATTGTGCCCATGCATTTCAGAACTAAAACACTTAACCTTGGTTGAACTACAGTTAGAAGGATAAGTGTTGGATTGGCGACAGACTTGCCAAGAGTCTTTTGAGCTTTATATTGAACTTAATGTCAATGAATCTGGAGGCTTCACAACCGACCATATTTATTCATTGGTATGGATTTTACCAAGCAATTTGCAATTGGTACTATTCTCATAACCATTGACAAAGCTTAATGAGTCATTGTCTTTAACTTCAACAATCACTCAACTAGTCAATTCAACAATATATTGATCTCTTTGACAATCTGCATATCCAACTCTACATCACTGAAGCAAAGGAGGTAGTCATTCTAAAGTTCAATTCTAGTTTATTACCTGTTATTAGAAATGAAGTTGCATTATATGAGAGCCTTATATACAGGTGTAATGTCCTCTTCTAATTGATCACCGAAAGACATCAGTTAACCTATTCATATTCCCATAGGTTCGAGCGGGTATTAATAAAAAGGGAATTGACTGAGGACTAATGGTACTGAGAGCTAAAAAGAACATCACTTCAGTATTATTATGTCACCAGTAGATTAAAGAAGGCCATCATAGCAGTTATCAACAAGCATGTGAGGCATGTGGGCATTAATTCACCTTGCATGGGATATTGAGCAGTTCGGTTGCAAGCATGCAAAGTTAAGTCATGCAACCCTCAACGTTATAAAAGAAGGGTGAGTCGAACCAAAAAGGCATCCAAGCTTATTATTCACCTTTGAGATTGGTTTCGAGAGCTCGGCAGCAACAACAACAATGGGTTGGGGTTGAGGGCGTGGGTCCCCAGTCGACAACTGTTTTCGGCAGCGAAACTTATCTGCCCTAATCACTTTCAGAAGTAGATCATCCAGGTCTATCACAACTATTCAAAATTATCCATCAATACTGAGAGCAACAATAGATCAAGAATGTGAAGATCAGAGATCCAACAACGGCATACAGAAAACGTCTCACTGGCAACAATTCACTATAAGGCAGAGAGTTCTCCTTTCTTCTGCATGTCTCTTCCATTTTCTTCGGAAGGGTCATATTATCCTACCTGGTGATTTCAAAGACCTCTCTTGCACATTCAAAGCAGATATATGAAAAATCACGTGGGATATAGGGCACCCCCTACTTTGAAGAAACAATTCGCTATTGACCTCAGAAGCTTCAGAAGTTCCACATATGCACACCAAAATATTCAGAAGGACCGTATTCCATTATCTGGGAAGTTTCAGTACTCCATTCCAAGTATTGAAGCAATTACGAAAGATCAATCATCAAGGGAGGACATATTCATCTTGCATGGGCGAATTAGCTGGAGAATGCATCATGTTTTGGAGCTTTAATGGATGCATGGCATGCATGTCTCTTTTATATTGATCAACCATCCCAACTATTATTATTGGTATGTCTTTGCAGTGTAATTGAAGTTGTTTCACTATCTATCTGAATCTTTATCATATACGGGATTTTTGCACTACTCTACCTTTGCATGCAAAAACCGTTTTATATGTTATCCACGGCTTAAAACCCTAAACACATAAGCAAGTGCCATAACCAAGAAGTATAGATTCTAGAAGCAAAATATCAGTTTGGGATATTACAACCAGACATGGCTTTATTCAATGCATTACTTGCGGAACGCAAGTTGGACAAAAGGCCTTGTTTCCTTAATATTGCCCCTTGCCTTAAAACTAGTCATCTTGTCGCCCCTCGCCTTGCTATTGCTCCTCATCTTGCTCCTTTTCCACTTCAACTATTGCTCTAGTAGGGAGTGACACTCATAAAACTCCATCCCATTCTTCTGCAAATTGCCAGGTGCTTCAACAACAAACCACTTCTAAGTCCTTGTATGTTGACAAACGGCCTGACCTTGAGTCCCATCTCGAATGTGTAATTATATCACTTCTAAACCTTACCTATCGCAAACCCAGTCTCATCTTGATGTCTCGTGATTACTATCCATCTAATTGTGAAGTCTTATTTACCCATCACTATGAGATCAAGGATCATATTGCCTCTTTGATACTTGATAATGGTAGTCAAACGAATCTCATTTCACAAGCCCTAGTAACCTTTCTCCAACTCCCCACCATAACCCATCCATCACCCTTTCACCTTGAGTTAGTTGAAAAATGAAGGCACCCACTTGCTAGTAGACAAAAATTGTGCCATCACCTTTGTTATTAGCTCTTTCCATGACACAGTTGATTGCGATGTGACACCTATTCATTGTTTAGATTTAATTTTGCCATGTCCATCACAATAATATGATCGTCATACAAAATAAGATGCTTGTCTCAATACCTATCAACTCCTCAAAGATGGCCAAACCTATAAGATCACCTCTTTCATTGTTCCAACTTTTGCAATCCTACTTGATAATGCTACAGTTTGCCATGTTTGCTTGAGCAAATGTCTCTCCCTCTATGTGGTTCGTCCCATTAAACCAAACAATGAGTCCTAGTCTCCTCCATCCAATGCGCAACCTTACTCGATGAGTTTACCATTGTCTTTCATATGCCCCTTGGTCTTCTCCCTATCTATGCTATCCAACATCCCATTGACTCTACACTTGGTGCCTCCCTACCCGATGCACCAGGTTATCCCCCCTTGAAGCTGTCAAAGTAAAACACTAGATTTAGGGCCTCCTTGAGTCCAACCATATTCCCTTGTGGATTCCTAGCCTTCAACCTTGTCAGGGATTATTGTGCTCTCAATAAGATCACTATAAAAAATCACTATCCACTACCAGAGTAGATGATTTGCTGGACCATCTTAAGGGTTCCAACTATTTTACCTAGATGGACTTGACGGTGGGTTATCATGAAATTTGCATGGATTCTTGGGATGCTTGGAAAACTACCTGCAAGAATAAGTTTTAGTTTTATGAATGGTGGGTTATGTCACTTGTGTTGGAGTATTGGTACAACTGCATGGTATAACTACCGCACCTTTGGGAATCTCCTAACGATAGGGCCTTGTGTTGGGTTTCAAATGTTCATCGATCTGCTGGTTTTGGTGTAATGACAAACCTTACATGGTATCAGAGCATAGGTCTCAGGTTCAATTCCCTTGAGCTATGTCGGAGGGGGGGGGGTGTTGGAGTATCGGTACAACAACATGGTATAATCGCCGCACCTCTGGGAATCTCCCGACGATAGGGCCTTGTGCTGGGTTTCAAATGTTTATCAATCTGCAGGTTTTGCTGTAACGACAAACCTTACAACTTGGCCTTACCAATGCCCATGCTACCTTTATTCGACTCATTAATGATATTTTTTGTTGAGCATCTTGGACGTTTCATTGTGGTGTATCTTGATGACATTCTCATATTTAGTAAAATGTTGGAAGAGCACCTATAACCAATGTTTTAAAACTCGAACTCAGACCTGGACCTGGTCAAGAATCAACTTTTCTCAAACTCGGACTCAACAATGACTATGACCAGTTTGACTTCAATGACTTGGTTATTTAAAAAATACATAAAATATTCAAATTTTCAAGGAAAAATTTTATTTTAAAGATGCCAAACCATTAGAGACAAAATATGCAAAATCTACTCATGTATATACCATGTAAGGGCGAATATATCAAAATGGCACGAGGTGCAATACATATCTGACTAAAAATTGAAAATACATAATCATTGAGGCTCTAAATGGCCTATAGAGTCCAAAAAACAACATGATATGCCTTCAAAGCTACACGATCAACATGATCACTCATCAAAGATCAAACTCATCACAGGGGCAGATTTGACTCATTTCAAACTGCTAGCACACCTAGACAATTGACTGTTGTACTAGGACAGTGGAAAGTTGAGGAAACAACTAGCAAAACAACTTAATGGCCACAAGTAACAATGAGATGGACAACAACTCTTTCAAGATGGGCTATAGCCTCCTCATTCAGATGCCAAATCTACTACAAACAGTCCAAGAAGACTCCCCAACAAGCTCCAAAACCTCTAACTGCTCAACCTACAATTCTGCTCCAAAGCCTCGAAATGCTCACAGGTGCTCAATGAAGATGGTGTGAGGCAAATAGAGGATGGGGGGGTTCTCCTTGTAGAACATCAAGTGCAATCCATATCTGATCCAAATTACAAATACATAAACAAAGAGGCTCTAAATGGCTTGTAGAGTCCAAAAAACTTCATGCTGCAACAAGTAACTACATATCATCAAAACCATTGTTTATATTGGGATCCTATTCATCAATAACACCTTGTTCCCCCCTCCTCTAGGCTCTAGCCCTTGCATCTACCTTGAATCTCGAAGTTGATCTTCCAGGGACATTAGTCAACACCCTACAATTTTGACAAAAGCTTCCTAATCCAAGCGTTAAAATAAAGTAGAAAAAGCTTCCCATGCTTAATACGTGTTTTTGCTTGACTGAAGGGTACATTTTTATTAAGGTCATGACAAAGGAGTTCAATCAACTTCAACAATTAACACCACCAACATCAAGGTACATAGACAGGTTGGTGTACTTGATTATATTCCAATCCCTTATCCAAATACATGATAGAATCCAGTGAAAACGTTGCAATCTTGAAATCCTAAAAACTACTAAGTTTGTTGAATTTTGAATGGGATCTAAAACTCCGCTTTTTGCATATGAAGTCTGATGAGGTTGGAACCACTCTCAAACATCCTGAAACAATTAATGGTAATGTAAAAAATTTAGGTAAAAAGATGAAAATGAAAGATAAGGAGAATGTTACTTTGGATATAACATTACCATTTGATATTACTAACTTCAATGTCACTTATGAAAAATGGTCATTTTCTAACAAAACTGGTCCCCTCCACCTCAGTCTCTTGTAAGTCAAGCCAACCAAGTTAGGGGCCTTAGTGTTAGTCAAAAAGTCAAAATAAAAGAAATGTGTCTAGCCTCCACTTGTGCGCCTCGGGCAGATTTAGATTACTCGGTCTAGTTAATGTGGAATTGGTCAATTTGACCGGTTTGGTATTGAGTCGATCGAGTCAAGGTCTGACTCGGCTGGTTTGGTGCCAAACTGGTTGATTGAGCTGGTTTGGAGGCTGGTTCGGAACCCACAACCAACAACTTGGTCGAACCGGTTGGTTCCGAGTCAGACCAAGTTTTAAAACTCTACCTATAACATGTGCACTTGGTGATGGAGCTACTTTGGACCCATAAATTGCAAGTGAAGTGAGAGAAGTCATATTTTGGCCAAACCTCTATCCACTATTTGGTATTTGTTATTGATCAGGTTGGAATACATGTGGATCCTGCTTAATTTCGAGCACTTTTTAAATGGTTGACCCCCCCATTGTTGCCACCTTGAAGAGTTTCTCGAGGGCATGAATTTTTATAAGAACTTTATTCATCATTCTCTCACATTGCCCAACCCCTCCATTATCCCGTTTTTTGTTGGAAATAAGCAATGGATGATTCTTTTCAAAAGTTAAAGACAACGCTTAGTTCAGAGCTTGTTCAACACCTTCCAAATTTGAAACAACCATTTGAGATAGAGACTAATGCTTCATAATATGCCATGGGGGGCATACTAAAACAAGGAGGTCATTCAATGGCCAATCACTCAGAGTTTTTGATAGATGCCAAGTTCAATTACATCATCGATGACAAGGAATTTTATGCTCTCATGCACGTTTTGAAGTAGTGGCATCATGACATTTTCGGGATGGGAACCATTTTGCATGTAGATCACTGACCATAAATTTTTATTTCTTTTAATTGTCAGTCCAAGCTCTAGGATCAACGACATCTTAAATGAGCCTCCTATCTACAACAATTTCATTTGGTCACTAAATATAAGAAGGGGAGTTCCAACCAAGTTGTTGACTTGTTGAGCCGCCCTCCGACTCGAGTACTCAACATTTTGGATGTTCGTTGTGCGACCTATGAAGATAGGAAATACATATATGCTACTAACTCTCTTTCGTTGGTCTAGTTTGGTAGGTGTTACGCTGCACCTGTACCCAACGCACCTTTAGGTGTACCCCAGGGAGAGGGCCAATTTTTTGACCAGGAGGGGTGTTATTGAACAATGATGGTCATGGTCGGGTCCTTTGGTCCTCCTTTAGGGGTACTATGGCTTAATGGCACTACTGACTGCCCTTTATAGGGGTTTTTAACCCCAGGGTTGGTGTCTAGGCCCCCTAAGGGTTGACCACTGGGTCACATGGCTCCATATCCTGTTTACGTGCTTCGGTGGCCTCTGCTTCAACTACAAGACACTCGTCTTCATTCGCAGCCACTTTGGACACCCTCCTGGCCCTTCAGTCAGTGGGTCCTTGCTCTCTCTGCCTTATCTCCTCATAGGAAGTCATCCTTTGTACCAGGCTTTTTAATGCTTTGAGGAGGGCGTTGAGGGATTTTACAACTTTCTAAGGGTTAGATGGGGTATAACACCCTCCCTCCAGCTCACTCTAGCCTTTCGTTCGGAGTGATTCGCTTATTTGGGCGTGTTTTTGCACTTGGGAGTACAAATACCCCAGGTAGCCTACCTTAGGAAATATTTTATTATTATTTTCTTTTAATTTTAAGTTGACATTTTATAATTTCAAATTGACTTATTTTAAGGCATATAGGCCTGGATATTTTAAAAAGTGAGTGTGAGATCATATAAATAGATCTCCTCACTTTCATTTCAAAAACATAACTGATGGGATAATACACTATGCACTTGTTTTACCCCTGTTAGGGTTTCTTTGGATGGATGCGCTTCTCTTGAGGAAGTTTTCTGGGTAAATGCAAGCTATTTTTTTTGGTAATTCTTTTGTGAATCTCGGCTTTTGGTGATGCTTCGATTTGTTGGATGAACACAAGCTCAAGGAGGTCAGGCTTCTTACCTTTTTGTTTGGATGTTGGTGGATGTGCATGTCTGAGTCTTAGTGGTAGCCTTAGAGCTGCACTTTGCCCTAGGATATGCCATCACCTTCCTTCTTGTTACCTTAGCAAACAACAACACATTTCCTTGTGAGGGTGCCCTAGGGTTTCTCCTTAGTTTTTCTAGGCTAGTTGCTTAACCTAGCACCCTCCCTCACTAGGCTAGCCATTCTCCTTAGAAGCCCTAGGTTGGGTAGGGCTTGGGCTAGGGTAGTTTCCCTTGGTTCTCACACCATTTTCTCTTACAAACCTAGTCTAGGGTTAGGTGTTAGAGTAGTTTATGCCATATGGTTAGTTTTGGCTTGTCCTTAGGTTAATTTTTAGGCTATAAGGTTAGTCCAGCCCTAAGTTAGTGCAGACCCTGCTGCCCTAACCCTCGCAGCCTGCTGCTGCACCCCTCTCCTTTCATCGCTGCCCTCTTCTACCCTCTAAACAAGTCTTAACAGCCCTAAAATTTACCCTATAAACCCTCGCTGGAGTTTCCTTCTTCCACGGCCGCCTTCACCTGCTGCTACAGCAGTCTGTTTTCCTTCCCAGGCTGCTACAGCAACCTGTTGGCACCCTCGTTTCCCTTCCCTAGAACCCTGCTCCTTACCTCGCTGCTACAGCAGCCTGTTGGCACCCTCGGACTTTATCCTAGGTCTGGTGCAGACCCCCTCTAAACCCTCGCTACCCTCATCTTGACCCTCGATCCACTCCCCAAACAGTCCTCTTCCCATCCTCGCAACCTTTGCTACAGCCCTTTGTAACCTTCCTCTTCCTCGCTCTCCTAACCCTCCCAAGTCCCCTAATCTGCCCTAACCTTTGCTATCCCCTAATGGCCAGTCTCTACCCTTTTCCTTACCCTTCCCTACCATCGCTGCCCTAGGCAGCCCTCCTCTCTACCCTCTGGTCTCCCTTTAGGGTTATTTCTCAAACCTGGGACCACTGCTACAGCAGCAGCCCTCCCTCTTCTTCCATTTTCCAGCCCTCTACTACCTCGGGTCTGTCCCAGAAGGCAGCCATTGTGCTCCCTTAAAAGCATTTTCCTAAACCTATCAGCCCCTTCCTCTCAATGCTGCCCTCCATACCTACAGCAGTCCTCTCTCACCATTTAGCCTACACCCTATCCTAGCCATTGCCCATTCCATCAGACCCCTAGGTGTTAGGGTCCTACCCTAACCCTCTACTTTGAGGACACTTAGGAGTACTTTATTGATGTATGAGACCATCTTCGTTAAATAAGGCCTATTAGATAGTTAGTTGATAGTTGCTCAATGTAAAAGGGTTCTCTTCATTAATTAAGACCTTCTAGGTGGTCGAGCCTCTTTAAGAGTGGGACTAGAGGTAGTGAAAGCTTTTTCTATTGATGCACTATATATAGAGTAGAAGGTTTTGTAAGATGATCATGGATTGCTATTGTTTTTGGAGCTCTACTCATAGGAGGTTGCCCCCTCGAAGAGACAAGTGAACATTGCTATCTCTTTTGGATATCACTAATACAAGGGTTCTTTCTCAGGTTTTATCTATTTCTCTTTTGTATTTTCTATTCAGCCTTGGTATTTTATTGCATTCTGTTATTTTTCTCTATAATTATGGGGCTAATTACATTACAAGTGGTATTAGAGCACTTTACAAGTGGTATTAGAGTACCTTGGATGATCGGTACTCGGTGCTTTAAAACAAATCAATGCCATTGTTGCTCGACAACATCAAGAGCTTGCCACACTCAAGGAATCAATCCAAATCCTACAAAATACGGTGGAGTATGCAAGAACAACTCAATTGGCTAGCCATTCACATCCTCCTAGCTAATAATCCATGAAACGAACCATACGTAGATATACCTAGTGAGGAATCTTCAAAGGTGGGATATTTTCACCATAAACAACCCCTTTTGAGTCCTCACATCCATAAACCACACTTCTTTGATAACAACATATGGAAGCACTTTACTAAAGTGGATATGAACAAGTTTGATGCTTCTGACTGCTTTGGTTGGGTCATCTAGATGGAACGCTACTTTTCCCTTATGGCATTATTGATGACATGATGACACTTAGAGTGGGGGTGTTGTACCTGGATCTAGAACAATGGCAATGGCATAGAAAAGCATATGGTGGATATTTAGCATGGAGTTAGTTTGTTACAGCCATCTATGCTCATTTCAAGTGTGATACTCACCATTTGGGGCAATTGACTAAGTTGCACCAAACAAGGTCGGTAGGAAAATTTATCACAGCCTTTGAGCAATTAACAATTTGTACATAGGGCTTAACTGATTCTTTTTATGAAGAATCCATAGCATGGAGTCAATTTGTTAAATCCATTTATGCTCATTTTTAGTTCAATACCCACTATTTGGGGTGGTTGACCAGGTTGCACCAAATAGGCTCAGTAGTAGAATTTATCACAACCTTTGAGCAATTAACAATTTGTAGATAGGGCTTATTGATTCTTTTTGTGAAGAATTATTCATTAGTAGCCTTGAGGAGGTTATTACAACACAAGGATGCAGAAACCCACTACCTTGTTGGAGGCCTCTCACTAAGCTCAAGAAGCGAAGAAAATAATCAATGTACAATCCAAACGACCCTTTTGCATGCCCTACACTTGCCCTTCACAGGCCACTGCCCCAAACACCTTACCTATTCAACCCCTAAAAGGCTAGTGGTCATCTCCAACAAAGATGGCAAAGCGTCAACAACCCGAACTCTGCTAGAACTGAGATGAGAAGTATGTCATAGGTCATAAATGTAAAGAACATAAATTATTTCAAATTCACGTCACCTCTCCCACCTAATAAGAAGAAATCACTATGAAGATATCCTCGAGTTAAAGGTAGTCGACACAAGCAAACACAAAGCTTGAAGTTCATCGGAACAAAACTCTAATCTCCTTTCATGCTTTAGTTGGCATTTCCACTCCTCAACCCTGAAACTTCTTAGCTACATCCAACATAGAAACATGATTGTTTTGGTTGACAATAACAACACCCACGATTTTGTTTACAAGCACGTGGTTGAAGAATCTCGTTGCTATGTCCACCCGGTGCAAAAATTTCAAATTATGATAGCCAACAAAGGTATGATGAAATGTGGAGGCAGATGTGAAAATGTGAGACTCCATCTGAGGGACTATCAACTCAAAACTCATATATTTGTAATATATATGGATGGTTGTGATATAATTTTGGGGGCAAAATAGCTACATACCTTGGGGTCAGTCATTGTGGATTTCAAGGGATTATACATGAGATTTAGTAAAGAGGCTCATACACACACCCTCAAAGGGCTTCAGTTAGGCCTCTCTAAAATCATAATCTCTCACTGTTTGGAGAAGTTATTAAATAAAGGTTACTCTGGCATTATTGCCCAATTCAATGCCATACAGATTATGGAGAAACCTGCACAATAAACCCACCTTGACTTGCAAAAGGTTCTAAACAAGCATCATCAGGTATTTGCAACATCAACTAGTTTACCTTCTTCACGAGGAGAGCATGATCATGGTATTCCATTGATCCTGAGTAGTCAACCACCAAATGTGCATCATTATAGACACCCTTTTGCACAAAAGAACGAAATTGAAAATTATTCATGAACTGTTGAAGGCAGATGTCATGCGTCCCAATACTAGCCCTTATTCATCCTAATGGTCACGGTCCTAAAAAATAAGGCACCTGGCACATGTGCCCAGACTTTTGTGCTCCAATAAGCTGACAATAAAGGACAAATTCCCAATTCTAGTGATTAATGACCTCCTAGATAAGCTTCATGTTGCCATGTTCTTCACCAAACTCAACCTTCGCTCCAGATACCACCAAATCAGAATGAAGTTGACATCCTCAAGATTGCTTTCTGTGGACATGAAGGCCATTATGAGTTTTTGGTGATGTCGTTTGACTTTGCAATGTCTCATGAACAAGATGTCTAGACCCTTCCTACGTTGCTTTGTGCTAGTATTCTTTGATGGTATCTTGATCTCTAGTGCAAATTGGTAGGCACATGTTGATGGTAGTGCAACTAATTAGGGGCAATCAACTATTTCTCAAGCGGTCCAAATGTGCTTTGGTGCTTTCGAGGTTAAATACTTAGGTCACATTGCTAGTCAACATGGGCTGTGAGTGGATTCCAAGAAAATTGAGGCTATTCAAGATTGGCCACAACCCAAAACATTGAAAAAGGTTACATGACTTTTTAGGGCTCATAGGTTACTGCAGAAAGTTTGTGCATAATTATGGGAAGATTGTTGCCCAATTAACAACCCTACTAAAAAAGAATGCCTTTGTCTAGACTAAGGTCGCAAAGCTAGCATTTTCAACTTTAAAAGAAGCTATGTTTATCATGCGGGTCTTAGCAGTACTTGATTTCACAAAGACTTTTGTATTGGAATTTGACGTGTTGAGCCGTGGTCTAGGAGCAAAACTTATGCATGAAGAGCACCCATTGGCCTTTGTAAAGTTTAAGCATATAGATCTAGGCACATAAAACAAGAGATATTTAGTGTGAAAACTAAATCAACAATCAACTAGTCATGTAACAAATGGGATATCATAGATCATTACAGAAAAACTAGAACGACTTAGAAGAAAATAATAATGTATTTCATTACATGAATGAATGGACGTGAGCAATATAAATAGCAAGGCAATTCGAATTAGGTTAGGAGGGTATTTGAATTGGTCATGCAGTGCTTGGAGGCCAGTCAGTCTTAACTAGAGCCAAAGCCCCTTAGTTAGACATGTACACTCAACTAGACTGAGTTTAATTGACCTTGTGACTCATTGAGCACTAGTCCTAACTAAAGAAGTACATGCAAATACCTAAAATCTCTCAACTAGGGCACTACTGACTGAATTGGAGCGCTAATGACAATAGAGGGTCAGTTAGGACCTAGATTAGTGGAGCACATCTAGTCCTTAACTAACAACTGACTGAATCACACCTAAAATCAAGAAGTCCCCCAAATAAAGGAAGGCTCCCCCAAATCTAGGAAACCAACTCATGGTTGACTCAGGTGGTCAATTTGGATGAGGTTTGGCCCACTAGAGTCATCAGGTCAAGGTCTAGGTAGCTAGGTAGAGGTTTATTTGCTCTAACTACCTTCACTAGTAAACAATTGTGCAATCAAAACTTAGGTAAATCCACTTATGAGAAAGAGATGATGGTCATCCTTCATGAAGTTGAAACTTGGCACCCTTATCTAATTGGAAGACACTTTCAGATTAGAATGAATCATCACAATTTGAAGTATTTTTTGACCAGAGGTTGTTGTCCTCGGAGCAACATAAGTGGGTCACAAATATGCTTGTGTATGATTATGAGATCATCTATAAAATAGGCAAAGACAATGTAGTGGTGGATGCATTATCCAAGAAATATGAGGAAAATAGATTTTTACATGCTTTATCCTCCCTAGTACCATAATGGTTAGTAGAATCGCAGCAAGAGCGGTTGATCAATACTAAGGTGTCTTAGTGCATCAAAGGATTTCAACAGGATCCCAATACTAAGGTGTCTTGGTACTAGAAAAGGTGTAAAGGTCACCTTTTCTAGTACCAATTTTAGCTTTGAAACAAAGGATACTAGAATAGTTGCATTCATCTCTTATAAGTTATAGCAAATCATTTAGGATTTCAGAAAACTTGTGAATGCACTAAGCGATCTTTCTTTTGGGCAGGAATGAAAAAGGATATCCATACTTTTGTGACTAAATGTGACACATGTCAAAACAACAATGGTGAGATGGTGAAAACTCCAAGGGCATCATTGTTGCTATTGCCAATACCAACTGCCGTTTGGATGAAAATCTCCATGGATTTTAAAGTAGGTCTTTAAAAAAGAGGAAACAAATCAGTCATTATGGTGGCAGTCGATTGAATTTCCAAATATGTTTGCTTTTGTGACCTACAACACTCGTTTATACCAACAACTCTTGCCCAAGTTTTTGATAGGGATCCCACTTCTCTAACCACTGTTCTCCATGGTAAACTCACTTCCATGATGTTTGATAGGGATCCCACATTCACTATCAGATCTTGGCAAGAGTTGTTCAAACTATAGGGCACCCAATTACAAATGAGCACAACTTATCTTCCCCAAATAGATGGCTAGACAAAAGTACTCAACAAGTGTCAAGAAACCTATTTGAGATGCTTTGTCTTTGAAAATTAGCACCAATGGATTGGTTACCTCTAGTGGAATGGTGGTATGGTGGACATTTGTCCTCTCCCTCATCCTCCAATTCCGTTCCCAATTTAAATTGCTACCTCTAACTACCAAATGCGCCCTCTTCCCTCTTGGTGGCTATTTTTAGCCCTGTCATGTCAGATATGTCATAGGTTTGCAATCAGGTCTGAAGTTGTCATACTTGTCATAGAATATTCCATCATTTGTGTCATAGAGTGCATGGAATCTCCTTCCAAGTGGCGCACATTGTCTTCTTAGTCTCTTCCTCTTCCATGGGAGTAACTCACCTTCTCTAATTCAAATTCCTTGGCTCATGATATGCTATGTGATGCCACATCACCCTCCAAGAACGTTACATTCCTCATGGATTCAAATTTGGATGAAGGTCATGCCAAGTGGGTGGGGGAATCTAGCCACCCAAGGGCTCCATAAGCCTCAAATTGTCTCCATGAACCAATGCCACCTTATTTTATTAACATTTATTATTTATTTGACCCAATTTAATGTGAATATGATAAACTAAGGTCCTTTTGGGTCCCATAGCTCCCTTATTGCCAAACTTATGCCTCCACCTCAACCTAGGGAACTAGTAGGTTGGTGAAACATTGTTTGCGAGTAGTCTTATTTGGATGGGGACACGACACTCAAAGCTAAAAGTCATCAGTAGTTAGCACCAAAACTTTATGGCCCATATCAAATTATACAGTGCAGTTGATAGGTTGCTTACAAATTATCCCTTCCAACACAATCCAAGATCCACCTAGTATTTCATGTTTCTTGTTTGAAGAAGGTTATGGGGCAGAATCACCAATTTCAAACTACATTACTATAACTCGATGAAGAAGGCTCCGTTTGGATCTAGCCAGAAGTTGGTTTGGCCACTTTAGAGCATCACCTCCACTAGGCCACTATCCAAGAAGCTCTAATCGAATGGAAAGATATGCAACTAGAAGATGCTACTTGGAACTATTAACCATTTTGTAATAGTTTCCCCATCTCCAGCCTTGAGGACAATGCTGCTTTCAAAGGAGGAGGGCATGTTAGGGTTCTACTCTAACCCCTATACTTTGAGGACACTTACGAGTACTTATTGATGTATGAGGCCATCTTCTTTGAATAAGGCCTATTAGATAGTTACTCAACGTAAAAGGGTCTCTCTTCTTGATTAAGACCCACAAGGTGGTCAACCCTATTTAATAGTGGGACTATAGGTAGATAGGGCTTTTGCTATTGATGCACTATATATAGAGTAGAAGGTTGTTTAAGGTGATCAAAGATTGTTATTGTATCTAGAGCTCGACTCAGAGGAGGTTTCCCCCTCAAAGAGGCAAGTGAACATTGCTATCTCTCTTGGATATCACTAATACAAGGGTTCTTTTTCAAGTTTTATTTTGATCATCTATTTTTCTCATGTATTTTTTGGCATTTTATTGCATTTTGTTATTTTTCTTTTGTAATTATGGGGTTAAGTACATTACAAGTGTTATCATAGTACCCTAGATGATCAACACGTGGGGCTTCAAGAAAAACTCAATGCCATTGTTGCTCCATAGGATCAAGAGTTTACACCGCTCAAGGAATCGATCAAAACCTACTAAATATAGTGGCCCTCTCGGGAGTATGCAAGAACTACTCAATCGGCTAGCCACTCACATCCTCCTAGTTGATAACCCATGGAACAAACCATACATAGAGATACCTAGTGAGGAATCTTCAAAGGTGGGAGATTTTCAACATAAACAACACCTTTTAGGTCCTCACATCCATAAATCACCTTTCACTAATAACGACATATGGAACCACTTTCTCAAAGTGGATATGAACAGGCTTGATGGTTCTAACCCCTATGCTTGGGTCACCCGAAGGGAACACTACTTTTCCCTCCAAGGCATTATTGATGACACGATGAAACTTAGAGTGGAGGTGTTATACTTGCCATCCAAAATGATGGAAAATGGTGGCAATGGCACAAAAAATCCTATGGTAGATACATATCATGGATCCACTATGTTAAATCCATTTATGCTCATTTCAGGCAAGATACTCACTATCTTGGGCAATTGAGACGTTGCACCAAATAGGTTCAATAGTAGAATTTATCAAATCCTTTAAGCAATTGGCAATCCATACAAAGGGATTAATTGATTCCTTTTGTAAAGGATGCTTCATTAGTGGCATCGAGGAGGATATTAGAGCACAAGTAAGGATGCAACAATCTGCTACTTGGTTGAACGCCTCTCAACGAGCTCAAGAAGCAAAGATTGCAATCAATGCACAAGCCAAAAGGCCTTTTTTCATGCCTCGTACCCCCCCTTCATAAGCCACTCCCTCAAACACCTTGCCTACTTAGCCTTTGAAAGTCTAACTAATGTCTTCAATAGAAATGGAAGAGTGTCAACAACACGGACTCACTATAATTGTCATGAGTAGTATGTCCCAGGCCATCAATGTAAAGAACAAAAATTATTTCAATTTGATGTCACCTCTCCTGCTCAATCATAAGAAATCATTGTGGAAGATACCCTTGAGTAAAAGGTAGCCAACACTGATTCTAGCATGTAGGCAAACGCAAAGCCCGAAGTTCGTCAAGACAAACCCGTAATTTTCCTTAATGCTTTATCTGGCATTTCCACTCAAACCTTAGAACTTCTCGACTACATCAACACAAAAATGTGATTGTCTTGGGTGAGAGCTGCAACACCCATAATTTTATTCACATGCACATTGCTAAAGAATCCCATTGCTATGTCCACCTAGTGAAAAAAATTCAAGTTATGAGGTACATTGAAATATGTAGGCAGATGTGAAATTGTGACTCCAACTAGGGGACTATTAGCTCAAAACTCATATGTTCGTGATAGAAATCGGTTTTTGTGATGATATAGTTTTTGGGGTAGAATGGCTACACAACTTGGGGCTAATCATTATGGATTTCAAGGAGTTATACATGAGCTTTACAAAAGAGGTTCATACACACACCCTCAAATAGTTTCGGTCAGTCTCCTCTGAAATCATAAGCTCTCACTGTATGGAGAAGTTATTAAAGAAATGCCTCTATGGATTTATTACCCAATTCAATGCCATATAGGTTATGGACAATCCTGCACAAGAGAATTCACCCTGACTTGTAGAAGGTTTTGAACAAACATCATCAATTTTTTGAGACACCAACTGGTTTACCCCCTTCATGAGGAAAGAATGATCATGGTATTCCTTTGATATTGAGTAGTAAACCACCAAATGTGTGCCCTTATAGACACTCTTTTGCACAAAAGATGAAATCGAAAAGATTATTCATGAACTGTAGGTGTGATACATCCCAATACTAGCCCTTATTCATTGCTAGTGGTCATGGTCATGAAAAAAAAAGGTGCATGGTGCATGTGCCCAAATTATCATTGTATCATTAAGCTGACAATAAAGGACAAATTCCTAGATCTAGTGATTGATGGCCTTCTGGATGAGCATCATGGTGCCATGTTCTCACCAAACTTGACCTCTGCTTTGGATACCACTAAATCAAAATAAAGTTGACATCCCCAAGACTACCTTTTGCACTTATGAAAGCCATTATGAGTTTCTAGTGATTCCCTTTGCACTTTGCAATGCCCCATCCACCTTCTAGAGCCTCATGAACAAGATGTTTAGACAATTCTTATGCCTCTTTGTGCTTATATTCTTTGATGATATCTTGATCTATAGTGCAAATTGGTAGGCACGTGTGGAACATGTTGATAAAGTACTACAACTACTCCAAGACAAACAATTATTTCTCAAGCAGTCCAAATGTGATTTTGGTGCCTCCGAGGTTGAATACTTGGGTCACATTGTTTGTCAACATTGGGTGCAAGTGGATTCTAAGAAAATGGAGGTTATTTAGGACAAACCACAACCCAAAACACTAAAAAGATTATGTGGCTTCCTAGGGCTCACAATTTACTATAGAAAGTTTGTGTAAAATTATGGGAAGATTGTTGCCCCATTAACAACCCAACTAAAAAATAATGGCTTTGTTTGGACCAAGGCTGCAAAGTAGAACTTTTCAGCTTTAAAAGAAGTTGTGTGCACCACGCCAGTCTGAGTAGTACTTGATTTCACAAAGAATTTTGTATTGGAATGCGAAGCATCGAGCCACAATATAGGAGCAGTGCTCATGCAAGAAGGGCACCCCTTGGCCCTTTCTAGTGTACAATTATGTACTCGTTATTTTGGTAATTCCACTTATGAGAAAGAGATGATGGCCATCCTTAATGTAGTTGAAAATCGATGCTCCTATCTCAAATCAAAACAAATCATCACAATTTGAAGTATTTTTTGGAACAAAGGTTCCCATTCCCGAAGTAGCACAAGTGGGTCACTAATATGTTGGGGTATGATTATGAGATCATCTATAAAAGGGGCAAAATCAATGTAGTGGTAGATATATTATCCAAAAAATATGAGGAAGACAAATCTCTATTTGCTTTATCCTCACCAGTACCAAAATGTTTAGTAGAAGCACAACATGAGTGGTTGACAAATGATAAGGTGTCTCAACTCATCAAATGACTTCAAGAGGACCCCAATCCTCCCAAAGGTTACACCTGGCAACAAGAGACATTGTGGTATAAAGGTTGCATGGTAGTGATGGTACCAAACAATGTTATCAGAACCCAACCGGTTTTGAAAAAATCGATCAGTTGGACTGGTTTACAAGCTTTCACCAGGTTAAACCACACACTCAAACCGTTTTTGGCCGGTTCCGTACAAAACCAAGCGGTTTCAAGGCTAAACCAGTCGGTTTTGTACAAAACCGCCTGGTTTTCTCCAAATCGGTCGGTTCAGTACGAAACTGGTCGGTTTTGTACAAAAATGCCAAGGACCCCCAAAAACAACGAATTTCAAATTCTTTCAATAAAATAAAAAATAGGATCCGTGTGTGAGCTGTTTAATTGACCCATGACCCCTTCTAATGTTATAAAAGGGGGTTGTTGCCCTCCATATCAATCACATTTAGTTGTGGATGTACCTAGGCCCTCTTCCACAACAAGAGGATGTGGACATTGATGTTGCAGTTAGACAGGTGCCTTCAAGCCTAGGGGACTCCAACCATGCTCATGTTGAGGATGTAGATAATGACTTTGAGTCTAAGCATGAGGACTCAGATAGTTCTGATATATGATTAGAATCATTAGACTATAGATTCTAGAGTCTAGACTGCAGTCATATGCATATATTTTGACTTTAGAGGCCATTTATAGTCGCTTTGTTGATGTAATTTTTTTCAGATAAGTATTTGCAATTGGTGCTATTTTGGTTTTATACACTCTTGCTATATACATGAGAAACTTTACATATTTGTGTATAATGGTTTGAATTCACATGGATGAACATGAATATATATGTATTTTTTGAAAATATGAATGTTTTATGTATTTTTGCTCAACCGGTCTTTTGATTCCGTTTGTTTCTCTATTTTTGTCTGGTTCCAGTTCTCGGGGTCGGACGGTTCGACCACCGGTTCAGTTCTGATAACATTGGTACCAAATTGAGCTTTGAAACAAAGAATACAGAAGAGTTACATTCATCTCTATAGCAGAACATTTAGGATTTCAAAAAACCTATGAATGCACTAGGGGATCTTTCTTTTGGGCAGGAACGAAAAAGGATATTCATACTTTTGTGACTAAATGTGACACATGTCAAAGGAACAATGGTGAGACTGTGAAGACTCCAGGGGCATTGCAACCATTTTTATAGCAGGTCTTCCGAAAGCATGCCACAAATCATTCATCACGGTGGTAGTCAGTCAACTTTCCAAATATGCCCACTTTTGTGCCGTACAGCACTCCTTTATACTAGCAATTTTTGCCCATGTTTTTCAGGAATTGATTTTTAAGCTCCATAGTATGTTCGCTTCCATGGTATCTGATAGGGATCCCACATTCACAAGCAAAATTTGGAAAGAATTATTCAAAGTATAGGGCACTCAATTGAAAATTGCACAACTTCATCCTTAAACAGATGGCCAGACAAAAGTAGACAACAAGTGTCTACAAATGTATTTGAGATGTTTTGCCTCAAAAAACCAGCACTAGTGGGTGTATCGGTTACCTCTACTTAAATGGTGTTATAATACCACTGATCATGATGCTACAAAACTTACCCTATACGAAGCGATATATGGCCAACAACCACATTTAGTAGTTTCATATATGCAATGGATAAGATGCTTCGTAATCACAAAGCCATTCTTCGCACACTCAAGGGAAATTTTGCTATGGATTCGAGTTGCAAGAAATAATAGGCATACCAACATTGCTTAGAATGTTCCATTGAAGTACGAGATTAGGTGTTTCATCGTCTCCAACCCTATAAGAAGACATGATTATAACTTTGAAGTGCTAATGTAGAGTGACAAATGAAACCAATAACATGTGATCATCTAACCATTGTTGTTTTGATCATGGACAGGTGTTAGGAGGACATGTAGCTAAAGGGAGGGCTGCCACTGTAAAGGGCAGCCCTGTAGGATGGTGAAGAGGCTACCACAACAAGGATGCCCGAGGGTGGTGAGGGTTGCTGGAGCAGCAGGCTGCAGATGGAGTAAAAGGTAAGGAAGAGGACAACCGCGGGTGAAAGGATGGCTGGCCTAGCCTGCTACAAGGCTCGTTTGAGTCTGTTTGGAAAGCAACGAAGGAGAGAAGGGGGGACTGTTGCCAACAACAACAGACATAGGGGTTTTGGAGTAGCCAAAGGGCTGCCCTTAAGGCAGACACGAGGTCTGTTAGGGATAAAAAAAAGGCTGCCGAGGGAGGAGGAGGCCCTAGCGAGGTTCTTAGTAAGGCTATAGAAGGGAGCCAAGGGTAGGGGAAAGGCTGCGAGGGTAGCAAAGGAACTGTGAGGTGGTAGCGAGGTTTGGTTAGGGAGCATTGAAAGGGAGGAAAGGCCTTAGGGAGGAATCCTTAGGACTGTTTAGGGCAACCGAGAAAGAGGGAAGGCCTAGAGAAGGTGAGGGAGGGACAAGGCAGGTAAGGTGAGCTCTAGGGGAGTGGGAATGAAGGTCTAAGGAACAATCCTTAGGACTGTTTTGGGCTTGTAGTAAGGGCAACACTAGCCTTGGGGACAACTAATCCTCACTTAGGTTTGCACTAACCTACAAACTAGCCTAAACTAACCCTAAACTAGGTTTTAGATGAGGAAAGGTGTGAAAACAAAGGGAAATTACCTTAGCAAGAGCCCTACCTCAACCTAGGGCATCTAGGGAGGATGGCTAACCTAGAGAGGAAGGGATTCTAGGTCAAACAACTAGCCTAGAAAACTAAGGTAAAAGCCCTAGAGGACCCTCACAAGGAGACGTTCCCCAACTTGCTAAGGTGACAAGAAGGCTGGTAATGGCCTATTCTAAGAGAAAATGTAGCACTAAGGCTACCATTTAGTCATGAACATACTCATACACCAACATTCAAACAAAGAGATAAGAAGCCTGCCCTCCTTGTGCTCGTGTTTAGCCAACAAATTAAAGCATCACCTAGCAAAGAATTTCACCAAAGATTTGCCAGAAAAAGCTTGCATTAACCTCAGAAAAACCTCTTCAAGAGGGGCAGATCTCCCCAAAGATCCCCAATAAGGGTAAAACAAATGCATAGTGAATTTATTCCATAAGTCTTGTTTTAAAAATAAAGTGAGGAGATATATTTATATGATCTCACACTCGCTTTTACAAAATTGTCCAGGCCGACATGCCTTTAAAATGTCAATTTGAAATTATAAAATGTCAACTTAAAATTAAAACAAAATAATAATAATAAAATGGCCTAATGTAGGCTCAAGGTAGGCTACTTGAGGTATTTTTCCCCTAGGTGCCAAAATTTGCTCAAATAAGCGAATCACTCTGAATGAAAGGCTAGAGTGAGCTAGAGGTAGGGCATTATACCCCATCTAACCCCTGGAATGCTGTAAAGTCCCTCAACACCCTCTCAAAGCATCAAGAAGGCCTGGCGTGGAGGATGGCTTCCTTTGAGGAGATAAGGCCAGGGAGAGAAGGAGCCAACTGACTAAAGGGCCAGGAGGGTGTCCTAAGTGGCTGTGAAGGGAGACGAATGTCTCGTAGCTGAAGCAGAGGCCACTAGAGGACACAAACAAGATATGGAGCCATGTGACCGAGTGGTCAACCCTTAAGAGCCCCGGACACCAACCCCGAGGTTAAAAATCCCAGCAAAGGGCAGTCAACAGTGCCATTAAGCCATAGTAGTCCTAAAGGAGAAGCAAAGGGCCCATCCATGACCACCATTGCTCGATAACACCCCTCTTGGTTGAAAAAGTTGGCTCAATCCCTGGGGCACATCTGAAGGTGCACTGGGTACAGGTGCAACGTAACAATTGGCGTCCATATAAATTGATGGACAAACTAAAAGCAAAAATTTAATCTAAGTCAGCGTCCATATAAATTGACGGACAAAATAAATAAAATCTAAGGTAATTAGACATAAATAAATTGCAAAAGGGAAACAACTAACCTAGATGCACAAATTTGACATGGGGGTAGGGTGATGTGAGGGATAGTGGTTTATGCGACTGATCCTTGGCACTTACAATAGTCCAAAGGTTTATGGAGAACACTTGTTGATCCTCTGTAAGTTAGAAATCAATCAAGTTTACAGTAGGGCCAAAGAGGTCAAATTTGTGAAGGAAAAGGCTATTGGTTTGACCACAACTCTTCCAACAACGGGGCTGCTAATTGGGGGTTTCCTCCTAGCTGCCAAACCTGCACAAAGAATACTTTGGACACCGGTTAGAAGTTCACTCAAGGATGTCACTTAGCTGCCACCTAAGCTTGCATATGAATTGTCAACTTGTTCTAACAAAAGCACAACTAAACTTAGAATGTTAAGGGGGTTAAAAAATCAAATAAGAAACGATGTAAATGGACTTTCTTCTGCTGTTTATCCATTGTTAGGACAACGAACAACAAGCTAAATAACTCAAATCCACTCAAATAAAGCTTCCTTTATGCATAAAACATTATAGATCTAAGTGTAAATTGAACTAGCATTTATGCATGCACTTAAAAATACCTTTTAAGAGATCTACTTGATGATATAACTTGAATGCAGAGTAGATCTAAAACATGCAACTATAGATCTACTGATTATTTGACTTTAAAATTATAGATCCTATATTGCATGCGTGTAACCAAGTTGAAAATCCTGCTTTATAGAAGAGGAGGGTTGCAAGAAGTGAAATGAATGCCTTTCAAGTTGGACTATGGAGTCTTCAAAGAATTGCAAAGAAGGACTTGTCCACATAAAACCAATAAGTTGAAGGGGTTACACTAGGCTAACCATGGCCTTATTGATGGATGAGGACCTGCAAACTAGTTAAACAACTAGAGAGGAGATTGGATCTCCTCTCCAAACTTCTTTTGATGCAACCTATGGTAGAGGGTTAATAAAACATAGATACAATTGAAATAATGTTTAGATTAAGATCCTCTCTAGTAGACTACAATAAGATCTAATAAGTAAGCAACTTAAATAGGTAATACCTTTTCAAAGGCCAACGATGAAGAAAAAATCACAAGCTATTAAACCAACATAGATTACCTCATATACGAAGAGTAACATAATGGTATGCACACATTAGTAAGCAACTCCTCATGTGACCTCCAAAGTCTTAACTCTTCACTTTATTCAATTCCAATCCTTAAAGGGTACAATAAGATTTGTGCATAAGCATCAACGGGAAACCAACAAAGGAAAAGAGGGGAGAGCTTGTTTAAATAGCAAAATAGGAAGAGGGGGTCGAATTTCATGAAGTGGAGTGAACGAAAGTGTCATATGATACCTCTTGGAGTTAACTACGTAATTTGACACCTCATGAAGTTAATTAGAGCTTAAGGGCTCCTCATGCGCCACCTAGAGACAAGGAGGGGACAAGTAGGGACTAATTGAAACCAAATCCAATAAAAAATGACACCTCACTCAAGGAGGGCAAGTTAGGGAATATTCCCTTTTACCTACCTCCTAAAGTCACTCAAATTTGTCTAGAACATGCAAAAATCATGGGATTTTGTCTCCAATGGGTGTGCTAGGCCAAATGAGGGGGTCTAAATGGGTGTATGATGTATACTAAGTTTTTTGACACCCCCTTTAATAATTTTAATACTACATTTACCACCAAGGGACAAATACTAACCAAAAAATACAAAATCATGGTGATAGACTTATTGATGCATGACAAAAGACCAAGGACTAAGACACTAGCCTATGGCAGATGCAGTAAGGATGCCCATGGCTTTGGAGGCATAATTGAGTAAAAAAACTTTGACAATATAGATCACTAGTATCTATATTTATCTCAATAAAAAAAGACTCCAGAGATTTTTTTATTATAACTGTCATAATTGAAATAAACCTTTTACACATATAATATAGATGTCATGTCAATTTACAATTATCCTTCTTTGACAATGATAAAAGAGATACAGGGAACCAAGAAGAGGCAAAAGAAGAAAACAATAATACTTGGAAAGACCCTGGTGTTGATGTTTGTTTGTAGCATCGAACAGGTACTTCCTAATTGTTTTGTGACTAACAGGTGGAAGTTGTTAGAATACCTCTTAGACTTGGGAAATGCACTTCAATTAAGTGAGTGTACTTTTATAATTAATGAAGTTTAATTTTAGTCAAATGCCTAAGTATTTGGCATTAATGAGTTAAATTAAATCCTAGCCATCAAATCATAATAAGAAGGTGAGATCCAATCTCAACCATTGATCACTTTGGAGATCTAGGGTTTTGGATTTAGGGTAAACTCAAGACTATAAAAGGAAATTAAGGTAAGAGGAGAAGACACATAAGCTACACACATAATGAGATAGTGAGATCTCATTGTATTGGGTGGAGAAGGACTTTCATCCAAGTGTGCAAGGGCAGGGTTCGAGAAAAGGAGCAAGTGGCAACAAAGGAGTAACAGTTAGGTGTTGTAGGCTAGCCTATTTTGTTGTTTTGTATTATTCCTCAGGTGGGCCATTATCTGAGGACAGGAGCCCATATTTTATGTTAATAAAATCATCACAGTATTGGTTTTCCCTTAGGGATTTTCCAGGGGTTTTACCCAGAAATTACGCTGCAAATGTGTTTAGTTTCCTTTGTTGTTCTTTCACTAAAATTATGCTAAGTATCTCAGTAGTACAAATAAATCAGTGAGCTGCAATTTATTTTTTAGCAATGAAAGATCACTAGGTATTTGTTTGTCTATATCTGGGGTTTAAACGACAAAAAATAACTTGATATCAGAGCCGAGACTCTAACGTGGAAACCAGTTGCACAGAGATTGTAATTTTTGCAGCATAAGAATTTTTATTTTTGTAGGTTTGTGGGGTAAATTAATAATAAGGGGGGTCGTTCAACAATCGTGCAACAATGGTATAGTCGTATAGGCTAGCAACTGCAGAATGGGTCATGCGTGGTCTACTATAGAGGAATTGGGGGTCGAATTAGAAACGACAGAGGGATCTGTTTGGATTGGGTTGAGGGAATTGGGTGAAAAAGGCCATGGAGAAGCTAACAGAGGGAGCAAGGTGGTGGTGGGTTCATGGAGTGCTGAGGAGAGGCTGGCTGCCTAGCCGGTAGCAGATAGTAGAGTTGTTGCAACAGATGGGTGTAGGCCAGTCCTCATAGCAGGACAGTTTCCAACATGGTCGATAATCTCCATAGAGACAGTAGCCACTGGGGAGATGGGCCGCTAGGCAACAGAGTTGGTAGCTCGGCCAAGGAAAGCTGACAGTGGCAAAGGAAGTGGTAGAGCAGCAGCTGCGAGGAAGTAGAGGTAGAGAAAGGGCCGTTAGGTGGAGGATTCATGGGCAAAGTGTAGAGGCAGTGGGAGGTTAAAAAGGAAGCAGGATTGGGTAAGAGAAGGGAAACTGGTAGGAGTTGTGTACTACAGCTGCAGCCATAGCTCTGTCTATGCCATGGGAGCAAAGGAAAGCACCATCTCAGGCTGAAGGCTGTAAGGCAGCCAAAGAAACCGTTGGGCAACCGCATAGAGCGTGGGCAGGTCGCGAGCAAGTCACAGGGGCCTTAGGCAAATCGGAGGGTGTCTGGGCAGCGGGAAAAATTTCAAGCAAGGGTCTGGGCAGCCAAAAGAAGAATTAGTTTTGTGCTTGACAAATTAGGCACATGGAAGGTTTTGGTCATGGCAACAACCAGTCTCAGATGGGGCATCTAACTTCCTAGCATGTAAGGCAAGACTAGTCTTGCTCTTGAAGGAACATGAACTTTGGGACATTGTGGAGAAGGAAGTTACCAGACCAACTAATCCAGCTTAGTTGGCAACACATGAGAAAAAAGACATCAAGGCCCAAAGAGTGATCATGGATGTCGTGAAGGATCACTTGATTCCTCATGTAGCAGAGAAGACAACGACCCATGCAATGTGCAAAGCTCTAGTAGATTTGTTCCCGAGTGACAACATGATCAGGAAGATGATCTTGAAAAACAAGCTCAAAGATGTTCAGATGTCAAAGACTGATAATGTTCCTAGTTACCTCATGAAGATAACCCAAATTCGTGATCAACTTGCAGTTGCTAGGGAGAAGCTTCTTGATGCAGAACTTGTGAATGTGGCACTGAATGGTTTCCCATAGTCTTGGGATCCGTTTGTCAAGGGGGTTGTAGCTCGGGAAAATCTCCCAGATTTGCAGAGGCTTTGGAATGATTGCATCCAAGAAGAGACTCGAGAGGAGTCTAAAACACTCAAGCAAGAAGATGAGGAGGAGGAGAACTTGGCTTTAGTCATTCATACCAAGAAGAGCAAAGGAAAAGGTTCCAAGGGTAACAGTGAGGGAGCATTCTCACAGCTAGGGAAGAAAGACTTGAGTAAAATCAAGTGTTTCATTTGCCACAAGAATGGACACTGTGCATCTCAGTATCTGGAGAAGAAAAAGAAGGGGCAAGAGAAGACATAAACAACAACATCAACAAAGACACAGATGAATGAGTTTGCAACAAAGTTTGAAAAATACTTCTCACTAGTCGCTTTCCTCCCCACCAACACCGACAAAAGGAATGCTTGGTACTTGGATAGTGGTGCATCACATCACATGACTGAAGCACAAGAGATTTTGAACAGTCTAATAGAGAAAGACTCAACCCATGTGGAGCTTGGTAACGATGCTAAGTATGCAGTGAAAGGGGTGGGAACTATTTGTTTCCAACTGGGTCAGGAGGTTTGTTGGAGGCCTAGGATGTGCTTTGGGTGCTAAAGTTGAAGAATATTTTTTTCTCATTACCAGCTTTGGAGGACAAGGGTTTTGCCATCATAATCAGGAAAGGGAAAGTATTCATACATCTAGAGGGAGCTATCCCTGACACAACAATGAGCCTTGGGTTTAGAGAGGGCAAGCTATAAAGGTTGCAGGGCAAGCCTGTGAGTAAACCAATGCCAATAACAGAGTAAGTGGACCAAGAGACTTTAAAGGACGAGCAACGGTTAGTAGCTTCTAGTTCTAGGAGCCAGACTTCGGGAAGAAGACTTAGTTGGTATGAACTGATATTGAGGGATGCTCAAGAGCAAGTTGAGGCTCCCAGGAACACAGTCTGAGAGAGAAAGCCTCCGAAGAATCATATGGAATTCACAAGTATCGCCATTGATGATGAGATTTCCAGTGTTGAGAAAGCAGTAGATTAGCAAGTATAGCAAGATGCTATGGTGCAAGATGATGTGTAGGATATTGTACTAGGATCGAGAGGGAGTGTTGATGTTTGTAGCATCTGACAGGGATTTCCACATGATTTTGTGTCTAACATGTGGAAGTCATCACAAATACCTCTTAGAATTAGGAAATTCACTTTAATTAAGTGATTATTAAAGTGAATTTACTTTTATAATTAAAGGAGTTTAGTTTAAGTCAAATGCCTTAGCATTTGGCATTAAAGAGTTAAATTAAATCCTACCCATCAGATCATAAAGAGAAGGTGAGATCGAATCTCAACCATTGATCGCTTTGGAGATCTAGGGTTTTATTTAGGGTAAACTAAGGATTATAAAGGGTAGCTAAGGTGAGAGGAGAAGGCACATGAGATACACAAAGAGTGAGATAGTGAGATATCATTGTGTTGGGTGGAGGACTTTCATCCAAGTGTGCATGTAACACCGAGTCAGTGTGTTATGGAAGAATCCGTATCCGGATAAAGAAGAATCCATCTTCATAGTAAATAATACATATTGAATAAAATGATTGATGCTATTTAACAATTGAAAGCATGCCTTTAAATATGGTTTAGGCACCTATTGGGAGGAGTTCTGTCCTCTTATGGTAATAGTAATTATCAGTTTATTATTAATTTATATATTCTTTATGTATTATTTATTTGTTATTATTATTATTATTATTATTATTTAAGTAACACTGCCCTTCCCTTAAGGGCAACTTTGTCCTCAAAGCTAAGAGTGTTGATAATCTCTTATTATGGGTTGTGTTTGAACTTTGAAGTGATGACTCGAACACTGCAATCTTGGATCAATTTCATTCTATGGACATGATTCTGGAACTTGTGTTGTAATCCCTTTTGCTTAAGTGGTGAGTTTTTGAAACAATACATCTTGTACTTATTGGTTTTCCATGTTGGCTTTTGGATTCCATTTATGAATAATTGTCGATCTTCACTTCCACTTTTTGCAATTCCTAAACATGTGGATGTGATAACTATTTTGTCATCTGGTTTGACAACAATGGGCCGACTATATTCAACATTATTTGGAATGTAACCAACAGTTGAAAAGAGCACCATGTCTGCATAACTATCTACACTTGTGTTTGTAGAACCATCATAAATTATTTCATCTTGTTTAAGTAGGTATTGACTACTTCCATGGTTTTCAACTCCATAAATCATATCATTAGATTTATCTGGAAAAAGTGGTTGAGAACATTGTGCAAGTGCTTTTTCCGTTACACCTATGGGCACATTTTCATCTTTATTGACATGAAAACTGGACGGTGATATGGAATTGGATGTGTTATTTAATTTAATGTCCAAGACATCAATTCCATCACTTTCATGTTCTTTACCATGTTTTTCTTGCAAGCTTTGAAAATTGGATTGGGATTTAATTTCCATGTCTTCGTTTTGGGAGGACTCTAGTTCACCTTGTTGGTTTATTTCATTGAAGGTCTTGTCAACAACTTTTTCATTCGATTGTTCCTTACGGTCAAGTACTTATTCCATTTTCCTCATAAATCGATCAAAGATCTCATCCAATTCTTCTTTAAATGACTTCATGGTTGATGTAAGAGTTTAATAGTTAATTAATAATAAATCCAATTAACTATTAAAAAAAATTGATAATAATAATTATTATTTCATAAATAATAATAATATTATACATATATATAGTTTATTTTTTGGGGTGAACGTGGGAAATAGGGCTTAATAAAACCTTGTTTGGTTTATAAAACCAAGGTTTGGTTTTATAAAACATATGTTTTTTTTCGTTCTTTCTTCTTTCCCCTTTTTATGGGATCTTCTTATCTTCTTCTTTTCTGCTTCTTTTTCTTTTTACTCTCTTTTTTTTTTACTTTTTCTTTTACCGAATAAAATTGATGGCCAAAAGGCAAAATATGGCCAAAGGCACGAAATCAAGCCCAAGAAGGGGCTCTGATATCACTGTAACACCGAATCCGTGTGTTATGGAAGAATCCGTATCCGGATAAAGAAGAGATCCATCTTCGTAGTAAATAATACATATTGAATAAAATGATTGATGATATTTAACAATTGAAAGCCTGCCTTCAAATATGGCTTAGGCACCTATTGGGAGGAGTTGTGTCCTCATATGGTAATAGTGATTACTAGTTTATTATTAATTTATATACTGTTTATGTATAATGTATTTGTTGTTATTATTATTATTTATGTAACAGTGCAGGGGCAGGGTCTGAGGACAGGAGCAATGGGCAGCAAAGGAATAGTAGCCAGGCGTGATAGGCTAAGCTATTTTTTGTTTTGTATTATTCCTCAGGTGGGCCATTATCCCAAGACAGGAACCCATATTTTATATTAATAAAATCATCACAGTATGATTTCCCTTAGGGTTTTTTCTAGGTGTATTTACCCAGAAATTACTTGTGCAAATGTGTTTGGTTTCCTTGTTGTGCTTCTGCTAAAATTATGTAAAGCAATCTCAGTAGTACAAATAAATCAGTGAGCTGCAATTTATTTTTCAGCAAGGAAAGATTACTAGGTATTTGTTTGTTTAGATCTGGAGTTTAAAGGACATAAATTAACACCTGGCCCTGCTAGTCTTTCAAGTGATTATCTTCGTCTTCAGTCGTTGTGATCATTCTAGTGCAAACTGGGTGGTAACATGCCTCACCATTGTTTGTGACAGAGATTTGCGTTTTCCCGGCACCTTTTGGAAGATGCTTTGACAATTATTGGGTTGTCAGCTTTGTTTTAACTTTTTCCATTACCTTTCATTAAACAGATGGTTAGACCTAAGTTATAAACTGCAGTCTGGTGCACGCCCTTTGTGTTTATTACACCAACAATAAACAACGGGGTTCTTATTTGCATGTCCTAGAGCACAGTTATAATCAGGATGTCCGTGTTTGTACTTTCCATCCACCCTTCAAGGTCTATTATGGTTACCATCCCTTTGCCTCTTACAAGCTAACTGCCACTCTTCCTCCAGCTGTCTCCCATCAACAGCACAACAAGCAGCACAGGGCATCCTCCTTTTTTCAGAAATTGGCTTGCACCCATTCCCAACTATCTGATGCTCTTCACACCTCCCAAGCTCATTAGAAATCACTCCAAGATAGACATCGGGTGTTTTGCACGGTTTCATATAGGTGATTGAGTCTGGTTGTGTCTGGATAAACAGCACTTTAAGGGGCAGCACCATCATAAACTCAAGCCCATCCGCTATGGCCCCTATACTATTCTGCAGCAGGTTGGTGCCAATGCGTATTGTTTAGATTTCCCTTCCCAGCTTAGCCTCCATTGTAGTTAATATCAATCATCTCAAGCTGTATGAAACTCCTATTCTGGAAGAGGAAGTTCACATTTCCCACCCAACTGATAATATTCTGGATTTTCAGCAATCATTGGAGGAAGATACGCTACTGGACCTGTACACTAGTTCCACTTGTCAGCAGCAGACTACCACATATCTTGTTGGACACCAAGGCCAGCTTCCCACTCAGGCCAAATGGCTGTCCCGAGCTTCTTTTGAACATAGCTTCCCACACCTTGTTGAGTAAGTGGAATCACTTTCTGCGAAAACAGTGAGGAACTGATGTGCCACATCTGGCAATCATTCATAACTAATCTTAATAGTTAGTTGTAGGATAAAGGCATGGTTAGTCTTGAGCGCTCTGCATTTTTTGCTTTATATTATTTCTCAGTTAAAGTTGACTTTGTAAAAAATAATCAGATCTGATCTTTTGCAAAATCTTATAGAAGGCATTTGCTGAGAAATAAAGTAAAGATGTTTTGGGAACCAATATTCTTGTGTGTTTTCTGTTTGCTAGCTTTCGTCTTCAGGATTTGTGTTCTGTGGCTTATCAAACAGACAACTGTCAGATGAAGGGAGGCAGATCCAATGGTCCAACAATCTGCGAATGGAAAAGAGGTTGACATCACCCCTAGGCTCCCAAAATCTGCAGTGATCTAGGTTGTCAGATCCAAGAGGATGTATCAACAGCAGGGTATGTACCACCATCAAATTCTGGCTTCACTTCTCCCATGCAATACAACCTAAAATAAAGCATTTAGGTCTATATTGTAGTGCGATTAAAAGCATGGCCACCTATTGTCAAATGACATTCACAAATTATGTAAACAAAACTTCTTGTTATAGAGGCTCATAATCTGCCACTGTCATTAGAATTTGTATATTGTGCACATTTTATGAGTCTCTGCACCTAGTATCCGTACTTGTTAAATTTATCACCGATTAACAAATTTCAGCTTCGGCCATTGGGCCAAGTGTACATCCTATTCTCATACTTATTGCAGGTCGCTAGAGCTGTTGCCAACTTCCAGACTATATTCAGTGTGGTTGACAACCTACCTTCAGATACTTTTCATTCACTAAGAGTTATGTTGCACTTAATTCAGTTTCCTATACCTTTGCAGTTTACTTGCCATTCTGAATTCACAAAAGGCAGTTGCAAATGTTACTTGGTAGCCATTAATCCTAACTCAAATTATCTCCCAGCTTGCAGTACAAGACTTTCTCTAGGTATTAATTTTTCTTATGAGCTTCTGTATTTTGGGTAGAGCTACTAAAATGTTGACCTAGTTCAACAAAGCATTTTGTTGAGAACAATGGTGTTTCTTCACTTGTTGATCTGTCTGTTTAAACTTTAGCCCAAGTATATACTATACACCCCAGTGTCTTCTATTTTCTAGTTTTGGAGCAACAAATCCCTTGTACATTGATGTCTATTCAGGTTGAGGCGTCTCATCATGCATCCTCCCAGGATGCATGAGAGGTCATATGTCCTGTAAAGGTTGCTACTGTTCTAACTTCCATCGCAAGCATACTGGAGTGTTTGCCATACATTTGGCTAGCAGTAGAGATTGTGTATTTATAGTCCAATTCTGTCAGCCACGTGCTTGACTATGCAGCTTATTGATCCTAGTTGTTGAAATCACTAAATGACAAGTAATTTCTTAGATGAACTTCAACTCAGATTTATTTGTGTATACTAGTCTGGTAGGTTTTGAGAATTCCCCATTGTCATTTTACAATGTCTGAATATAATTGGCTGACTCTATCAGTTTGCACTTTCCCATCAATGATCTACAATACTTTTACAGGTGGCCATAAGCTTCTTCCTAGCTTAATACAAAACTTGACTTGGTCAAAAACGCAGGGAGACTAGAGAGCAAGAATTCGACCCAGGCTCGGCAAAAGCTTGGGAAAACTTAGCTAATATATCAAAACATAATGATTTTTTTTTTCCTGTTTGGGTTATATAAACCTATAAAGGTCCCCACCTAGTTTTTCATTACGTTGTGAGTCAATGCATGGACCTGTAAAAACTTGGAGAGTAATCATGTTCAAGATAGAGTAGCATCGAGAGCCATTCTCCGGGAGAATGGAAGACCTGGTCAGGGACCAGGAAGTTGATCAACTTAATTCAGTTTGGGACTGAAGCTCAGCCAGGGGCTGAGAGCCATTCTTTAAAAATGGAGGCACTTGGTCAATCGCCAAGATGTTTGCAGCTGCGAGACCCATTCTCAGGGAGAATGGTACCCTAGTAAGTTAACCAGGGAAGAGTAAGACCCTAGAAGGTACCCTAGGGCCCCAGTAGTCTCCTGGGGTTCTTGGTCTGGAACCAAGCAGGTAGATGCTGTTGGCCGCCGATTGCACACCAACAATAGAAACTTTTCGAAAGCTGTCTCCTCACTTGAGAAAGTGGGAGAGGTGTGACCGTGGGGGCAAGCACAGAGCTAGGTACTGTCACCTACTCTTAGCTCCTCAGTTAGGCTAACTTCTAACAAAGAGTTTTCTACGGCTCAATTTTGTTAAAGTGTTTTTAATTGGTTACGGATGCGGATGGGTGCTGTTTAGGACTTATTGTGATTAAATGTGTTTGTTTATTATGAATTCGACACATCAGACAAAGCAATCCACGTTGCTATCAAGAGAATTAAAAAATAAACAATAATTCAAGACTTTATAAAGATGCATTCATAGATAGAATTTAAAATGTTCCAAAGACAAGTGATCCAGATATAATAATTATGCAAAGATTAAAAGACCAGTGCCTTTATGGAGTCAGAGCTCTGTAATGCTTTTAAGAAATTAACAGCAAGTCTTGAAATAAAGCTTACTAAGTTGATCAAAGGTCAGGGCCTTGCTAGAATGCTTACCCAAAAGAATGAAGAAGCTATTGAAATGATTGCCGAAAATAATGCTCCTCAGCCTGCCATGACTCCTGCCCTTCAAGAGCTTGACAATCATTGGTATTCCGATATCATTTTCTTCCTTTTCCATCTCACTTGCGTGGATCACCTCAAAGGTCACAAGCATAGGGCTTTGAGACTTAAGACTACTAGGTATTGCCTTACCCAAGAGGGTCTGGGTTGGAGGAATCCAGATGGTATTATACTTAGGTGCATCAACGAACAAGATTCCAAGAAAATCTTGGTGGAGTTTCACTCAAGATTTTGTGGAGGCCATTATGCAGCAAATACAACTGCCCATAAGATTTTGAGAGCTGGATATTATTGGCCCACCATTTTTGTAGATGCTCACAAGCATGTCAAGTGTTTCCAGGAGTGTCAGCTGTTCACTAGGAAGTAGAAGTTGGCTGCGCTTCCCCTGACACCTATTGTGGTCCTTGCCCCCTTTCAGCAATGGGGGCTTGATTTTATTGGCAAATTTAAGGATAACTCTAGCAATGGTTTTTGCTGGATTCTCACAGCAACCGATTATTTTACTAAGTGGGTAGAGGCCATACCCACTAAAAATGCCACTGAGAAGGTTGTTATAGATTTCATCGAGGAAAGAATCATCACTAGATTCAAAACTCCCTTTAAGATAACAACCGATAATGCCAAAGCTTTTAGTTCCGAAAAAGTCAATGATCTTTGTTTTAAATATGGCATTATCCTATCCCACTCATCTGATTATTATCCACAGGGCAATGGACTGACTGAGTCCACAAATAAGAACCTAATGACTATCCTTAAGAAAACTATGGGTGATAATAAGAGATCATGGGATAGCAAGATTAAGTATGGTGTGTGGGCGGATAGGATCACTAAGAAGAACTCAACTGGAAAGTCACCATTTGAGTTGGTTTATGGACTCACAGCCACTCTTTCGGTCAGCATGCAGATTCCGATCTTCAGAATGTTAAGTGAATATGGCACAGAACAATCAGAAATGGAGCAGAGGATAAATCAGATCATAGAGTTGGATGAATCTAGAAGAGCTGCCCTTGATCAGTCACTCAAACATCAAGAAAGCATGAAGGGCACTTTTGATAAGTCAGCAAGGCCGAGATCTTTCCAAATAGGGGATACTGTTCTGTTATGGGATAAGAGAAGGGAGAAGCCTGGGAAGCATGGAAAATTTGATAGCCTTTGGAAAGGCCCATTTATCATCCGTGACACTGCTGGCACAAATTCGTTTTTACTTAACACCATGGATGGAGAAACATTAAACTTGCCCATGAATGGCCAACACTTGAAGCCCTTTTATCGAAACAACCTTCAAGATGACCAAGGGGTCATCCCAGGGCTTTTCTAAACCCATCCTTGTTGTATTTTTATGTACTTTATTTTTGTATAATATTTTATGTATCATATCCATGTAGAACATTGTATCTTAACTTTTGTATATCAGCATTTGTATCATATTTCATTTATATGCTGAAAAAGAAAAAAAGTTTATTTCATGAACTTTGATTTGAAAAAGCAAAAAATATTTTTTCTGGTACTTCATCATGGCATATTTTTTATCATATACATGGGACTAAGACACTTCTATTTACATGCAGGTACCAAAGATTCCTGGATTCTCAGGCACTCTCTTTGATCAATAGATCAAGCGAGTACCCGTCTCACAGTTGGAGCCAGATGTTGCCAACTTTTTTGTACCATAGTTGGATTACCTGAGGAGCTGGCAGTTGACAAACATGATAAATGTTTGATTCCAGTGTATTAGATGATCTGCCTTTGTGTCTAGCCAATTTTGGCTAGTCAGTTTTTGTTTTGAATAACTATGACCATGGCCCCGTGGGGTTTGTAATAAAATGTGCTAGTAGGGTGTTTCGAGTGGTTCGGTCTCCTAAGATGGAGAATTTCAACTAAGGTATTCCAGGGAGTTTTTTGCCCTTGACAATTATGCTTTGCCTATAGTCGAGTATAATTGACGAGGTTCTCCTGCTTCTTCCAAAGCTGGAATGCCTGATTTTGAATTCTGGCCCTTGGGGGGTTATTAGAGTCCAACTGAGTATATATAAACCTACTAGACATTGTTAGAATAGAGCATGGTTATGTCCTAAGTCACTAGGACCCTCAAAAAAACATTGAAATTTTTTTACCGGACGCGTCAATTTTTTTTTTTTAATTTTTTAAATTTTCCCTAAGTTTTTAATTAAATTTTTCCATAATTTAAATGGAAAAATTCAATTTGTAATAAGTTAGTCATCCGGAACCTGAATTCAATGATTAAAGGCTCTAACCTTAAGCCAAAAATCATTCTTGATCAGCCAGCCAGCTAGATCCAACTTTCAGATCATCATTCGGCCACATAATGCATAATTTCTCAAAAAAGTCAGTTTTGGGGAAATTATTGATTGAATAATTAAAATGATTATTTTGGAGAAAATCCAAATCTCTCCAAATTAGTCCAAATTCAGTGAAATGAAATGCAGAATGACATGGCATTGAGCATTAATGATGATTGGAGTTAACAAAACTTGGCTTCAGTGAGCATTCAGTGAGCATTGAGTTATCATTCACTTAGCAAAATCGCCTCCTTTAGTGATGACCACGTTTGGGTGAGTTGGAGCTTGCTCATTGGCTTGATGTTTTGATTGAGATTGAACTCGGTCTTGTATTGATGATCTCCAGCATGTGGCTCCTCCATACCTAGCAGGTGGTTCCTCTTCAAAGCTTGTGCCTTCATCATCAAACTCACGCCCCTCTCTCCTCAAGAGGGCGTCTTCACACGTGTGGCTTCCTCATTGGCTTGTTTTCAGTGCTTAGGGTTGGAGTGGGGGCGCCTTGCCTAGGTGGAGGCCTCCCCTCACTCTTAACTCTTCATCTTCAGGTCCGGGCTCTTAGTTATCTGTCGAGTCGGTTAGGTCAGGGTTTTTGGTTTTAGGGTTTTGGGTCTTCTTTCATTGTATAAATAGAGGCTCCTTTAGCTCTATTCGGATGGACTTTTGTCCATAGAAACTCTGCAAAAATTGTAATCATTATTTTATTGAATAAAGCTTTTCGACTTTGGAGGTCTATGGGATTGTTTCTTCATTGGTGGCAGTGTTATCGGAACCGGCAAAACCGGCCGGTCTGACCGGTTCATAGGGTTGACCGGTCCGGTTTCCTAAAAAAATTTAAAAAACCGGAAATTTGACCAAATCGGGCACTGAACCGGCCGGTCCGTACTCTGCCGTACGGCCGCGTGCAGGGACCCACGTTTTTTCAATTTAAAAAAAAAATAAAAAAAATACAACCTAACTCAAACATTTCTTTTAAAAATAATCACTAGAATTGCATAACTGCAATCTACAAATGTTGTGTTATCCCCCTGTTTGGATGGGGTGTTTACCTAGGTTTTCCTGAGTTTTTGGGAAAGTCCGGTACATAATAACAGCTGTAAATCAATTCTGGACAGTAAGGAAGCAAGTATGGGTGTGTTCTAGGCACTTCTAGGCTTATTTCACTTCCTAACAGCGGTGAAAAGGGGACTTAAACACAGATCTGGGCACTTCCGAGTATGCCCAGATCAACTTGAAGCTCATGTCCTGCCTATCAGCGATTTCCAGCATGAGTTAGGCAGTAGCATTGGAGGTGTCTAGTATGAGATTTGATGCCCAACCTTAGATACACTCCTCATTTCAACAAAAGCATATTTGGAAGACTTTTTATTGAGTGGAAATCCTTTCAAGCAAATAAATGAAAGCTTGTTGTTTGAAACAAAACACAGGTAGCTTGATGACAGGTTTTAAAATTGTTAGAGAAAGGTGGGCAGTTTTGAGCCATTCAAACTCAGGAATAAATGTATGACCTCAATGGATCCTGTAGAATCATGACATGAATAGCAGATTCATGATGCACTTCAGTGGCATCTTGGAAGTGTGCCTGAAATCAATCAACTGGAGGTGGGCCAGGCGCTGATCATCAAAATTTTCTGCTTTAATGATATCCTGGAGCGCATTTGCCACTTAGTCATCAATTCAGATCAATCAAAAAGAAACATATTTTGGATCACAAGACCCTCAGACCTATTTCTGATCTATTTGTGTTTGAAAAGTGATCATCCTCTCCAACACACAGAACCTGAGGATTGATGCAAGTCACAGCAGACTAATTCCAGAGCCAATGGGGTTTCAAACTTGCAGCATAATATTTTATAAAGTTCGATCTAACTGCAAATGAAGCAGATCTATTTTTAACTCGTGTCCAGGCAGCCCTGTAAAATGATCTCAGGCAGTATTCTTCCAGTATTCCAGGGCAGTGATCCACTTATAGTTTGTTCCTTTCACTTGGTTAAGTAAGCGCTCAGTTAATGGTCTGGACTCATATGTATGCACATGAATATATATGTTTTTTTACAAAATATGAATATTTTATGTATTTTTTAGTCAGCCGGTTTTTTACCTGGTTTTTTGCCGGTTCCGGTCCGGTTCACATTTTGGGCTTCGCCGGTTCGATGACCGGTCCAGTTCCGATAACATTGATTGGTGGATGTGTCTCTTATGAGGTGATTTCTTTCCTTGTTTTCAATTTGTTACTCATACGGTGAATCAAATAACTAGCTTTAGAAGTCTATTGTTAGAACATAAGATCTTCCATTTGCAGCTGTCAATTTGGATTATTATGCAAAGTTTATCTTAACCTAGATGAGTACAAGTATTCAGTTATATGAAGTATTGATCATGGTTTAATGTTCATAGCATACTAGTTATTTTGTTTGATCTCACTGGGTTTCGAGTTTGATTGTCTTAGCAGATATTGCCGTTTGGAGAAGGGTGCGAGCTCAGTTGCATCAATCTCATCTCCATCATCATAAGAACTTTCTAGCACTCTTGTCTTTCAGGATCTACAAAGTTGGGTTTTGTCCAAGAGGAAAAACATAAGGAGATTTTACTCCAAAGCTCCATCTTCAAACTTCTATCTCTACCCTTTTTTTTAAATTTTTTGCATTTGCTCATGAAATAGATCCAAGTCTCAATATTCGTTATTCAGATCTGTTTTTAGGGCTTTTGCTAGATCTAGTTTCCTTCATTAGATTTAGGGAAAAATTATACTTTGCATGTGAATGTTCAAAATTTTTTGTAAGTATAAAAAATTTTCCAAATTTTTTTAAATTTTTTATTTTTGCATTGTCTTTCCTACCATCTTTTAACAATATATGCTTGCTGATTTTTTACTTCTGTGACAGGTACATCGGAAATGCTGGCGGAATTCTGAGGAATCAAGCCCTAAAAAACCATAATTTCCCTCTTCTTCTTTCCCCTTCCGCAAATTGCTCCAAAGGCCTTCCAGGTATAAAAAAAGAAGCAAAAAAGGCAGCAAATGAAAGCATTGTAAACAAATTAATAAAGAGCAAGTGGGATTACGGCTCCCACACCCCTCTTCCCCCATTTGGGGGAAGTTTGTATCGTCTCCTCATTTTCATGCTTTGTTTCACAATTTGTTAAAAGTAGGATAGAATAGTTTCAATTGTTAGAGTTTTGTTTTTTATTGAAGTTAGATAGCTTATTTCTGAAAGGTTCATCTTGCATAAAATAGAAAAGAGTGAAAATTTTCCTTATTTATTCATTTAGCTAGTTTTAATTCTGTTCACTTTTTTGATATAATATTGCAGAAACCCTAAAAATTACCAAAATCTCTTGAATCTCACCATAAGGTGGATCAAGAGTGCTCTCTATCGGAGAGTTGCATTTTGTTTTCTTTTGATTTGTTACTTACCCCCATGCTTTCCCGATTAGGGCCTAAAAAACTTGAAAGAGACTCTTGGGTAGTTTAGATCTTTATTTTTCTTTTAAGTTTAATCAATTAATTAATTAAGTCTCTTGAACTTGTCATAACCCAAGTCAAGAGCACTCTCTATCGGAGAGCATAGTTAGACTTGCATATCCTTGCATTAGGCATTTAGATTAGCTAAGTTTCTTGAACCTTTGTCATAAGACAAGGTCAAGAGTGCTCTCTGTCGGAGAGTTTTAATTAATCAACTTAATAAAATTTGCAACTCACTCCCCCATAATTAATTAACTTCGTTGTCTTCTTGCCAGAGTATGCTTTGACCGACTTCAAAATCGGAGTACCTAGAAACGGCATAGAATTTTTAATCTTGCAAGAGAAACATAATAAAAGTTAGACCCCATAACCAACGCACCGGCGTTGTAGGAAATTTCGTAAGTTCTTCTTAGTAGATGCGTCGGAACCCCCCACTGTCTAAGCTTTTCAGCTAGCTAGTCAATCTTCGCGATACCGGCCTGGGATACTGGGCAAGCTGTCATGTCTCCAACGGATTAACTTGGAACATTTCCTCGACTATTGAAAACCCTTCGCTGACACCATAAGCAAGACCACCTAAAATACTTAAAATATACCAAGAGCACTTGCACAACATTACATCCACTTACTTTATTTCAAGACTTAGATTTATTTATTAAAGCATTGCAGAGCTCTGACTCCATAAAGGCACTGGTCTTTTAATCTTTGCATAATTATTATATCTGGATCATTTGTCTTATGTGTCGAATTCATAATAACACATTTAATCACAATAACTCCTAAACAACACCCATTCGCATCCACAACCTTTTAAAACACTTTAACAACTTAAGAGTCGTAGAAACTCTTTTGTAGGGACTACCCCCCTTAGCTTCGTTAGGAGTTAGCCTAAACGGAGGAGCTAGGAGTAGGTGACAGTATCTGGCTCTGTGCTTGCCTCCAAGGTCACACCTCTCCCACTTTCTCAAGTGAGGAGACAACATTCGAAAGATTTCTGCTGCTGGTGTGCAATCGGCAAACAACAGATGCCATGGCAAAGTCCCTAACATGTGGTTAGGGCCTCTATATGTCTCTAGGGTATTCTGGTTTGGGATCAAACAACTTCTTGGATATGATGTCCAAGCAGATTCTGCAGGATGAGACAAAGACTTCCTAGTCTAGGACCGGGCAGATTCTTGGTCTGGGACCAAGCAGTTCCTGCAAGAGCACCCCTAGTCAATTAACCAGGTGAATCTTGGTCAAGTTGACCAAGATAATGTCCTCTCTCCTAACCGGTTATTGCTAGGTTGTTTCTCAAGGGACTGGCCACCCCTTGATGATGTCTCTAGCACCTAACCCTTAGGAGCAGTATTGAGGACCAAAGGATCGTACCATCCGGTTTGTATCTTCCCCTTATACAGTGATGATAAAGTATATGAAACAATGTACCTTGAGAGAGAGAAAAGATTAAAGTCCTTGGTCTTGTTGGTCCTATAGGTAAAAGGTAAATGTTTGTCAACCTTTATGGTTCACCTTGATCTTTTGGGTGTGTGGGTTGTCATATTGTGACTCCCTTTGGTTGACTCTTGGTCCTTTATGTTACTTGGTCCTAGCACTCTTATTGTGTGTACCTTTGTGATGACTCTTACCTTGTGGGTTTTATTTTTTGGTACACTGTCCTATGTTCATTTACTTTTTGGTTTTATTGTAAAACCTTTGGACTATTTATTTTATGGTTTTATTTTAAGACCTTTGGACCTTTTATTGTTTATAGTTTTACTTTACCTTTGGACCACTTTATTTATGGTTTTATTTTGGACCACTTTACCTTTTCCTAAGTCAACCTAATTGTTGTATTTTATAACACTCCCAACCTTATAAAAAGGATAGGTTATCCTTCAATAAGACATCAATGAAAAGGCTATCTCGTGACTTCTACCTCTGCTCTGTGTGGCTTACTGCTCCACGTGACTGGGTCTTCCCGTAGCTTCTACCTCTGCTCCACGTGATTGCTACCTACTGATTGAACCTTGTAGCGTGATTGCTCTTCACTAATTCCAGCGTGACTGCTACCCATTGACTATTCCTCGTAGCGGTACTGCTCTCCACTATTCCCAGCGTGACTGCTAGCCGGGTGACTGCTTTCTTCTTTGCTGCTCTAGCGCGGCCATACTTGCAATCTCTACCCTAGCGTGGTTATATTTACATCAACGTGACTTCATACCTGCTGTGCATGATTTTATATGCACCCAACGTGGACTATGGGTTTTACCCAGCGTGACCGTGAGTTTCTCTTTCAACGTGGACTGAGGGTTTTCCCCAGCGTGACCATGAGTTTCTCTTTCAGCGTGGACTGTGTTTTTTCCCTAGCGTAGCCATGAGTTTCTCTGTCAGCGTGGACTGTGGGTTTTCCCCATCGTGACCATGAGTTTCTCTTTCGGTGTGGTCTGTGGGTTTTCCCCAGCATGACCATTCCCTCTAACACATCAACTTGACTATTCTCCACGTATTGCTTTCTCTGTGTGACAGTGGGTTCTTCGTGACTACTTTTATATCAGCGTGATTGTGGGTTACTTGTGACTGTATATATAACTGTTCTGTATAACTCTATCCTCAGCGTGACTCATAACTCTGCCTTCAGCGTTACTTGTGACTGTATATTAAACCTGTCAGGGTGACTGTGTAAAAGCATGACTGTGAGACTCTGCAAAAGTATGACTGTATGACTGTGTCTCTGCACAACGTGACTGTAATCTTACCTAGCGTGACTATGTGTCCTTTGACAGCTTTGCTATACTGGGTATGACTATGTTGATAAAGTCTGAGTATTTGATTAAAGTGTCTCTTCTTGTTGACTAAGATTTTGAGGTCTGTATCCCTCTGCTTTCACCCCCCCTCTCTCTCAAGTATGGCATTTGTTTACCAAATTGACTTGTCCCTTCAGTGACAAGATCAACCTAAAGTATTTGAGTATAAGGCTGATTCAAATAATGGTTATGATTCTTTACTGCCAATATTTGTTGTACATTATTTATTATTTTGTTACTGTACATGGCATTTGATGAATCTTGATGACCAACTTTAATGCAGTGACTAATGGAGTGTTAAAGTTGAAAGAGATGAAAATTATGTTTAATTTTTATTGCAGTTTAAATTGATTGGAGCAATACTATTCAGGATCTTGTTTATATTTCTGTTTATGCATTAAAGTTTATTTCTTATGTTAAAAACTATCCTAACCATAAAACTTTAACATGGTATTAGAGCGAGGTTGTAGCTAACTCTGTTTTGAGGGCAACTGAGTCTACAATGATCCTATGATAAGCATTGCTAAAGTAACAGTAAGGACTTGAACTGCAGGGTTTGACATTTATAGATCTTGGTTGAAGGAGTTCATTGGCCATCAAAGTGATAAAGATGGTAAAATATCTGATACTTAATTGACTAGATCAATGACAGCTGGACAAAGAGATGTATCAGTAGTATTGACAAGTGTTGGATTTAATAGTGAACATGATGACCCATTGAAGAGGTATGTTGACCAGCAAATGGTAAGTAAGAAAGCTTAGACCTTATAGTTAATCATTGTTTTGTGCAAAAGAGTTTTATGACTCATTAATGGATGTGATCAAGAATTGTTATGTACAAGGAAATTAGAGTTCATGATCATGATTATGTTGTACTAACAGGTGTGATGATGCATAAGAATAATATTTAAGAAGTACATGCTCAGGTTTAAAGGACATTAATGTAGATTGATTGATTGTGATGCATCGATCAATGGAATATGAATTTGCAAGTGCAAAGAAGCTTAAAGCTTATATCATGTCTAGGATTATGACCCAACCTAGATCGTGCTAATACATTTGCATGAAGATGATATGATGTTGACACCTTTAATGGTACATAAGATACACAATGTAATTTATGCATAAGGGCAGATATAAAGGGAGAAGACTTTCTATCCTAACTTATGTTAATTCTATGTAAGCTGCCAGACTTTCGTAGAATGGAACATCTAGTAAGTTTAGAGATCAAGAGGCAGCCAACTGTGCTCTTCAGTCCCCAACAAAGTGGGGTTGTAGAAAAGGAAAGTATAGATGTGATCTTCCATAAATCCTTTAGTGACTCAAAGATGGAAGTCTATAAGACTTCTCGCCTAGAAAAGCGGTGGAGAAGGCCAAGCAACCTTCATCGGATCTCTTTAAGAAGACTATTGAAAAGCTTCAAGCTTGCTCCAATGAGAGCCATGTCACCGATTCAGTCTACTCTCATTATGGGCAGTCAGCCAAAGAACAAGTTTAGAAAGATGACATGTGGAAAGTGATTCTCAGCTATCAGAGGAAGTTAGCTACACCTTCTAAGAAGATCTATGAGATCATGTTTCGTTCTCAGATGGAGAGTTGTTTGAAGCTCTTAGAAAATCCTGTATTCGATGACAGGTTGGTACACATCGAGATGAGTGATCACCATGTAATGGTGCAGTATGTTATCAATGTGCTGAGAATGCCTCTCTTGTTGAGGAGTGTTAAAGATAGAGTAGCATCGAGAGCCATTCTCCATGAGAATGGAGGACGCGGACTGGGACCAGGAAGTTGATCAACTTAATTCAGTCTGGGACTGAAGCTCAGCCTGGTGCTGAGAGCCTTTCTTTAAGAATGGAAGCACTTGGTCAATTACCAAGATGTTTGCAGCTGGGAGACCCATTTTTAGGGAGAATGGCACCCTAGTCAGTTAACTAGGGTACAGTAAGACCCTAGATGGTACCCTAGGGCCCCCAGTAGTCTCTTGGGGTTCTTGGTCCAGGACCAAGCAGGTAGATGCTATGGCAAAGTCCCTAACATGTGGTTATGGCCCCTATATGCCTCTAGGGTATTATGGACTAGGACTAGACAAGTTCTTGGACACGATGTCCAAGCAGATTTTGCAGGATGAGATAGAGACTTCCTGGTCTGGGACTAGGCAGATTCATGGTTTGGGACCAAGCAGTTCCTGCAGGAGCACCCATAGTCAGTTAACCAGGTGAATCTTCGTCAAGTTGACCAAGATGATGTCCTCTCTCCTAATCAGTTATTGCTAGGTTGTTTCTCAAGGGACTGGCCACCCCTTGATGATGTCCCTAGCACCTAACCGTTAGGATCAGTATTGAGGACCAAAGGATCGTACCATCCAGTTTGGATCTTCCCCTTATACAGTGATGATAAAATACATGAAACAATGTACCTTGAGAGAGAGAAAAGATTAAAGTCCTTGCTCTTGTTGGGTCCTATAGGTAAAAGGTAAATGTTTGTCAACTTTTATGGTTCACCTTGATCTTGTGGGTATGTGGGTTGTCTTATGTGACTCCCTTTGGTTGACTCTTGGTCCTTTATCTTACTTGGTCATAGCACTCTTATTGTGTGTACCTTTGTGATGACTCTTACCTTGTGGGTTTTATTTTCTGGTACACTATCCTAAGTTCATTTACTTTTTGGTTTTATTATAGAACCTTTGGACTATTTATTTTATGGTTTTAATTGTAAGACCTTTGGACCTTTTATTGTTTATAGTTTTACTTTACCTTTGGACCACTTTATTTATGGTTTTATTTTGGACCACTTTACCTTTTCCTAAGTCAACCTAATTGTTGTATTTTATAACACTCCTAACCTTATAAAAGGGATAGGTTATCCTTCAATAAGACATCAACGAAAAGGCTATCTCGTGACTTCTACCTCTGCTCCGTGTGGCTTACTGCTCCACTTGTGGCTTACTGCTCCACTTGACTGGGTCTTCCCGTAGCTTCTACCTCTACTCCATGTGACTGCTACCTGCTGACTGTTCCTCGTAGCATGACTGCCTTTCACTGCTTTCAGTGTGACTGCTACCCGCTGACTGTTCCTTGTAGCATGACTGCTCTCCACTGCTCCCAGCGTGACTGCTAGCCGGGTGACTGTTTTCTTCTTTGCTGCACCAGCGTGGTCATGCCTGTGGTCTGCACCCTAGCGTGGTTATATTTACATCAGCGTGACTCCATACCTGCTGTGCATGACTTTATATTCACCCAGCATGCATGACTTTATATTCACCCAGCATGGACTGTGGGTTTTCCCCAGCGTGACCACGAGTTTCTCTTTCAGCATGGACTGTGGCTTTTCCCCAGCGTGACCATGAGTTTCTCTTTCAGCATGGACTGTGGGTTTTCCCCAGCGTGACCATGAGTTTCTCTTTTAGTGTGGACTGTGGGTTTTTCCCAGCGTGACCATTCCCTCTGACACATCAGCGTGACTATTCTCCACTTATTGCTTTCTCTGTGTGACTGTGGGTTCTTCGTGACTGCTTTTATACCAGCGTGACTGTGGGTTACTTGTGACTGTATATATAACTGTTCTGTATGACTCTATCCTCAACATGACTCATAACTCTACCTTCAGTGTTACTTGTGACTGTATATTATACCTGTCAGGGTGACTGTAAAAGCATGACTGTGAGACTCTGCAAAAGTATGACTGTATGACTGTGTGTCTCTGCACAGTGTGACTGTAATCTTACCTAGCATGACTGTGTCCTTTGACAATGTGACTATACTGGACATGACTGTGTTGATAGACTCTGAGTATTTGATGAAAGTGTTTCTTCCTGTTGACTAAGATTCTGAGGTCTGTATCCTTCTGCTTTCACCCTCTCTCTCTCTCTCTCAAGGTACGACATTTGTTTACCAAATTGATTTGTCCCTTCGGTGACATGATCAACCTAAAGTATCCGAGTATAAGGCTGATTCAAATAATGGTCATGATTATTTACTGCTGATATCTCCTCTGCATTATTTATTATTTTGTTACTGTACATGGAATTTGATGAATCTCGATGACCAACTTTAACGCAATGACCAATGGAGTGTTAAAGTTGAAAGAGTGTAAAATTATGTTTAATTTTTATTGCAGTTTAAATTGATTGGAGCAGTACTATTCGGGATCTTGTTTATATTTCTGTTTATGCATTAAAATTTATTTCTTATGTTAAAAACTATCCTAATCCTAAAACTTTAACAAAACGGAGGTCAGAGTTTGACCTGAGAGTACTTAGATGTCAAACCCATTGTCAGTGAGTCAAACTAGCTGACAGAAAGTTTGACTCATTAACAAGTCAGTTCGGATCATTTTCTATGCTGAGTCAAGTTTGACTTGGGAGCACTAGTCAACTTGACTGAACTATATAACAATTGCCAAAGTAGTTACTTCTAATAGAGTGTTTATTTTGGCTGGTTTTGCCGATTTTGTTTTGTTATGCTAAATTTCAATTCTATCTTTTCAGTTAAGAATGAATTCATCAACCAGGGAAAATTTCAAGGATCCATACTTATCTTGAAGTGTAGAAACCTTGGTGAATCTTACTGATTCTTAAAACGCCAACTATTAAATGTCGATATTTTTGTAAACTTATTCGAAGTTCTAAGGATTTTATATAGTTTCATTTTCCCTGCCATCAACTATTGTAGGTATGTGAATCTGTATTTTTTATTATTGTTTAGATTGATCAAACATGCTATTGGGAAAGTTGTACATGTAGAGATTTCTATACAAGCATTTTTTTTGGTTGAAAGTGGAAAAAATTACATTGGTTTCCTCTCTTGCAGCACTGCTCTGATGATGACAGCACAACTAGACCATTGTTACTAGTGACAGCATCAGTTGACAAGATGGTATTGAAGAAGCCAATCCGTGTAGATACTGACCTGAAAGTTGCTGGTGCTGTTACTTGGGTTGGCCGCTCATCACTTGAGATTCAAATGATGATAACTCAGCCACCTGAAGGTATTTATATCAGAACGGCTTACTGTCTTCTCTTCCTGTTGATACTAAGACCTAAATCAAATTCATGCTGAATCCATTTTGTAAATTAGGTAGCGATCATTACATATCATGGCAGCTAGGTTGTCTCCCTGACCTAGATATTTGGTTCTCTAGAAGGAGCAATGATGGTTACACACAAGTCATAGCTAATATGACAAAGAGGATGTGTCAGAAAGGTGTTATAACTATTAGCAGAATAAGAGACAATAACACTATCAGAACACTAAAAACAAATAGAAAGAGGAGGAGATTGACAGCTTTCAAAGCTAACAGTATCTACGGAGAGGAGATTCTTTTCAAAGATCTCCTAACTATTAGTCATTTCTAATTTCCAAAGTTGCTAACTTTCCCCCAAGGATGTTTAGTATATAATGGAGGAAAATGAAAAGCTCATGGCCATCAAATTGGAGGTATAAGTTAAATCTAACTGAAACTCTATACCAACTCAAACAAGAAAATCCAGTGAATGAAACCTTGACAAAGAATTGAGTTGGTGTTGTGCCGTAGTTGAGTTCTTCATAATTTATTATCTTGGCTGGATGGTGCAAGGCAAGGCAAGGCAATGTAGACTCAAACAACTGTAGCAGAACCAAGCTTGCAGTGTCAGAGTGCTACAACTACAGAAGCTGCGCCTATACACAGGGTTAATGAAAGCTGCAGAAGAGATGGGAGAGAAAACCATTAAAACATTGTAGGTAAACACAGAACAAGAGAGGAAATGAACAAAAATTGAACTTCATCGAAGTCGGCCTGCTACATCTTGGTCTAGAGGTCTTTTATCTCTCTAAGACATGTACAATGCAACTCATGAATTTTCTGGCTGCAATTCAGTCATTAACTCCTTAATGTCAAACTGAACACAGATTGCACAGCCTGTCTCTCTGCAAATCTCAGGAGTCGAACCCCCATTCTAACAAGATTAAACTATTTATAAAATTCTGTCATGTCCTTTCTTTCTCCATCTTGAAGGAAAATTGCCCTTCCTTAATGTTTCCCCTTCTGCAGCATGTGGGTGATTTTCCTCTTGGCTGTTTCCAATTTTCTCCACTCCCGGTTCCACAGCCTTGTCTTAGGAATTCCACAGCGAAGAAAAGAAACAACTCCATCTGATCCATAGCACAAGGTTCCAGCACCTACATTTTGCTTCCATGGCAAGAGTTCTTGGTTCCATGTATTTCAGCAGGGTTCCACAGCACACTAACTTGTCTTGGGCTGTAGACTTTGGTAGCTATGACATTTAGTCTTCTGCAACAACTTAACCACTGATCTCCTTATTTCAACCTGCCAAGCCAACTAACTCAGAGTCTCAGACATTCAAAAGAAAGGGGAAAACAAAATCTCCATGGGTGATGCTATTCACTGGAGCATGTTTTTGGTGGATTTGTGTCACTGTTGGATGCTTATCTTTTCTGGATCTGTTCCTAGATTGAGCCATTGTGTGATCATTTCGGAAATCATCTTGTTGTACTTCGAAATCATCTTGTTCTAATTTCAGGTGAAATGCTCGATGTTCATGGGTTATTTTATGTGCTGCCAAGACTACTCTTTTTTTAGCTTTATGAGGGATAGCATAGTTCTGTCATTTGCCTATTTTCCTTCATCACTGTCATCATTTAGACATGATGATCATCTTCCATGCCTCAGCTTCACTTTACCTGAATGGAAAGTATGACAAGGTTGTGGGGCCCTTCTGTCACTCCTAGTCAGAATTTTTACCATTATCCATCCAAATCCCAATGCCTCCCCAAGCATGCATACATCTAAGTGTCCATGCATGTACAGAGCACAAGATATATGTTTGTGTGTATTTACCTGAACCATCTCCCAGAGGCAATATGTATGTGTTTTCCAAGTTTTCTGTTCGATATTTTGTTGATTATTAAATATGGTTGCCTCGTGGGTGTCACCTGTCAATCCAGTTGTGTTGCTGCTTTATCTTTCTTCCCCTGTGACTCACGAGTTTTCGTTTTTCAAATTCGTCCAGTTAGTTAGCTTCGTATCATTTGGCATGTGTGGCATGTAGACATCCTCTGCAGTCTTTTGCCTTTAACTTCCAGTAAGAAGCCAGCATTGTGTATCAGCTGTATAACTATCTTGCTACAGCCATTCAAATTAATGCATTCTCTTCTTAGATGTATGAAAGTGAAATCACTATTTTTTTTATGATCAAAGCCGCATATCAATTAACTGTCCTATTTCCAAGAGTGGCTTTGCTCATTAGTAGGTATGATTAAGTAATACATGCTCTGTTGAAATTTGAAGGGCAAGTTTCGACTAGTAATATAAAATACAACTTACTCTACCTTTTAGTCTACACAATCAGTATATGTGTTTGCTTCTGATTTGCAAACCATTCTTGTGAATGCTGCAAAAGGACATTGTGGTGCTCTCTCTCTATATATTTGCTCTTTTGGAAAGATCTGAGTTTCTGTCATAGAGAGCTGTGCTATGTAATATACAGTGCCTTTTGTTTCATATGTACACAGATATATTTCAGTTGGTTGGACTTATATTTTAGTTTGCAATGTGGCATGAATTCGAACATTCACTGATTGCACTGATGATCTCTACCTACCTTTTTGTCTACGCTGTATTCAAGAACCTCACATGACATTCTTGCTTGGGTTTCTTTTGTAGAGGAGACTGAAACAGGGGACTCTGTTGCTCTAACTGCGAACTTTACGTTTGTTGCACGAGACTCAAAAACACAAAAATCAGCCCCTGTTAACCGACTTGTACCGCAAACAGAACAAGAAAAGGCGCTGCAAGCAGAAGGTGAAGCGAGAGACATGATAAGGAAGAAAGAGAGACAGAGACAGGGAAAGGAGTTTGAGGAAGGTCATAGGCTGCATGGCGATGGTGACAGACTGAAATCTCTGTTGAGAGAAGGTCGTGTGTTGTGTGATATGCCTGCTTTAGCAGACAGGGATAGCATGCTGATAAAAGACACAAGGCTTGAAAATGCACTAATTTGCCAACCACAGCAACGCAACTTACATGGCCGAATCTTTGGAGGGTTTCTGATGCATCGTGCTTCTGAGTTGGCATTTTCTACATGTTATGCTTTTGTTGGGCACACTCCTTGCTTTTTGGAGGTTGATCATGTCGATTTTCTGAGACCAGTGAGTTTATCTCCCTGTATATACATGAACTTATGTTAAATGCCCCCGGTTTCATTTAGTTTATTTGGGTCCATGGCCAATCAAAGCTGAATCAGGGAAAGTTTGCTGAGTAGTAAATTCTCAGATCCTTAAAAGTAACTGACCAGGTCAAATGACATGTTGATCCTGGTAAAACTTAATTAAAGTCTAGAGTTAATAGAATGAATGCTAGAAGTCAATGCAAAGCAGAATTAAAAATCAGGACATATTTGATCAACTCAAAACTTATCAGTATGTGTCAAGTTGAAGAACTGTATTGATTGGGATTGCAGGTCGATGTTGGGGACTTCCTTCGTTTCAAATCTTGTGTTTTATTCACACAACTAGATGATCCAAAGCGACCACTCATAAATATTGAAGTTGTTGCACATGTTACCAGACCTGAACTAAGAAGTAGTGAGGTAAGTCCAGGTTGATGATGAGAAAATGCTGTGTTCCATGGGAGAAAGTGGTGGTCTGTTTCACAGCCAGGATCTAGTCTAATGCATCAGTTTTAAAGTTTCTTATTATAAATCCTCCTTCACAGATGGATCAAGTTAATGAGTCAGTATGGTTTGTTATAGGTTTGCTTGGTGCTTTCAGTCTTTCAAACTAAAATGAGATTCATACAACTATATTTGTGGCTTTGACCAGGTCTCCAATACTTTTTATTTCACATTCACAGTACACCCTGATGCTCTGGAAGATGGGTTAAGGATCCGTAAGGTTCTGCCAGCAACAGAAGAGGAAGCTCGTCATGTCCTTGAACGTTTTGATGCAGAAATTTTGAACTAAACCAGGACAATTGATTTGACCTTTAACTCACTTCAAAGCATTTTATCTCCATCTTCAGTTCAGTCATAACCTTACCCCTGCTGCTCCTCTCTTACATATATATATGGTTGAGGTAGCAAAATGGGAAGGTGTGATGATATAGAACATTGTTCTACACTCTGTGCCTATATAAAATAAACAAAGCTCATGTGAAGTTGTGTCGTGTCCTTTCATATTTACATTAGATTCTACCAATTTTGAAATTAAATGCCTTAGAAATCGTACTTCATAGGATATGAGCTAGGTCAACTCTTACTTCCATTAATTGAGGTTGCATTTATTTCTCTCTTGGCACAATGCTGTGCAGTCATGTTATAGTCTTCACAAGACAAGAAACTAAGAATACATGATTTGCAGTCTAGGGGCAGGACTTTATTTTCCTTTGTTCTGTTTTTCTTTATTAAAATACCTATTGTGAATAAAACGTTAGGGGGGTATCTTGGCATGGATTGATTTTTCACACATTTTGATTGAATATTTGAATTTGGAACAGGGGGTGGAAATTAGTCTAAAAAATGGAAGGCAAGCAATTGTAGCCATAGATCAATAAGCTCTGAGGGAAAAAAATGTCTTGCTTTAGATGTTGCTTTTGAGGGGTATGTATTTGCTGAAATGTGTGGCCCTAGGCAGTATTTAAAATAACCTTAAGTCTCATAATACTAGCTTTGCCATCATGAAGGAAGTCTGTTGTTATGGTGAGCTTGAAATTGTCTTTAGTAGATATTTTGTCGATGTTGTTTGTTAATCTGTGGCTGTTTTCATATTAATGCTGTGCCATGGATATGTTGTTAGTGTTATGGTGTTGAGTTTGTTCATCCTTAGTGCCATTTAAAATAACCTTAAGTCTCATAATACTAGCTTTGCCATCATGAAGGAATTGTGTTGTTATGGTGAGCTTGAAATTGTCTTTAGTTGATATTTTGTGGATGTCGTTTGTTAATCTGTGGCTGTTTTCATATTAATGTTGTGCCATGGATATGTTGTTAGTGCAATGGTTTTAGGTTTGTTCATCCTTTGTGCCAATGTTGGGTGCCTCTCTTATAGTTTTGTTGTCCTTGCATTTCAAAACACTTATCCACGAGCATGTAATCTGGAGATTGGTCAACTATGCTATTTCAGAAGACTTGGGAAGATTCAATTTGAAGACACGTTGAGGAGAAAAAAAGGAGTTTGGCATGTTAGAGGAGGTCAATGTCTCAAAGATGAATGACCCATTTGAGAAATTCAAGACTTATGGTCGAGTTCTAGCTAGTACAATGAGGTCATATATTAAAATAGTAGCAATTTACCTTCTCTTTCTGCCAATGAAACTCCCTTTGTTCATGTTCTTTTAGTACGGGTCAATTCCTCTATTACCAAAGAGTTGGGAATATTTTGTTGAAACACACTTTGTTTAGACTAAAACACTAAAACTTTGTTTTTATTCAACAAGTACAAAAATTGCATAAATATGACCTCGTGTCTTTGCTTAACACGTAAAGATGACCCCTTTTCTTTGTTTTTACATAGTTTGTTAATGGACAAGGCATGACTGATGGGACTTGAACCTAGGTTATAAAGGTGGCAAGCACTTGCACTTACTGATGATGATGATGATGATGGTTAACGTTCATTGAGACCAACTTTGGTCTATCAGACCTTAAGAAGAAAGAAAGAAATTACTTGGTTTGCTATAAAGTTTTATTCCTATGCTCAAAAAGCTTAGAAAGAAGTGTACCAAGGTCACCATAGTTTTGACAAATTAGAAGGTTAGAGAGGTTAGTATTGTAATAAAGATTGAGAAACAATCTAGTGTGGGTGTGTATGCAAGGCATTCTAAGAGAAAGTGACTTTCATCTTCAATGCTCTTAGTCTCATAGAGACGACAAGTCCTTTCTTCCCACGATGTTTTAGGAATTGTTCAATGCCTTGTTTCACTATGAAGCTCATGAGAGTTCCTTCTTATTTTGGCTTTATTCGTTTTCTTCTTCGAGCTAGTTAAAATAGATAGATACTTATGATCTTCTAGATTAGGGTTAATGAGCTTGTTATAATATCTTAATTTCCTTTTGATCTCAAAATCCTTCTCATCCCACATTTTCTTTTTAAATCTAGACGTAATAATGTTTTTAATGTTATTGATATTTTGCATTGTGACATGTTTGTCAATCCTCCAATGGTTTCACTAGGCCATGACGTCTTTATACCAACATCTTTTGAGCCGTAGGTGGTCTTTACTGGATTTTAAAGTAATTTTAGGGAGTCTCTAGTCTCCCATGTTAATTATCTTATGCATGTACATTAGGTACCGAGTCATAGCACTGCTCTTTGTCATATCCCAAAGTTTGCATTGGCTCACAATGGCCTAATTGCATTTGCCATATTCATGGGAGTTTGTCAAATTGATGCTAAGGGTCAAATAATTACCAAGGAAGAAAATTACTAGTTTCTTAGGTTGGGGGTGGAAGCTTTGGGATTTGGAATAAGGGGGACAATAAATGATGTTTGAACATTAGAATGACATAAATATTTAATAAAAAAACTAAATAAATAAATACAAAGGAAATCAAAGTGACAATTGATCATGAAGACACATGGAGGATGCGAGACCCACACAAGCTAGATTTTCTATGCCACATGGCATCCTCTTTTTGCAATTTCGAATCCATGGGGAGCCTAATGTTCTTGGATGAGTTAAAAGGCTAATACCCTTGGCCATATGCATCATAGGTCGAATTTGGAAGGAAATGTAACTTACATGGGAGAGTAAGATTCATTTTGGAGCTAGTGAGACACTTGGAGTAGATTCCCTAGCTCTAGGACAACAATGATGAAGACGCTATGACACCTATGACACAAATCATATCTGAGGATTGACATCTGACACATTTGACATGTCAGATCGAAATAGAGCATCCACGAGGGCGCTCGTGTGAATTGGGGAAGCTCAATGGGTTCCTACTCAAATTGGGGGGAGATGGAAGGCTAGGAAAGGGAGGACACATGGCAAATCTTGAGCACACAACCAAATTTGAATTGGCTTGAGTTGTGGATGGATTGGTAACCTTAGAAGGCTAATGATGTTTATTAAATACAAGAATCAACCAAGAAAAAAACTTTTGATCATTTGAGAAATTGTCATTTGTGAATTGTGAGAGCTAGTGGATGACTAGTTTTCTTGCCTTAGCCAATTTTGAGAGTGAAAGATTCACATCCAAGTTGGTGTTTGGAAAGGCCACTCAGGTCTTTCATGGAGATTTAATGGAGTTGTATTTGCAGGTGTAAGCTACAGGGAAACTCATGGTTTCTTCTATTGCAACATTTTCTCTCAACCATTTCTAGTTTTATTGCATATTCTTGCTCGTGGAGGGATTGTGCTTTGGGTGAGCTATTGTACTATTTGGGAGAACTTCTCATGGTCTATTTTTTTATTGTAATAAGTTCAATATGCTATGTTCTTCATTCTCAAAAAGTCTCAGGTCGAAATACCCAAGAGTTGTATGTCAAAATGACTTTTAATGAGCAAACAATGACCATTTCCCCACTATATTGATGTATGCCATGGTAATGCTGATTATTTCGAATGAAAGAATGTCTTTTTGATATATTTATGATGAATGGACTATCATTAATGTGTATTACAAGCTTCATGTTTAGTACTTAAGCATTTGAAGCCATTTTACTCAGTTTTATTGCATTTGGAGAAGATTTGGTGTATTTTCCCCAAGAGTCGAAATAGTGATTTTGTAGTTGTTTGTAAAAGAATCATAACAACTTGTATAAACTGAACCATGATGCATATGAGACCTTAAAATGTCCCTAACACATCCTCTGCCTCTGTTCAGAAATTCGAGTGGGGTTGGGAGCATTTGAGAAGTCATTTCCAGCGTTTACTCAGGGGGAATTGGAACCTCGATTTGCTAATAAAGACTCTTACTTTGATCAGAATATAAAAGAAGTTTGCAGAAGTAATTGGAAGGTCATAAATCATCCTTGAACATAATATTCAAGTATTAATATCAGTCATACACCCTCTGAGAAGATTTGGGAGCATTTGGGCCAATTTGAAGAGTTAGACATCAAAACTAGTCAAAGGTCAAAATAGGGAAAAAAGTGAAAAATTGATCATTGTAATAAAAATTTGAAAAATGGACATTACACTCTCAATGGGGGGGAGTCCCACTTCTATAAGGAGAATATGATAAGGCTTATTGCTTTTAATTTTGAGGTCATAAGTTATAAAACGTTTTTGAATTTGCTCAATCTTTCTCCAAGGTTCTCTAGAGATGTTGCAACCCCAAACTTTACTACTATACCATAGATAATCAAACAACTTTTCTCTCTTATTATTTTAAAGATACGTAACTATAAGTCTTTTGATTCACAACTTGTCATGTCTTCTCTTCTAATTGAATGGAATCATTGGAATCATAATGGATGTAATGTAAATTCTTAGAGAATGAAATTGTAAGGTTCAAAATTAATCAAAAGCATCAGCCTACAAGTAAGGGTAATTGAAGGGTGAGAGTCACAGTGTTTTAGAAGAGCCAAAAAGTCCTTGGTTCAAAGCTAGCCATGGAAAATCAAAATTGAAAATCTCTTGAGAATGATTTGGACTTTCACAATTGTTGGTCACAAGTGAGATGGGTCCACCCCTGTCAAAGTCTCACAGAATCAATAATAGTTCAACATAAACATATTGGATATATGTTAATAAACTATAGTGAGCCTTGTAATTAACACATTGCCATATTTAATTAATTGGTGAGTGTTACAACTAGTTCTTAGCAAGTTAAAAATTAATGACAATCTTAATCACTACAAACAACATGCAATATCTAGTTTTAGCCCATGGTGAATCTTGCAATATATCATGTATTATTTGTGATGAGTTGGTTTAAGTAGTAGGTGTCAAGCCAAGTGGATTAAGTTATAATGACCTCATGTTGTAAAACGTGAAAGGCATTGTATATTCTTGGTGTGGATCACAAGGTAAAGCATCAACTAATGAATGCTTGTGAGTCCAAGAAATGAGCTATGATGATGGTGTGGATGTTATGTTTTTAAGCACCATGTGAATTTTACCATGGTGTGTTCAAGTCATGTAAAAACATATATAAAGTGAAATATATCAATATGCTATCCACTCGAAAGGTTGCTAGAGGAGCAATGAGAGGCCATGATATACCACTAGAGGGGAAGAGGAAAGGGCATGCATGGATGAATTGTCCTTGACACTTGTCCTTTGGGGGAGTGCTACCTTTTCTCCATGCTGCCTTAAAAGTTATCACATCAATGTTTGACTTGTGTAGAGCAAGCACAAGTTGTGACATGCTTGGGAAGGTGCATGTAGGGTTGATGCAAAGAAAATGTCTCGTCTTGCCCTTCTTTTATCATTCTCTTAGATCATTCCCCCTTCATTTTTCTCCTTGTTATGCTTGCAAATGGGAAGAGAATCCCATGAATATGAGATTGGTTTAGGCATGAAATATGTTGGGAATTGCCATTGTCAAATAGAGGAACAAGGGGTTGGATTTGAAGAGAGAAATGCTATTGAAATGCCACAATGGCTAGAGCACAATGTAAATCTACAACCTTGGTGTTTGGATTAAGATTTATCCATAGTTGAGTCAATGGTCTACCACTCCATGAATTACCGTAGGGAATTTAGTGGATTGGATTCTTCTTGCCTAAATTGGAGCACTAGAGGGGAAGGATTCCTAAAGCATTGTATGCAAAGAAGGGAAATGCCTTCCCTTGTGGTGTGTTTCATTGAGGGGAAGAAGATCATTGTTGAATGAAAGTCGAGTGGGATTCTTGGATGAGTCTTCTTTGAAGATATTTGGTAGATGTCTGATTGGACCGAGTTCATGGGCAACATGGGTTGGGCTAAGTGTGATTAGAGCCCCATAGGAGTTTCCTTTGGCTTGGTGTTATCACAGAGAGACTTGGTGGTGAGATTCCTACAATTGGGTGGTGAATCACTCCCCAATAACCAATTTCTTGACAGATTCATAATAGAGATAAGTGTTGTTAATTGTCATGAATAACTTATTTGTAGATTTATATTTTTGTTACTTGCTTCCATGTATTCAATTGGCCCATTTGTGAATTATGTTATGGAATGGCTAATTGGATGAGAATCTTATAAAACCAAACATGTAGATCAATTATATTTCAGCTATTTTTGAGATTGTTGTGTATGCATGTTGAATTCTGCTACAAATGTGAATAACATGAATCATGTAATTACATGTGCATCTTACCTCTATATGTTGTTGTGGGAAGATAAATGGAGCTCACAACTTGAGAATCTAATTTGGAAATTTGGAGTGCCTATTGCCAATGTAGGCATTTGGGTATGCTACAAAGTAGTGCATTTGTGACATCCAAAAAGTAAAAAATTACAAAAGACCAAGCGTTCTACAAAAGCTTTCCTAATTATCTCTCATAGTATCTTCACCATGACACCTTGCATGTCACTAGTGTAGGCTATGTTCCTTGGGGAACACAAAATACAAAGGAATGATGCTAGCTAGGCATATTATTTGATGATCTTCACCCACCTAGCTTAATAGATAAGTTGGTAGTTAGGGTGAGTGATGTTACTTTATTCTATTGATAAGGGTTTTGTTTGGAAGAAGACAATTCAATTAGAAAATGTGATTTTGGATAAGTAGTTGAAAAAAGGGTAGTGATGGCAAGGGGTTTACAATTCTTAAGGTATGGAGGAGTTGGTCAACAACTCCAAAGAACTACTAAAAGGATAAGAAAGTATTACCAAGTGTCTTTCTTTTTCCAAATAATGGCTTAGTAGAGAAGGATCCAATGGAGGGTGAATGGTACTTTTAGGTTTTGATTTATCAAGTTTCCAAAGCCATTGTACATGTGCCAAGGTCACTTATCAAAGAAGTTATTTATGGGGATGCTAATCATATATTGGGACACTTCAATATTGAGATTGATCAATTCCAAGATGGCAAGACGAGTGATAATCCTTGTATTAACTCTTTGAAGGCATTGAAAATCCAACCCTTGGCTTCCTCCTTGAGCAAAGCAATATGGACTCTTGAGAAAATAACATGTATATTTGGAGGAGTTAGCATCTCTAAGCTTGGTATATTCACTTGTTCATTTGTTGAAAGAGGATCCAAAGTTAGATCTAGCATTAGAATGGTTTGCTCCCCTAGCATTAGAATGGTTTCCAACAAGGAGGATTTAACTCTATCAATATTACCCAAGCAAGGCACTCATGGACCTTATTACGCTTGGTCCACAAACCTCTCCTAGGACAAAAGATCTCATCTTCATTAATTCAAGTAGGGAACCGTTGTACTCCCTTTTGCTCTCACAACAAGTCTCAAGTGTGTCTGATTTTATGGCTTTAGTTTGTGTTTCTCTCAATTTCAGTGGGATATTTCTACTGTGGCTTGTTTTGGACTTGGATGCCACTGGAGGTGCAAAATGCTTGCTTGTCAGTCATCATTTCCTCAATTGTATTCCTCTGCACAAACCAATGTTTGAAAAATGTAAGGGTTTTGACTCTAGGCTCTCTAGTTTTCTTTTGCAGTGGCAATGGATTGGTGGTCTTCTAGTATATTTGGTCTATGAAACTGAGGCATTAAACCTACAATGGATTGCATATCATTGTGTGCTTCTAGTTCTATTGTGTATATTTTTTTAGGGTTTTCATTATTGTGGCAATCAATATTTGATGTCCTCCCTGTATGGCTATGGATTTGATATGCCCAACATCTTGCACAAGGATCTTGTCAATTGGGAAAAGGATTAATAAAATTATTTAAAGAAAAAAAATCAATTGGAGGGCATGAAGCAGGCACTCAACTATCTCACTACCCATTTAGAACAACAAGAAGCTAAGCATGACCAATTGGAGAACAATGTGAAGGACCAAGGGGACAAATTTGATTAGCTTGCCTATGATACTGAGAAGCATCATAACATAATACTTGGATTTTTTAATGGGACTTAATCCAATATAGGTCAACCCTTAATTACCGCACTCCACTTCAAGGGGCACACCACACGCAATGCATCCTATAAATAAAGAGGGTGCACCATGCATACTGCAGTTTGTAAATAAACATGAAGTGTTTCACAGTTCGTTGTGAACCAAATGGCTTGAACGCACTGCAAATTTGAAAAAAAGGTAAATGCAAACCAAATTATATATTGAATCTATTGTAAGTGTAAAGGGGGAGGTAACAATCAATTTGCTTTGTCTCTCCCTACCTAGGAGGCATGGTTGTCACATAGGTTAAAAAAAATAGGGTATCATTTTACAAATTTTCAAAACAAACCAAATCCATCATGGAAGAAAATGAATTGAGGAAACTCAACAACACATTAACATCGAAAATAGGGTGGTCATACAGGGATGGTAAGCGTTGGTGCTTGTATGGTTGGAAGCATTAATGGAGATGTAAAAATGAATTATAGTTACATATTTATTTATTTTTAATTGTATCCTGCCTCAATGTCTTTGATTATAATACACATCAATTTGATTATATGCTCCAAGCACACCGTCAGGTTTTTAAAAGTTTATATATATTGATCTGTTATTTGTTGGTGTCGACCAATGTGTATCTAGATTCTTTAGTGTACCAATTAGTTTTAAATAGAAACCTAGATTTTATGACAAAATGTCTCAACCTTATAATATGCTTATTTTATACATATACACACAAGTGTGCTTAGGGTGTCACAATAAAACAAATTTATTAATGTTTTATGGTTCATCGATAAGATAACTGTAGCAATACACCCCTATTAGGGAGCACACCATTATTTCTTTTTTTATTATAATCAAAACCAATATTGTATAAAAAATTAGCTCAAACTTATTTGGGGTGTCCCATATAGGGAAGCACCTTTACAAGTAATTTGAAAATGTTTTTTTCTATCCATTGTTAATGGAAATGCACTAATCATGTAATTGCATTGATGAGTTGTTGTAACTTTGGATATTATATTACAAAATGGCTTAAACTTATTCAACGTGTTTTATAGACATACACATTGGTGCACTTATTGTTTAAATATGCAATGATAAGAGTTTTATTAAAAAATAATGATATGATCTATGGTGCACCTAGAGTGGAAACACCAATGCTTCTTCTATGGGAGCACGCCTATAAATTTTTGTAATTTTCAAAAAAAGAAATATTGTATAATGAAATGTATAAACCTCGATCGTTGTATTGTAGATTGAGATGCACCGATGTGTTGACTAGTTTAATAGACATCGATTATAGTATGTTCAGAATTGATTTAAATTAATATTATATTATGGATTAGTAATCATGATTGTTGGTATACATGTTTATTTAATACATTGGTGCACCATTTATGTGAGCGCACTGGGGTACCTCATATGGTTTTATCTCACCAACAAAAAAACATATTTTAAAACCTCCAGTCCCTCACATTTGTTAACAACCTCCACTATAATTGGATTAGGGAAATGTTTTTGGGGAGGTTCCACAAAAACCTCCAACTAGGGATATTTTCCTCATATTGCTTCAACCTATAATATCAATTCTTATAATGTGTTGTTTATTATTGGATGCCTTCAATATGCAAGATAATTATAATAACATTAAAAATGAAACTTCTATTGGAGTTATGTGTAAATAGGCTTTAGCTATAATGTCATAGAAAATGTCGCTTTCTATTTTATTTATATTCATAGTTTATATAATTGTAATTTTTTGTTATTTTGTGTATTATTTTAATCCAAATAGCCTTCAAAATTAAATTTATAAAATTGTTTTTTTATTATTATTTTAGCACTATTTGTAAGCATCGTTACACTTGTGTAAACCTGAAAAGTGGGCCACCCAAGTCTAATTTCTATTATTATGGAACTTGGTAGAGTTATATACTCATACTACTATTATGAAACTTGATGTAGTTAAACTCATAAGGAAGCTACATAGAAATCAAAGTGATTTATGCCCTCTTTAATCATGCGATTTGTGTAACATCTTTTTGTTATGAAATCTATCATTTAGTAGCTTTTTATATAAAGGATTTAAATTACTTTTTCTAAAAGGAAAAGTGCGTTATGAAAGCTAAGAATTTGTAAAGTATACATATTTATTTAGGAAAATTATATTTTTAATTGTTAGAATATTGATGAAAGGAATTCTTGGAAAATGATGGCATCTTATTATTTTTTATTCCAATAACTAATCAACTCTATGATAATGTAAATTATTTTTTATTCCATTAACTTATTAACTCTATGGCAATGGAAGATAATAGGGTTTTAATTTGCAAAACAAATTGAATTTTAGCTCTTACATTGTCTTGAATTTTTGTGGCTTTTTATTTGAATAACTTATTAATTATTAGCAGTTGTAAGGTTATTAGTTTGATTTATTATTATTGATGAGAGAAGTGAAATTGTTGATGATATTTGAGCCAAGGTGAGCAAGGGGAGCTAGCTGCCCAATTACTCTACTATGATCTAAAATGATTATGAGACCATTGTAATGGAGTTGCTAGAGAGTGCCACTATCACCAGCGAGAAATCCAAATGAAATATGCACTCTTGGAAAATAATTGTGTGCATTTCATCTTTTAAGTGGTGTTATTGGTTGTGGATATGTTTCCTTCTTAAACATTCAATATGAGAATGCAATCACATAGGTAAGAAATATCATGATATGTGATGCTATGTATCACGGGTGCTAATCATTTTATGACAACTCATTACACAAAGTTTGGTGTTTGGGTTTTACACAATTATGCTTTATGTAGCATCAATTATTTTTAGGGTAGAGAATTTCTATTTGTTTATAGGAATATTTGTCCAAAGAGCAAAAGTTGTTATGAATTGCATTCGCATTACATTAAACATTTTAAGATAAGGTGGAAGGTGGAAGGATGGTTGAGACACCAACACAATTGAGAGAGTATTAATTGTTGCATAAGGAGTATTAATTGTTGCATGGAAGAATATGTTATTAATCGGTAGACCTATTATTGAGAAGAACTATAAGAAAAATAATAACCACGTGCATTTCATTTTTTCAATTGTATTATTAGATGCATATTTATTTCCTTCTAAAACATTCAATATGAGAATGTAGTCAAAGAACTAAAAAGTATTCTGAACTATGATATTATGTATAAAGCATTTAAATAATTTATGGTAGCTCATTGTACAAACATTGATATGTTGGTTTTGCACAAACTATACTTCATGTAGAATTAGTTTTTGCAGAATAGAGAATTTCTATTTAGCTATAGGTATATTAGAAATATCTTCCAAAGAGAAAATGTTAGTATAGAATTACACACACACCATGTAATGTTGGTGGATATTCTAATTTCTTTTTTTTTTGTATTTTTTAAAAACTTCAGAAATGTTTTAACCTTGAAGTTGTTTTAATCATTGAAAAAAACCCCCTCTCTCTCTATATGTGTGTGTATGTATATGTATGTTTATTGTTTTCTGACACACTCTTTATATTGTATTATGTAAAGTTGCTTATGGCTTTTTTATTACAATTCATTAGAGTTTAGAGGTTACGAGAATAAGTACTCTATAGCTATTTTGGAAAGAGTTAATTTTTACTAATTAAAATATGTTTTTGTTTAACATTTTTTTTAATTTATAAAATGTTACATGTCAACAAACAAAAAAATGGAAAAGATAAATAGAGAAGATACAAATATAAAGTTATATTATATAAAAGCTTAAACTTAAAACTTTTAATTAACTTAGAAATTATCACGCATATATTAAACTTATTCAGTTATAATAAAAATGAATCTTAACAACCTAAACATAATATATTTTTAATAATAATTTTAATCATTTATTTTGAGTAATACAAATATTATATATATATATTAAATTTTTCATCTTTTTAAATTTAATTAATATTTTAAAAATAAATAATTTTTAAAAATTACATTTTTAATATAAAAATAATTTAATTTTACATTTTTTAAATTACATATTATAATCTAAATTTTAGATTTTATAATAATATTATACAAAATAAAATAAAAAAATTTTAATTTTTTTAAATTACATATTATATACTTATATGGTAAAATACTATCATATCATAAAACCATATATATGGGATAATGCTTTTTTTATTATAAAGTAAGTATTAATGTTTTTTTATTATAAAGTAAGTATCATAAAACCATATATGGAATACTATTTTTTTATAAAGTATGTGTTTAAAAATATTTTCCTATAATATGTGGAATAGTGATTTCTTTATAAATCAAGTATCTGTGTTTGTATTTAACAGAATTTTGGAAAGAAAAAAGATTGATGAAGTTTTTTAATTTTTTTATAAATTGAGAATGGAAAAGGATGGATGATGATTTTTTTTAAATAAAAAATTATATAAATTTATATTTAATTTTTTTAAATAAATTAAAAAAAAGGATTGATAATGAATTTTTTTTTTTATTAAAAAATTATATTTAAAAACATTTCCTATAACACTTCATCTATAATTTGTCTTTATAGCGTTAAAGTGGGAGTTTATATTTAAAAATAGTTTCTGGAAATGGGAAAAGCGCGTGATGATTTTATATAAAATAAAGTTAGTGTTTATATTTATTTAAACATGTTTGTGAAAGAGAGAGGTTAATATTCTCAATTGAAGTTTATTTAACTCAGATGCAAAGATTCAAGTACACGTATATTGATTTAATAAAGCACATGCCTATGGATTATAAAAATAAAAGTCACTAGGTTAAGGCACTTTTTTTTATAGGTGAGTCAAAGTTTTAAGTATATGTATGGGCTCTTTCTAAAGCATATACCTTTAGAATACAAAAATAAAAGTGGGTTGTGAAGGCACTCTTTCATAGCTGTGCCAAAGATTCAAGTAAAATAGTGGCTTGAATATTTTTTTAAATATAAAATATAAAAATAAAATTATTTTTTAAAAATATAACAAAAAGGTAAATATTTTTTAAAATATAAAAATAAAAGTGAAGATGTTTTTAAAATATAAAAAATAAAAATGAGTTGTTAACATGTATTTTTTTTATCTAAATAATATAAATATTGTTTTTTTTTTATTATCTAAATAATAATATTGTAGGGTGATAAAAAATTTGATTTTAAAGGATAAATTTTTAATTAATTTGATAATATTATTTTTTATTTTATAATAATAATAATAATAATATTAGAAATTTAGTGTTAATTTAATTAGTTTGAATTAACTAATTTAAAGTGGAGATAACTACAAGGTTATCAGTTCAACATTAAAGTTTTTTAGGTTAAGAGTGTGAGGAAGCACTTGCAGCAAGATTTTTTTGGACATTTTTTTTGGAAAAAAACTATAGAATTAGTTTTCTTACACAACACCTTATAGACTTTGTTTAACTTGGGATTGCAATTTATGTAATATTTGTTATAATTGCAATTTGTATCACTACAACAAAAGAGAAAAGCAACATGGTTGCTTACATACCTTTGAGACATGGAGCTTTAAATGTGATTTGCAATAGCTCTAAAGGTAAATTGTTTTTCTTGGTGTGATAGAAATTATAATCTCTTTGTGAAAATTAGAAAAATAAAAGTTCACAAATTTAGGATATAGATATATCATTTTCAATGCCTATGTTATCTTAGATGTTCTATATTTTTGTGAAATTTGGCCTTGCAAAATCTATTGCGAGACTTAGACAAAAATGAGCAATTACAAAAATGATATATACTATAATTCTAAAATTTAATTGCAATAGTCCTTACTCATTATCTTGATTGAAGGTGGATGTACTTTTGTGAAGTGTAAATCCATAATTGTGTATTTAGAATATAAACATAATTTGCTCAAGTTGAACAAGAATAGGCTCATTGTTATTGTTTATACTACGAGAAGTAGCCATTTTAAAACTCAAAATATGTTGAGATAAAGATTATAAGACTTGACTTGACCATTAAACATTAAAGAAGACAATCAAATTAACAATATCAATAATATTAAATCTAACATTCATGAAGTATAAAACTTAATTAAATAAGGTTGATAATTCACTTTTTAAAGCAGGTATACTTTTATCCCCAGCACCGTGTACTATTGGATTATTCTTGAGGATATAGTACCAGAAAGGGGGTCATATCTAGATTTCAAGTGAAGTAAAATAAGTCACATTTGGATATATTGAATTTTTTTACTATATACCATACTACAAACAATTATAGATACATGTTAATAATTATTTTGAAAAGTGGAAACAATTTGGAATTTGTGATATGATAATGCATTATGATAGTATCAATAATATAAAATATTAAAATGTCACGATCAAGGAGACCTAACTATTTTTTTGTGCTTATAGCACCTAAAGCATGTATTTTTATTCCTTGGGTATGGTAATAGAGATATTATTTTTTCATGGAAACAAAGTTTAAATATGAGACTTAGACCGATAATGAAATCATTAATAGACGTTGAAATATTACACAATTTTTACTAATCTTAATTTCACTAATAAAAACTAATTTCCAGCATTATGAGCTAAACAAACAAAAACAATTTTGTTAGGATCAATGTTCATGATATTTATTGTGAAGCTCACAATCACCGGACTAACCAAAAAACAAGTTGGGAGGAGCAAATTTATAAAATCTATGACATAGTTAAGGATGAACACCATTTTATTTTTGCATATTCTATTGCTAGTAATATAAGGCATAACTTTCTTGGTTTTGTAACTTATCAATGTTTACAATCTCCCAACTCTGGAAAACAACATAATTTTGGTTCTTTCATTTTTAATAAATTATATGAAAAAAAATATTTTTTAAAATATTTAATCTAATTATCTTTATTTATTTTACATAAATGGGTATGAGATCGTATTAAAAAAATGTGGATCAACCAAACTCCAAAGATTACAAAGGTCCAAAATGGAAAAAATAAAGTTCTTTCGAGACGACCCATTGTGACATACTTCTACATAAGATACAAAAAGTATCATGAAACTACAAATCTCCAAAATCTAAAACTATAGTGTCTTACATATTGATCAAGCAAGGAAATGTGTGGGAGATACAGGTAAAAAGCATAAATAGAAATTAGTTTAGACCGAATTGTGTATATCGTTGGCTTCTTCCATAGAAACATCATCCCATTCTATGACATGCTCATAATGAACCTACAATTGTTAAAAAAATGCTACAATACTTTGTTGAATTGTATCTTCCTCAAATGCTTTGTCCTTGACTAAACTGATGGGGACATTGGGATGACTAATCAACTATTAAGAACCTCATGTTAGCCCAAGGTTTATATTAAATTGCATTTCTAAATAACTGGTAAGTTTATCACATTTCATGCCCCACTCTTTTAGCTTTGCTTCCCTTGCTTCATATTTGAACTCTTACTTCTCCATGTGAATGATAAGGTATTATATGGCTTGTCTCATTCCCTCTAACTATTTTTTCATTCTCCTGAGTATTTCCATGGCCTTCATATTCCCATCCCCTTCAACCCCTCCCTAATCCATACTGAAATATCAAGATGGTGCAACCAAACTCCACCCCCAATCCTCACCCAACACTAAGACAAAAAGCACCCTCGAGCTCCCCAATCATTAAGCAGAAGAGGAAAAGAAGCATTCAATGACAACAAAAAAGAGCCCTAATCATATATTCCCCCAACCACAAATATTAAATCAAGTAGAACCACAATGCCCCAAGACACTAAAGTTTGATACATAAACAACAAGAATCTGGGACCCAAAAAAACTTAGCAAAAGGGGCATGGAAGCATTCAATAAAAACTAAATGGCCTCCAACCATAGATACCCCATATCACAAATAACTAATCAAGCAGAACTAGAGAGACCCAAGACTATGATACCTGAAACAAAAACAATAAGAGATGTAATAAAGGAGACCAACCTAAATAGAGCATATCTTTCCCAATATAATGTTGATCACCACCCAATGAATCCTGGGAGAAATCATGTTCAGGAGGCTCCACTACAATACAAGTCAAACCAACATAAAGAACTGTGAACCTTATCATCCGGTGGAAGAACAAAACAATCCCACTTGTGTGAACAGTGTTGACTAAATGCTTTGTAAGTGCTAACATGCCCCGGATCAAAGACAATGTGTGGCACAAGGGGCATTAATACACCCTCACTCTCAATGAGGATGAAAAGACTTGCATGCCAACCCTTATTCGAATTGTGTCAAATGTATATTATTCTTTTAAGGTTCTCATGATTAATATTGAGATTAAATGGATTCATAATACTGGATTTTATAGTATTGCTAAGTGATCCAAAACTTGTTTGGGGGGTCCCATTTTTAATCAAAACCCCCTTTCTAGATAAACTACCTCATTCGACATATGATCTACCAATCCATTGTTGGATCATCTAACATGGAAGATCTTAAATTCATTTAAGGTGTCAAAATTTGCAAATAATTTTTAAAAAATCATAAACAACATAGTTCCTTTTTTGGCCTTCATTAATTTTGTCTTAAGATAAAGAAAGAATCACTTAAAATTAAAACCTACTTAATATTGAAAGACTATATAAAAGGACTAAAGTAGGTCGTTCACCCTGATTATTCATTGTTATTCCTAATACCCAAGAACATCTTGCTTCCATAAGTCAATCAAAAAAAAAAAACTACCCCCAATTCCTACCAACCCACTTTGAAGTTCCTTTATGTCAATGCCACGTCATGCATGTAGTAACATGGACTACTATGGTACACTAAAGTGATACTTTTTCTAGGCTATGTGGACAGAGGCGATGGCAGTTAGGGTTTGGCCACCATCTTGTCTGTTTCTCTCAGCAGTTTTCACTCCCCTTTGTCTCTGTCACCAGCGAAACATGGTTGGTTTCAGCTCTGATTCTTCTTCCTTTGTTTTCTCGAACGGGTGGCTTCTTATGGTTCCTTTATACCCGTTCTCTCTGGGTTTGTTTCACACAAGGGTGAACATGGGTCGTTCTTCCTTCAGGGTGGCAAAGGTCTTTAGACTTGGTCCTCTCGGTTGGGATTTGCACCTTCCTAACTTTCTCCAGGCTGTTATTGTGCCTGCACTCCACCTCTACTTTGTCTCGGTTTCTAGCTATCGAGTTAGGGTTGGGTTTTCTACTTCTTTATCCCTTCTTTGTCTGGAAACCAGCCACTGGAGTCCCTCCTCCTCCACAAAGGACTAGTACCAACCAGTGATATAAAAAACTGGGAATTATTGTTTGGGTACTAGCTGGTTTCTGTAGGTTTGAGCAGGGTTTCGAGTTGAGCTTATTTTTGTTGTGCCTGGTTGACGGTCTGTATGCATTCCTACGTCGTTTGTTTAGGCTGTCACCTTTTGGAGCACTCGTGATTTTGGAGTTGACCTTGTCTGTTGTCTCCATCTGGGCTCGTCATGATGCATGTTCCCTGTACGTAGGGTTTCTCAGTCCTGTTTACTTTGAGTGCTGTGGAGTTGACCCGCTCTTTCCGGGGCTCCGGTCGTCATCTTTCCTGTCAGTCTTGTTCGGTTTCTCCTTCTCCTCGCTTCTTTCGGGCTTTGTACTTTCTTGATTGCTCCTGTGGGTTTTGACTTGGGCCTCTCAAGGCTGTCTCTTTCTCCTTGTCTAGAGCAAAAACCCTCAGGTTTGGTCAGACTTAACCCTGTACTACCGAGGCCTTTGACTTATGGCTTCTTAGGCGTATTTTCAGGGAACGTCCTATACACCCACTCATGTCGGGTTTTATAGATGGGGTTTCTCTCCCTTGTGTGGTCGACCCTCAGCCTAACCCCAATCGCTCTCGGAGAAGACGGAAATCCAAAGCACATAAAGTGCTTGAGGGGAAACTCAGGTATGTTTTGGGCCGTGATATTTTTATGGAGCGTGTGGAGGCTCTCTGATCTTGGGCTCTTGTGGGAAGACTTGAGTACTGTCAGCTGGGGAAGAAGGATTAGATTGCTTGGGAAAACGAAAATTAGAATCCGCTCCTATCTTACGTTTCCACCATCAGTCTGCTCGCTAGGGGCTAGATTGGCTTCGTTTTCCTGGAGGATGCACATGCCACGACTGTGTTGAATTCGCTATGGAGGATTGGAGAGGGTTATTTGGTTCTAAGCCATTGGCATGCACATTTTGACCCTTTACGGGAGCGTATTAAGAAGCGACACTTATGGGTTTTGCTGCCTTCACTACCTTCCCCTCTGTGGAGTCGTAGCCTGTTGGAAGGCATTGCCAACACTATTGGTCGGTTCGTTGCAGTGGAGGAGGATTTTATGCTCACTTACGACAAGAGGATGGTGAAAATATTAGTGGAAATGGACATATCTGAAGGTCTCTCGTCGGAAGTGGGGATACTTTGCCAGGAACGCTTGTTCTCTCAGCGGTTGGATTATCTCAACATCCCTTTTCGATGCAGTTGATGTAGGGATTTGGGTCATTTGAGAAGACAGTGTCCACTTCTGCTTCAGGGTGCGGTTAGCCCGAGCCATAAACCCTCTCCACCGATGAGGCAGCCTACTTCTTCATGCCTAAGGACATCTTCTCATAGCCCCCCCGCAACGAAGTGTGCTCCTGCATCTAAAGGTATTTATTCTAATGCTTGCTCTCTTTTTAAGGATGCTTCAGATCAGGACATACTTTTTTTGGACTCTTTCGAGAATTGTGCCTCACTCTCTACCACTCCTATGGGGCCTGCACCTGTTGCGCCCATTGCAGCTCCGTTGTTGGGTCCCCTCCCTGTCTGTTCTGTTGATTCACCTCTTCATCAACCCTCCTCACCACCTTTTCTTGATACTGCTCTTTCTCCCTCTACTGCACTGACTTCTCTTGTTACAGACTTTGATTTTCCCCCTCTAGTAGGCTTGGGTCCTCTGGTTAGAACCTCCCCTCCACACAGTCCTATGCAATCTCCCTCTTTTGCTGACCCCTCTCTCCAAAAAACGTTGGATATTTTCTCTGCAAAAACCCCTCTTTCACCCTCAGTCCTACCACTGGACTCCATACGTTTTGAAAATGTCACCATCAAAAAGAAGAAAAAAGCACCTCAGTTGGATTCGGGCTTGACCTCCGGCTCCATTGCGTATACTCCTCTATCCACTAGTTTAAAAAATGCGGCAAGGCATTCGTCGGTTACCTCCTCTCGAGCCCTTAGAGCACAGTCACCCAACTCCAGTGTTTCGTGATGAAAATCCTCACTTTAAATGTTCGGGGCCTTGGGGGCTCAGGTAAACAAAAGAGCCTCCACTGTCTTTTGGTCTCTGTTGCGCCCGATATCATCCTCTTCCAAGAAAATATGTACAACACGTACCCTGCTCTGTTAGTGTTCTCTAAACTCTATCCTGGATGGGAATTTTGTGCTATTAGCTCAAAGGGTCTCTCAGGAGGTCTTCTCTCCAGATTGAATCCCCTTAAAATTAGATGCAAAGCCTATCAGACTTTGGCGGGCGTACTTCTCGAAGCTCGTTTTAGGGGTTCTCATATACCCCTCTCCATTATCAATTGTTACGACCGTTACTTGCATCATGATGTTTTTTGGAATAAAGCTGCAAGGGGTGGCCTCCTCGCTCTCCCAAATCTTATTCTCACAGGGGATTTAAATCTCACTTTGAATGCTTCTGAAGTCTGGGGTAGCAAATCTCATCTTGATCCTATTGGACCCTTCTTCACTCAATTTTTCGTTGATTTTAATCTGCTGTATGTTGCTCCACCATGTGCTGGGCCTACCTGGCGTAATGGGAGGTCAGGAAAGGAGGGAATAAGAAAAAGACTGGACCATTATTTTCTTTCCTCGAATCTTATTGATCTCCTCCCAAGACACAGAGTTTGGTCTTTACCTTCTGTAATCTCAGATCACTACCCTGTCCTCCTGGAATGGAAGGAAGAGCCTGCCTCATCTTACCTCCCTTTCAAGTTTAATCATGCATGGCTATCTGATGAAGCTTTTATCAACTTGGTAAGAGATGAATGGCCCACTCTGGCTCAAGGAGACCATTTGCCTGCTATGGAGGGCCTTTCAAAGAAGCTTCGCTTATTAAAAAGAAAAGTAAAAAGTTGGACATATGAGAAGACCCTGGCAATGAAAGAGAAGATACTGCACATTGAAGAAGAAATCCAAAATCTTCTGGGATCCTCGGGTACTGGTTTACTTAGTACTCATGAAAATCTCAAGCTCTCGGCTTTAAAAGAGGAGTTAAAGTTGTTTTTGGATCATGAGCTCTGATCTGCCAAGTTATAAAGTAGATTGACCTGGGATTCTCTGGGGGATGCCAATACTAAATTTTTCCACTCAGTTGCATCAGCCCGTAAGAATCAAAATGCCATCTGGGGCCTTCAGGATGATAGGGGGATTTTGATAGAGGATGACAAAGGACTAAAAGCTATGGGTGTTAGGTATTTCTCGAATATTATCAAAGATGATGGTTTGACAAACATTGAAGCGCAACTGAAGGTGATTCGATTATTTCCCTCTTTCTTACAACATCTAGAGGACTTGGAGAGCTTCACTCGACAGATATCTATGGAGGAAGTAGAGTTGGCTTTAAAGTCTTTTAAGAAGGACAAATCTTTGGGTCCTAATGGATGGCCAATAGAGTTTTTCTTGGCTTTCCTTGACCTTCTAGGGAGTGATCTTCTAAGGTTGGTTGAATCCTCCAGATTGGAAGGCAGAGTTTTACCCTCTCTAAACTCTACTTTCATTGCACTCATCCCTAAGAAAGAGAAACCCCTTACCTTTGTGGACTTTAGACCCATCTCTCTTTGTAATCTTGTTTATAAGCTTATCTCAAAAATTGTTGCTTTACGCCTGAAGTCCTATTTGGACAAGTTCATATCCCCTCAACAATTTGGTTTCTTGAAAAACAGACAAATTGCAGAGCCTATAGCCATTACTCAATAAGTTTTAAACTCTGTCAAGACCAAAAACAAATGTGCTCTTATACTCAAGTTGGATCTGTCAAAAGCATTGGACAGGGTGAACTGGTCTTATTTAAGACTCATCCTTCTGCAAATAGGTGTCCCCCTGATGGGTGTTAACTAGATAATGGGTTGTTTAACTTCTGCAAATTTTGCGTTGCTTGTCAATGGCACCCCTTCCAGTTTCTTCACGGCCTCTAGGGGTATTAGACAGGGCTGCCCGTTGTCCCCCTTAATGTTCATACTTGTCATAGAGGGGCTCAGTCTCTTAATAAAGGATGCTCGGAACAATGGGAAGATCAGGGGCATAAATATTTCTTCCCAGCTCTCTTTTACCCACTTGTTGTTTGTTGATGATGTTATTCTATTTGGTACTGGCACTTTCGAGGAGTGGGTAGCCTTCAAAGTTATCTTGGATACTTTCTGCGCTACTTCAGGTATGAGTATAAATATGGACAAATCCTGCTTTTTGTTCAACAATGTGGATGAGGGGTTATTGAACAGAATCTCTAGTTCTCTCTTATTTAAATATGATCACATCTCCCTGGGTTTTAAATACCTAGGATTTTTCATTAATCCCCTTGGATACAGGTTGAAATATTGGGAATGGCTTATAAAAAAAATTGAAAGAAGAATCTAGCACTAGACTCTCCGTCTGCTATCCCTTGCGGGTAGACTCGTCTTAATTAAAGAAGTTCTCTCAAGTTTACCAATGTATTGGATGGATCTGATCCCTATCCCCATCTCGATTTCGGACAAGCTCAGGTCACTAATATTTTCTTTTTTATGGGGATCATCAGCAATTAAGAGGAAATATCACTTAGTGGATTGGCAGTCCCTTTCAAAACCGACCTCTTTGGGTGGTTGGGGCATCAAACATCTAGGCTGGTTCAACCTCTCTTTACGTTTGAAGAGTTTTTGGGTGGCACTTAACGGGAATGGGATCTGGCACAAATTACTGTCTATGAAATATCTCAAAAATATCTCAGTGGTAACCTAGTTACGTAGGAAGGCTTTCGATGCAAACAGTGTCTCCGTAATCTGGAAAGGTTTTCTGCATACTTTGTCCTGGGTTGGATGTGGACTAACTTGGAAAATAGGGAATGGAGAAGATATTCGTGTTGGTATTGATCCGATTATAGGCACTGAAGCACTTTTGGTCCTTCCTCAGGATCTTCGTGATTATCTAGAGGATTATGGCATTGTCACTCTGGCACAGGCTTGCAACTTCACTTTTGGGGCAAAGAGTTACTGGTTTACGGCTGAAGATCTGGAAATGGGGGGAGAATGGGGGCACTTGTGGAAGAAATTCATCACCGAACTTGATTATGGTAGAATCAGATTGACTCATCAGAAAGACTCTCTAATCTGGTCATATAATAGGTATGCTAGTGACATCTCGGCAGCTATGGGGTATGATCTCATTGTTCACCACTATCATGAACCCTCCTCGGAGCATTCAAAAGTTATGGACATACTTTGGACTTTCAACATACCTGCTAAGATCCAATGTTTTATTTGGTTAGTGGTTATGAACCGAGTACTAACGTGGGATAATCTGCAAAGGAGAGGTTGGCAGGGTCCTGATATATGTACTCTTTGTAGGCTGAATGAAGACTCGGTACAACATATGTTCTTAGATTGCATTGTTTCCAACAGGGTTTTCATGTTATTTTGCGAGCATTCGGGCCTACCTTACTTTAAAAATTGTTCTGTCAAGACTTTCCTTGAACTTTGGTACAAGAACTCATCAGCTCACTCTACCAGCAGCTATGTGCCCCTCTTCATTTCCTGGAGCTTGTGGAAAATGAGAAACAGTTGCTTATTTGAAAAAAAGTTGCTATCTTTTTCAGATATCATTCATCAGGTGGAAGCTCTCGGGTTACTTTACAATGTTCCAAAACAAAAGCACAAGATTAGAATTATTGGTCCCAGTCCTCAGATTTCTTATCCTTGTAGTTTTTTTGATGGGGCAGCTGCTGATGACTATGGAGGAGCAGACTTTGTGTTGCACCTGAGTGACTCTCATTTCCTTGTTTTCTTACTTGGTTGTGGAAAAAGCACAAATACAAGAGTTGAACTTCTTGCTCTATGGGCTCTTCTCGCTATGTCTAAGCTTTTGGGGATCCCTCTACAAACCATCTATGGTGACTCTCTAGTTATAATCAATTGGGCCAACAGATTATCATCTTTGGACTCTCCTAGTTTGAAACATTGGTGTGAGGATATCAGATCCCTAATATAAACATTCTCTCCTTTGACTCTCAATCATATATATCATGAGCATAATCAACAGGCTGATAGTCTCTCAAAGAAGGCTCTTGTGTTGGATCCTAGTATTGGAAACTTCTTAGAATTTATGGAAGGTATGATCTCTGATCATGGAAATTTTCAGCTTTTTTAAGCTATGTGTCGGGACTCAGTCCCTTTACTTTTTTTGGCAGGAGTTCTGTTTTATATTGAAAGATTGGATCTTGAGCTATCTGGGATGAGACTATCAGCCTTGTGATCATGCTCAGTGATTTTTAAGATTGACTGTCAAATCCCTCTGTCTTAGAGATCAGAACTTCGTTGAACTTGTCGTAAGGTTTTTTGCAAAGAGTCTGGTCCCTTGTGGCCTCATTGAAACTATCTTTTGGTAATTTGCTGAGAATCTGGTTCTTTATGTACTTCATGCTCATGTCTCACGTCAACATGATAAAAGTGAAGAACTTATGGTGAGTAGAGGGATCCCCTTTGGCTTACTCCCAACTTAAAGGCCTGTAGAAGGGTTGTCATGTGTACGATGTCCTTTGATTCTCTTTGAATAACAAGGTCTGGCATTTTTTTTGCTAAAAAAGATGTAGTAACATGATGCTTCAACAATTTAGTTCAAAATTATAGATCCGCTAGACCATTAGAATTGTTTTTTAAGTGAGGAGAGTATTAATATGTAAATAAATTTCAATATAAGAATATAAAAATGAATTATGTAAACTTCTTAAATTACTTATTATTATTGATTATGTATAGATAACAAGTTTAAGTTAAAAAATAATTAAGATAGTGTATAGATAACAAGTATAAGTTAAAAAACAATTAATAGGTTACATTGTATAGATAATAATTATAAGTTAAAAATTAATTTATGAAGTAAAATATTGAAATTATTAGCTACATTAGTATTAATGTGAGGGATGTAATCATATCAATTTAAAGTTTTCTTATTTAGAAGTTTAAATTAGAAAATATTTAATGCAAGTTATGTTGTATAGATTACTTTTCACTTATAATCATTGTTCATATGTTTTTAACCTTCGATTAATAACTCTCAATCAACTTTGTGATTGAAGGAACATCAATATAATAAAGGGTTTTAAGAACTTTGTTATTACCATTCTTGACGTATATGTCTTTGTGATAACAAAATCATTCAAAATTTGTAGAATGGCTAGACATACTACACTCTTAAGATGAATCCTCTAATTTGTCCAGATTTTGAATTGTGGGGGTCTTGCATCAACCAACAAAACCTTGATCTATGTGTTATGCCATTAGTCTAAGTCCTTTTGGGGATGGCATCCTTACGATCCTTTCATGTTGGGGATTTGTACCTACCTCTATGCTTGGATTATTTTGGATCGTCCCCCTTTCATCCCCCTTCCCTTTTCCCTTTTGTTGGTATTCCACCTATGTCTCTACTTACTCTTCATCTTGCTTGAGTTGTTTCAATTCATAAGCCAAAATAAGTATCATATAATCCATATTTTCCTTAGTGCACACCACCCCTTCCTATGTAACGACACTTCTTGAGTTCACTTTGCTCCTATACTGCTTGTTGCAAAACAGAGTGTGATGGGGGAGTGGCCATATTATGGTGTGTGTCTATCAACATGAAAAATATATTGGTCTCAAGTTGTATAATCATAAATCCCCATGGCCATTGCTTCATGCCTCAACAAGTCATCAATATGTGTTTATACCTCTTGCAACATCCCTTATCAAGTCCTTGCATGTATGTAGAACCAAGTTGGTGTGAAGCACTTCCATTTCTAATCATTCTACCTTGTCCAAGTATAGGTCCAAATCCATCATCAAGGGTGGATGATAAGTTCCATATATGCTCTCATCAACCAGGGGTTGGTCGTTGTCAATATTACCATTTGTTAGAATGATGAGTATCTCATCACCCTTCTTCAAACACACCATCTAAAAAGATTTTCAACCAATAATTAAAATACGTAATGAAGATATAGAAGATATTCAAACATTAATTAAAATACATGATAGTTTCCACACTTAGCACAATAATTAAAACATGTAATAGAGAAAATAACCAAATAATAATAATAATAATAATGAAGAAATTTGGATAATCATTATAAACCTTCACAATATATGACTATAATATGTTTCGTTATACATTATCATAAATTTTGCATTTTAATCCAAATAAAATTCAAAATTTATGTGACCATTAAATTTGGTTTCATGCCAATACTACTCTTCTGAATTATGTGGGTGATAGTATTATGTTTCATAGGTTATCAACATTCTCACACAAATAATATGTATCTTCTCAAAATTATTTAGATAGCACTACCCTAACCAAATATTCTCTTGTCTAATGGCCAACTTTAACAAATAAGTTGTTGATATGATAATACATTGCCTTAGTAGGGCCTAAACATTTTTACTCTAAATCTTAAGTTTTAAAATTAATTCATTAATTAAAAATATTTGTATTTCTTTATTATCATAAGTAGTGGCATGTTAGTTTTCTTAGGGTATTTGGCCTTGAATGCTTTAAAAACGACAATTTTCATGTTGTTTGCAATTCTTTTTGCAAGGATTTGGTGTTGCAGGTAAAAAATTTAAGAATCAACTAGTTTAGATCAAATAAAAATCATTGGTCTTTGAGTAGTCACCACTCTCACAACCTCGCTTCATTATGGTAAATATTTTCATGTTTTCCATTGAACTCATGGAACAGGGTAGCATTAATGTTAATTGAATAAGCTATTATGATATAGAATCCTATGGTGAAGAACATGGAAGGGGACAATTCGAATGGTTTCTAGTTCAAATATAGCGGTACAAAAAATCTAAGAGGGCTTTAAAAGAAAATCTAATTATAAAATTAATAATTTGGTCTCTGTGGTGGTGGAAGTCAATGAGCATTACCAAGGGATTTCTATAGAGTGTTTCATTCAAGAACAAGCAACACTTGAAGATAGCCTTGCCAAGTATGGCTAAGTTTCCTTCACCTTTTGATTTATGACCCATGTTTTGCACTATATTTCTTTGTATCTACTATGTTACATAAAAATTGGTTTGTATTATTAAAATTTTCTTTAAGTTAACCTCACCAAAAAAACCTTAGGTTGCAACCTTTTTTAATCCCCTCTTGTTTTTATTATTTATTGAATTTAAAATTGTTCTCGAGAAGAGGAGAAAAACAAGAGAAAGTTAGGGAGTGCACCAACATAACGCATATTTTCTTAGGATTAGGTGACAAGATCATAAGCCTTAACTATTATACCAAACTGTTATAATACAAAAAAAGTATACCAAAACTTCACGTCTAGACCATAGTGTGAATGGAACTTTGGTGGACGATAAAATGTTGTGTTGGACTCACTAATGAACCAAGGGTCTATTGTCATGGTTAGCATTCAACAATTGGTATTTTTTTAACCATGTTTATCTTAATATATGAGGCCAGCATCCCTAGATTTAGCTTTAAGGGGGTCCATTAACACAATGCAGTTTGGTTGTCTTGATATGGATTATATGGTGAAAAAAATGAAGCAATATAAAATGGAAACATGCACACAAATATTTTGAAGAAAGCACATTAGTACTGTAAAACCCAAATTCTAGTAATGAATGGAATGGAAAAGCATTGTAAACTGCAAAGCAATACAAACTAGTTTAGATGGTGGTAGCTTATCTCTTAGGAGAGATGTGTCAGGGCTCATTACAAAGAGACCACAAAGGGCCCTTTTATCATGAGAATAAAGAGGAAAAACCCTAACATCCAAAAACCTAACCCTAGTAGATGAAGCGCCAAAAGATTGTGGGACCCAAGGCAGCTAGTTGATACATCAACTTCCCAAGGGCGCAACTTCTGCATATGTTCTTCGTTTAGGGTGCTTGATAGCTCATTGGAAATAACAAAATAAGAATTACATCCTTTGATTGGGACTAGAGGATGCCACGAACCCCCCCCCCCCCCCCCCCCCCCCCCNGATGGAGAGCCATAGTAACTTAGCGAAAAAAGTGAGTGTCCTCTAGTATCCACCTACATTAGTCCTTTCCCATTAGGGAGAAATGGTATCCATTGCATCAAGTTCTTTCATCATATGAGGAAACTTATGTTGAATCTCACTCCTCATGAGAAACTTTCCTTGGTGAAGAAGTTTCCCTGCTTTGACAACCCAATACAATTTAATGTTTTGTTGTAAATTTCCCTTCATGTCAGTGTCCATGATCTGGTCAATTGTATCCTTCTTAATTCCGTTGTGATTGAGTTTTGTTGGGGCCAAGTGCTCGACTACCTCTAAAGTGTCCACAAGAGGTGTAAAATATGGTCCAAGTAGCTCCACATTAAAGATAGGGTGCAAGCCAAGGAAAGGGTATCAAAAGAAGTATCACCCACATACTTGGTTATGTTGTAAGGCCTGTATCAAAGAGGGCAGAGTTTTTGATGGGGCCCTATGAGGCACTCTTTGTGTAAATAAAACCAGACCTTATCACCAACTTGAAAGTTATATAGAACCCGATGTTATATTTTTCATTGGATTTCTGCAAGTTATTATGAATTTTTTGTTGGATGTGTTGGATCCGCTCAACAAATTTGGATGCCTGATTAGACTCAATTTGAGAAAGGGAGGACTCTTCCTACGTAAATGCATTGGGTAGCGCTACATCAATTGGGGCTAATGGTTGGAACCCAAAGCATACCTCAAAAGGGTTGTGGATAATAGATATGTGAAGGGATCTGTTGTAGTTATGTTGACCATAAGGAAGGATCTCGTCCCAAGTGTATGGATGTTTGGAGTTATGCATTCTCAAGATATGCACAATCATCATGTTGACCACCTCTATCAACCCATTAGTTTGGGGGTGGAAGGAAGCTGATTTGGACAGCTTGGTGTCCTTCATTGACCATAAGCCAAACCATAAGGTAATCAACAACGTGTTGTCTTAATATGAAAGAATGGTTGTAGGGCGCCAAAATGAACTCAAACGTGCTCGAAGAAGAGCTTATCAGTAGCCTCTTTTGACGTGTTATTCTTACAGGGAGTTAAAATTGTCATCTTAGAGATTTGGTCAACAACCACAAATACATAGTTGTTTATGTGCTTAGTTGAAGGAAAGTAGGACATGTACTCCATTGAGACAGACTCCCAAGGCATGGCCAATGTCATGTCCCCATCCAAATAAGACTACTAGCAAATAATGTTTCACCAACCTACTAGTTCCCTAGGTTGAGATAGAGACATAAATTTTGTAATAAGGGGCTTATAGGACCCAAAAGAACTTTAATTTACCATATTCCCATTTAAATGGGTCACAAAAATAATAAATTCTAAGAAAATAAGGTGGCATTGGTTCATGGAGACACTTGGGATTTTATGGAACCTTTGGGTGACTATATTCCCCAGACACTTGGCATGGATTCATCCAAATTCGAACCCAAGGGGAATGTAACGTCCTTGTAGGTTAATGTGTTGTCACATAGCCTAACATGATCTAAGGAATTAGAATAAGGAGAGGAGAGTAACTCCCATGGAATAGGAAGAGATTATGAAGAGATTGTGTGCCACTTGGAAGGAGATTTCATGCACTCTATGACAACAAATGATGAAATATTTTACAAAACATATGACAAATTCAAACCTGATTGAATACCTATGAAAAATATGACATGGTAGGGATAAATATGGCCACCAAGAGGGCACATTTTGGAGTTATAGGAAACCATTTGAAATTGGGAAACAGTTGGAGCATGAGGAAGGAGACAAGAGTTTAAGGAAGCCTATGGAGGGAAATTGGACCTTATGAGACCTCATCAATTTAATAAAAGGATGTCTTGAGGAAGGAGAATATATTTTTATCATTTTTTAATTGGAATTTGGAATATTGGAGATATTTTTCTTATCCATTGTTGTAATGTCCCTACTTGGAATTTTGGAGAAAACTACAAGTTGGGCAAATTCAAGCTTAACTGGTCTTTCTTGGTTTGGTTCCCAACACCACCTAACCTTTAAGAATTTATTGTGTAGGGATACTATGGGATTTGAAACATCCTAACACACCTCATACATTCAATGGACGAATCAGAAAACTCATTTGACATGTTATTCAATTTTGCACAATTTTGGCCAATTTCGAGCTTTGCTAGTCATGACTCTAGGGGGTTCCAACTTACTCCAAATGATCTCAATTTTGGAAAGAAAGGATATGGTGAGTCTTAAAACATTCTAATATGACCCATGAGAACTTAGTATCTGATTTTAGGCTTCTGAAACTTGATTTGGGGCTAGGAATGAAAGGGGCAAATTTACTAGGAAAATGAGGTCAAATCCCCCCCAAGGGTGAGAGCCAAATTGGATTCCCAACTCAAGTACAACTATAAAAATTTTCAGAACATAGTATGGAAATGAATATAAGGCATCTGTCTATTTCACTAATCATGTTTATTATCTCTATAAACTAGTTATAAAGCACAACATTCATATAACAACTTTCAATGAAATTGCTTAAGGGGAAATGGTATTAATAGCTCAATTTTGATTCATGAAAGTAGATTGAATGGTTTAGATAATGACATGAAATATAGATACATAAATAAATACAAATGGATTGCAAAATAGAATTAAACATCATATAAATTCCTTCATACAAATATGATATATAATGCATTCAAAGTGGAAGCCAAGTACATGAAAACTAGTCATTCAAGAGCATGGGAATGCAAGCCTTTCACACTTTCTTGGATTTCGAGATACAAAGAACATGGTCATGGAATTACAGAGTCATACATAATTTATGGCTTCCACATCATCATAAAATTCATTTAAAATTCCTTATACAAATGTAATATACAACTCTTTCAAGATAGAAGCCAAATGCATGAAAACTAGTGATGCAATGGAATGAGAATGCAAGATTTTCACAATGGAGTTAATTGGATTTAGCGATATAGAGAATATGTTCATGAAATTACAGATTTATAAATAATTTATGTATTTCCCGTCATCATCATACTCAGAGAAAATTCCTCATACAAATCTGGTATACAACTCTTTCCAAATGGAAGCCATATACATGAAAATTAGTTATTGAAAGCATGGGAATGCAATCCTTTCACACATGGATTTATTAAATTTTGAATTACATATCATATGGAAATAAGAGTACAGATACATACATCATGTACCCAATATTTGGCATCAAATATACTCAGCAAAGTGTAAGCACCACTCCAACAAGTGCACGATCAACATGAGTGTGGGGGAATGGAGAAGAAGGAATGAGAGAATTGGGAGATAGGTGAGAATTGGAACTATATGGAACTTAAATATGAAACTGAAACACATTCATTCATATCCAATGATATTTATTAATTTCTTGTCAATAAACCAACTTGGAAAGGAATCCAACTCCCTCGAAATTGGTTCACAATCAGGGAGAGTGAACACTTATCGTGCAATGGACAAGAAAAATATCTCCAAAATGACAGAGGCCAATTAAAAAATGATCCAAATACATTATCCTTCCTCATGGAATCCTTTTATTAACTTCATTAGGCCTTCTAAGGTCGAATTTCCCTCCGTGGGATTCCTCCAACTTGTCTTAGTGGTTTAGTAACTCCTATGACACTTGTATTCCTCTTGATGCTCCAATTCTTTCCCCAATTCAAATGGATGCCTATAACTCCCAAATTCTACCTTTTGGTGGCTATTTTTATCGTTTTTATTTCAGATTTGTCATATTTTTCCAATCGGGTCTGAATTTGTCATACTTGTCATAGAATCTTTCATCATCTGTTGTCAAATAGGGCATGGAATCTCCTTCCAAGTGGCACACATTGTCTTCTATTCTCATCCTCTTCCATGGGAGTTACTCTCCTTTAATAATTTGAATTACCTGGCTCATGATATGATATTTGACACCAAATCACCCTCCAATAACGTTACACTACCCATGGGTTCGAATTTGGATGAAGATCATTCCAAGCATGTGGGGAATCTAGTCACCCAAAGGATCCACAAGCTTCCAAGTGTCTTTATGAACCAATGCCACCTTATTCTTAGAATTTATTATTTATGTGACCCATTTAAATATGAGTATGGTAAACTAAAGTCCTTTTGGTTCCCATATCCCCTTTATTACAAAATTTATGTCTCCATCTCAACCTAGGGAACTAGTAGGTTGGTGAAACATTATTTGCAAGTAGTCTTATTTGAATGGGGACATGACAATCCTCCCACCCAAGATTGTTTGTCCTCAAGAAATTCCAAGTTTTGGTGCTGCAAAATTTTATCATCTTCCCAAGTGTTATCCTCACTTGGTACTCCTTCCATAGCACCCAATGCTCTCTTATGATTATGCTCCAATTTTATTTACCTGTCATTTGAGTAGGGGAACTCATGTACTGCAATTTTTTGTTTCCAAAAGTAAAGAGATTTGGATTTCACATATTGATGTCTCATGTGACATCACCACTAAACACCAAAATATTTATTAATTCCATCAAAACAAAATTTGCACAAATAGTCTTCACCTCCATATTTTGGAAACCTTTTCTGAACTTTCAACCTCCCTTTTTGCTTATGTATAATTCTCTAGTCATGTCATAATCAAAAGGAGATATAGGAATTCCATATTCTTCATGTGTCACCATAAAAAAGAAACCTTTCACCCATACTTCATTAGGATGAATGCTGCAAAATATGGAACTGTAGGATGTAGGAGAAAGAACCAACTCACCCAAAGGATTAGAAAGTGTGAAATTTTCATCATGTAAAGGTTCCATAGGGGAAGGATTATGAATCTACCTCAAAAGTGTGACACTTTCCTCATATGTTGGTTCCAACGTAGTGGAATCATGCACTGCTTTCAAAAGTGTGTAACCATTATCAAGAGGCAGCTCAAGCTCCTCTTCCACCACAACAAGTGATTGGATCTCATCAATCCCATATTCAAACTCATCAAGAACCTTCAATTTTCCATGCTTCTCATGATCTGTCATGTCATGAGAATCCTCCAAGCAATCTACCATATGACAATATCAAACATATGAGGAAGAACAACTATCTTGCAACCTCTGAAGAAGTTGCTCATTTTGAGTTTTGAGCTTATGGATATCCTCATTATTATTCAAGTAGGATTCATTTAACCATTCGTTAAGCTCAACAAAATTGTTTCTATCAAAAATAAAATACATTGAATTACCTTCAATGTTGCACATTGCTCTTTGAATCTTCTCCATGTCTTCAAGAAAGGATGGCTTCTCCAATGAAGAAACTTTCCAATGAGAATTTGATATTAATTCTTTAGTGTCATGGAGTATTCTAAGGGCCTCATGGATATTCATTTCACTCATCTTCAAAGACCCTTGAATGAAGGATGGTTCATGGGAGTGAACCTGTTTTTCTTCTTTCCTCTTGATTTGATCAAATTCTTGAAGCTCAAGTGGTGATGGGGAGGTTTATCTTGGTTATTCATTATCGATCACAAGGTATTCATCTTCATGCTTATGAGAACTTTGTATTGCAACAACATTTTAAAAATTGATCTCTATCTCACCAACATAGAGTTGTGAGCACCCATCAATAGGTACTCCTTCATAGTTCAAGGATCCATCAATAGATTCTATTTGACTTGCAAAACCCCCATCAATAAGGATTGTTTGCTTGTATTCACCTTCCTCTTCATGTTCTTCTATGCACTCACCTCGAGGTGATTGATGCTCCACTTCATGAATCTCTTCATCTTCCTTTAATGGTGTATCTAAGCTCTTTTCATCTCCTTTAGAACAAAATTTCTTCCACATGATGTCCTTATAAGTGTTTATAGTTTTCTTGTTTATAGGGAAGGATGAATCTTTTCTCTTTTCACAAGTAGGTTGTTTTTTCTTTAATGAGTCCACATTTGCAGTATTAGGGCTATATCCAAACACCCACTTAACAAAGTCTTCAAAAGGGTGGGTATTAGAGGCCTCTCCCATCGCATTAAGATAAGCTTGATATTGTTGGGGTAAAGTTTTTTAATTCATCCATAGGAGTAAATCATGGTGGTTTGGCACATACATATTCATAATACACAATATCATAAGAATATCCTTCGTCCATTTTGAAATTGTAAGAAGTGTTGCAAGATGGAAACTCTTCCTCATACCATTCGTGTTCTTCTTCATATTGCTCATAACCATCTTCAGAGGAGTCATAATAATAGTAATAAATGGCTGCAAATTTTTATTCAATGTATATTCTTAATGCACGGGTTATGCACCGTGCTCTGATACCAATGTAATGTCCCTACTTGGAATTTTGGATAAAAATACAAGTTGGGCAAATTCAACCTTAACTAGTCTTTCTTGGTTGTGTTCCCAACACCACCAAAACTTTCCAAATTTATTGTGGAGGGATCCTATGGGATTTAAAACATCCTAAAAGACCTCATACACTAAGTGGTCGAATTAGAAAACTCATTTGACATGTTATTCAATGTTTGCACAATTTTGGCAATTTTGAGCTTTGCTAGTCATGACTCTAGGGGATTCCAACTGACTCAAAGCGGTCTCAAATTTGGAAAGAAAGGATATGGTGAGTCTTAGAACATTAAAATATGACCCATGAGAAATTAGGGTCTGACTTTAGGATTCTTAAACTTTATTTGGGTCTAAGAATAAAAGGGGAAAATTTACTAAGAAAATGAGGTCAAATCCCCCCCAAGGGTGAGAGCCAAATTGAATTCCGAACTCAAGTATGAACCTCCCAAATTTAAGAAAAGAGTATGGGAATGCATATAAGGCATCAGGTTCTATCATTAATCATGTTTATTATCTCTACAAAATTATTATAAAGCACAACATTCATATAACAACTTTCAGTGAAATTGCTTAAGGGGAAATGGTATTAATAGCTCAATTTTGACTCATGAAAAGTAGATTGAATGGTTCAGATAATGGCATGAAATATAGAGACCATAAATAGAATAAAAATGGATACCCCAGTAGCATTAAACATCAGATAAATTCCTTCATGCAAATATGATATATAACTCTTTCAAAGTTGAAGCCAAATACATGAAAACTAGTTATTCAAGAGCATGGGAACGTAAGCCTTTCACACTGGATTTTATTCGATTTCGAGATACAAAGAATATGTTCATGGAATTACAAAGTCACACATAATTTATGGCTTCCCCATCATCATCAAATTAATAGAAAATTCCTTATACAAATCTAATATACAACTCTTTCAAGATAGAAGCCAAATGCATGAAAACTAGTGATGCAATGGCATGGGAATGCAAGCTTTTCACACTAGAGTTTATTGGATTTCGAGCTACAGAGTATATGGTCATGAAAGTACAGAGTTATACATAATTTATGGATTCCACATCATCATCAAACTCAGATAAAATTCCTCATACAAATCTGGTATACAACTCTTTTGAAAGTGGAATCCAAGTACATGAAAACTAGTTATTAAAGAGCATGGGAATGCAAGTCTTTCACACATGGATTTATTATATTTCGACTTACATAGAATATATACATAATAATATAGATCCATACATCATGTATCCAATATTGAGCATCAAAAATACTCATCAAAGTGTAAGCGCACTCCAACAGGTGTGCCATCAACATGAGAGTGTGGGGGAATGGGAGAATCAGGAGATAGATGAGAATATGAACTGTATGGACCTTAAACCTAAAACTAAAATAGATTCATTCATCTCCAATTAGAGGTCTGAATGGCATATCCATAAACCAACTTGGAAAAGAATCCAACTCCCTTGAAATTGGTTCACAAGCAGGAGAGTGAACACTCACCGTGCAATGGACAAGAAAAAGCTCTCCAAAATGCCAAAGGCCAATTAAAAAATGATTCAAATACACTATCCTTCCTCATGAAATCCTTTTTATTAACTTAATTAGGCCTCCTAAGGTCGAATTTCCCTCCATGGGCTTCCTCCAACTCATCTTAGTGGGTTAGTAACTACTATGACACTTGTCTTCCTCTTCATGCTCCAATTCTTTCCCCAATTCGAATGGATACCTATAACTCCCTAATTCGACCTATTGGTGGTTATTTTTATACCTATCATGTCATATTTGTCATATGTATGCAATCCGGTCTGAATTTGTCATACTATTCATAGAATCTTTCATCATTTGTTTTCATAAAGTGCATGGAATCTCCTTCCAAGTGGCACACATTGTCTTCTAGTCTCTTCCTCTTCCATGGGAGTTACTCCCCTTTACTAATTCAAATTCTATGGCTCATTATATGATATTTGGCACCACATCACCCTCCAATAACATTACATTACCCATGGGTTCAAATTTGGATGAAGATCATGCCAAAGTGTGTAGGGAATCTAGTCACCCAAAGGCTCCACAAGCTTCCAAGTGTCTTCATGAACCAATGTCACCTTATTTTCTTAACATTTATTGTTTATGTGACCCATTTAAATATGAATATGGTAAACTAAAGTCCTTTTGGGTCTCATAGCCCCTTTATTACAAAATTTATGTCTATGTCTCAACCTAGGGAACTAGTAGGTTGGTGAAACATTATTTGCAAGTAGTCTTATTTGAATGGGGACATGACAGTCATCCCACCCAATATTGCTTGTCCTCAAGCAATGCCAAGTTTTGGTGCTGCAAAATTTGTTCATTTTCCCAAGTGGTATCCTCACTTGGCACTTATTCCATAACACCCAGTGCTCTCTTATGGTTATGCTCCAATTTTCTTTAGCTGTCATTTAAGTAGGGGCACTCATGTATCACTATCATTTTTGAAATTTCGAAAAAATGGAAATAAAATGCAACAAAAACGTTTTTGGGTGTGCATGATTTCCAATGCCTAAGGGATGTTCCTACACCACTCGGTGTGCTTGATAGTAAGATCAATCGGTGCCATTGTGGGTTCCATGCACATTGCCAAGTTTTAAAAAAGTTTGTAAACCTGTGTGTTATTTGTTGGTGTGCATTAGTGTGTATCTAGGTTATTTAGCACAATAATTAATTTTTGAAATCTATTTGAATAAAAACTTGTAATTTATAACAAAATGTCTAAACGTTATTCTGTGTTTTTTATATATTTATATACACCCATGTCAAAGTGCACCATATTGTTAACGTTTTATGGTGCCTCAATTATGTAATTGCACTAGCGTGCTCCTGTCATGGAGCGCAATTATAAGTTTTTTGTTCTTTTGTAAAATAAAATAGATATTATATAATAAAATGGCTAAACCTTAATATATGCATCTTATATAACAACACCTGATTACAATTAAGGTTTATAAATGCACAAGTTAGAAAATGTTTTTTAATGCATCGTTAATGGAAATACATCAATGCATTGCCACTTATTGTTTGAAGACATGGTGATAAAAGCTTTATCGCAAAATACTGAAATGATCTTCATATATTCATATACTAAAATGATCTTCCTATCTTCATTGCACCTATATAGGGAATGTGTCATTGCTTCTTCTATCGGAATGCACCCATATGTTTTGTAATTAAGATAAAAAAATATTATTGTATGAAAAAAGGTGTAAACCTCAATTGATGCATTATAGATAGTGATGTACCCATGCACAAATTAGTTTTATACATAGAGCTCACTCAAAGAGCCCGGATGGAGCACGCTCTGGTGCTCGCTTTGCATGAGTGGTGGAAACTGCCATGGCGGCTTTCTCCATAAGTAGCCCATTGCCTTTGGCTGGTCTGGGACCCCTCTCTGGGTTTTTTTTGTCTGGTTCTCTGGTATGCGCCCTAGTTTATGCCACTCCCTTTCTCTGTCATTCAAGTGCTCCTGTGGTTTTTGGGTTCCTCTTGGGTTCTGCTATCCCACAGTAGGCCGCTTCTTGGAGTTCCTCCCCTTACCAGGGGGACTAGTACCAACCAAGTTAAAAAGTGGGAAGGACATCGATTCTTTCAGTCGCCTTTGTGTATTGGGTTTTTGTTATTTCGGGTTTATCAACCCTGCATGGGTTTCTACGTTGCGTGTGCTCATGATTTCCTTTCACCCGTCAGCTTGAGTAGGGTTGATTTCTACTAATTCTTCGGTTTCTCCCAGAAAACAAGGGTTTGGTCCTTTCTCTCCGGTTTATTGTCGGTTTCTCATGCCCCGGTACTTTTTACTGTCCAACTCTTACTGTTTCCTGTCGAACCGATGGTTTTTATGTTTCTTTTTTTTCAGACCTTCCTCATGTCTGGTGAGTTTTGCCCTAATCTGGGGTTTTGACTTTGGAAGACTTGCTGGGTACTGTATCCAAGTTTCTCAGCTATATCTGGCTTGGAGTGATACCGGCTCACGGTTTTCAAGGTTTCTTAGGGTTTTCTGTATGTACCTTTCCCGTCGGTTGGAGGTTTTCAGTGGTCTGCCTCTGTGGGCACGCTTCGGGTTGACTTTGTAGGCTCTCCTCATGGATGACATAGGGGCCTCTTCTCGCTTCCACTGTAAGAGACATGCAAAAAATATTAAAACCCATGATGGACGGTTTCGCTACGTCCTTGGCCATGATATTTACAGGGACCATGTGTCCTCCCTGTGCTCAGGAGCTCTGGTAGAGAGATTAGAATACTGTCGACTGGGAAAGAAATCCTAGATCGATTGGGCTTCTGAAACCTAGAAGCCGCTTCTGACTTATATATCAACCATCCGTCTCCTTTCAAACGGCTGGATTGTCTTCATCTTCTTGGAAGTTAAACATGTTGCACTCATTCTTGAAAGGATTTGGCATATTGGTTCGAGGTCTCTGGTTCTAGGGCACTAGCATTCTCACTTCGACCCTCTCAGGGAATGGGTGACGAAGCGTCACCTCTAGGTTTTGCTGCCATCTCTACCCTTTCCCCTTTGGAATTTGAATATTATTGAGGGAATTGATAATACGATAGAAGATTCGTGGCTGTTGATGAGGACTTCCAACTCTCCTTTGATAAAAGGACGGCTCGGGTTTTGGTTGAGCTGGATGTCTCCCTTGGTTTACCAGCCGAGTTGGAGATACTCTGTAAGGAACGTCTTCTGGTGCAGAAACTGGATTATCTCCACGTGCCATTCCGCTGCAGTAGGTTCCGCAACACTGGACATCTCCGGAGAACCTGCCCCTCACTCATGAATGTACAATCATGTTCCAGCCTGGAAGGTACACCTGTGACCAGAGCACCATATGAATCCTTTCCTCCGAAGTATTCAAAAAAAAGGTATTTATTCACAATCTCTCTCTCTCTTTGAAGATGTTTCTGATTCTATTCTTGAAGCATTAGATGTATTGGAAAAGGCTCCTGATGCTACTAGCACTCCTGACTTGGCCTCGTTGGAGACCCCTCCTTTGGTATCCTCTGTTGAACCCTCCTTCGTTGGCTCTCTGGAACCTTCACACAGTTCACCTTCTCACGCCACTCTGAACCCTACCCCCTCCCCTACTGTGCCTCCATTCACTTCGCTTGTGGATTTTCCTCCACTCCCATCTACCACCTCTTCTCCCCCTCATCCCCCCTCTCCTCGCAGTCCTATGTCCTCCCCCTCCTTCTTTGATCCTTCTCTCCATAAGTCGTTATCGATTTTCTCAGCAACTACCCCCTCCTCCCCTTCTACACTCCACCTTAACTCCATTCATTTTGAGAACGTGACTGTTAGGGAAAAAAAGAAGGAAAAGAAGGGTCAGTCTAGGGATCTCTCCACAGCCTCACCTCCTTATATCCCCCTCTTGGTTCGCATTAAAGATGTTGCAAGAGGGTTAACACCTCGGGGACTTAGAGCATCACCTCCCCGCCCTCTTGTTCCTTAATGTTGATCCTTTCACTTAATCTCAGAGGTCTGGGAGGTAAGACCAAACAATGCAGCCTTGTCCGGATATGATACTCCTACAGGAGACTATGTGCAGCACTTATCCTGCTCTTCATGCTTTCTCTAAGCTCTTACCCAACTGGGAATTCTGTGCCATTAGTGCATCTGGCCTCTCGGGTGGGTTATTGACAATCAAGAACCCTCATAGGGTTAGATGTCGTGCTTTTGAGACATTTGCCGGTATCCTTGTAAAGGCCAAATTTCATGGTATGAATACCTCCTTGGACATTCTCAACTGCTATGGCCCTTACCGGGATAGGGATATTTTCTGGGAGAAGGTACACAGGGGGGGACTTCTTAATTCACCAAATCTGATTTTGGGTGGGGACCTTAACTTAACCATGAGAACTTCTGAGACTTGGGGTAAGCGGGTTGTCTTAGACCCACTTACTTCACATTTCAAACTCCTTTTTTATTCTATGGGACTTGTAGATATTGTTCCTCCCAGTGTTGGCTCCACCTGGAGGAATGGCAGGGTAGGTGATGAAGGGATTAGCAAAAGATTAGACCGCTTCTAAATAGCCTCTTCTTTGATCCCCTCCCTCATGGTTCACCATGTGTGGACTCACCATACTGATATTTCTGATCACTATCCTATCTGCTTTGAGTGGAATAAATCGTTGGGGTCCTGTAATTACCCATTTAAATTCAATAGATCTTGGCTTAAGGACCCGGATTTCATCTCCTGGATCTCTAAGAGATGGCCTAGACTGACTCCTCCTTCTTCTGGTTCTGATTTGGATCTCCTTACCCACAAAATCCAATCCCTTAAGAAGGATGTAAAGGACTGGATCAAGGGAAAAGGTACTATTTTGGAGTTCATGTCTCACAGGTTGGATAAGGATATCAGTACCCTACTCTCTTGCTCCTCCTTTGGTATTCTCTCTCATGAGGAACAGTTGTCCCTGTCCCTGCTCATAACAAAAAAAAAATTGTTGGAACACTTCCTTCTGACTTGGCAGCTTAAAAGTCGTGCTAAGTGGGCACTGTATGGTGATTCAAACACCAAGTATTTTCATGCACTGGCATCTGGAAGAAGGAATCAAAATTCTATTTTGTCCCTTATGGATGATGAGGGACACAACATTGAGGATGAGACTGCTCTTAAGGAACTGGGACAGAGTCATTTTTCTAATACTTTCAGTGATGACAATCAGACCTGCTGCTGGAACAGCTTAAGGTTGTCTTACTTTACCCCAATATGATCTCTCATGAGGATGCACCTTGTCTCATACAACATGTCACACTGTCTGAAGTAGAAAATGCCTTACACTCTTTCAAAAAAGATAGGAGCCCCAGTACTGATGGCTGGCCTGTCGAATTTTATCTACACTTCTTTGAATTTTTGGGTGATGAATTACTGTCTGCAGTGGATTGTGCAAGGGTTACGGGCTGTATTCCTCCCTCTCTGAACTCTACCTTCCTTGCATTGATCCCTAAAAAGGAGAAGCCTTTAACTTTCGTAGATTTTAGGCCTATCTCTTTGTGCAATCTGTTATACAAATTGATTTTGAAGGTTATTGTTGTGAGGCTTAAGCCTTTATTGGACACCCATTTATCCAAAGAACAATATGGTTTCTAAAAAATTGCCAGATTGTTGAACCTATCGACATAGTTCAGGAGACTCTCCACACTGTGAAAACCAAGAATTCTTGTGCTCTCATCCTCAAATTAGACTTAGCGAAGGCCTTTGATCGCATAAACTGGTCCTTCATACGTCTCATTCTGATCCAGATTGGGGTACCTCTCCTGGTTGTAAACTGGATAATGGGATGCCTTACTTCAGCTAATTTTGCAGTCCTTATCAATGGTACTCCCTCGAAGTTCTTTGCTGCCTCTAGAGGTATCAGAAAGGGATGCCCCTTATCCATTTGCTCTTCATACTTGTTATTGAAGGGCTCAGCCTCTTGATTGTTGATGCAAGGGATCATGGTCTCATTAAAGGTATTAAGATCTCTTCTACTCTTGCCCTTACACATCTACTCTTTGTGGATGATGTGATCCTACTGGGCACTGGCACCTTATCTGAGTGGATGGCTTTCGATGTTATTTTAAGTACTTTCTGTAAGGCTTCGAGGATGTGCATTAGTTTGGACAAATTGTGCTTTCTCTACAATAATGTGGATGTTGATATTCGCATTGACATTGCTCGGGTACTGCCCTATAAAATGGAGCCTATCACATCTGGTTTTAATTATCTTGGCTATTATCTCAAGCCTCTGGGGTATAAGGTCAGTGACTGGAATTGGATGATTCAAAAATTCGAAAATAGAATATTTCATTGGGCATATAAGCTTCTCTCACTTGATGGCCGTCTGATCCTCGTACAAGCTATGTTGTCTAGTATCCCGGTCTATTGGTTGGGCCTTGCTCCCATTCTTGTTTCTGTATTAAATAAACTCAGAAGTTTAACATTTGCCTTTTTATGGGGTTCTACAGGCAACAAACACAGGTATCATCTGTCCAATTGGAGGCACCTCTACTGGCCGAAAGAGAATGGGGGATGGGGCATTAAGAATTTGTATTGGTTCAGCATTGCACTAAGATTAAAAAAAAATGGATGGTTCTACAGAATGATGGTTTATGGCATCAAGTTCTTATCAACAAATACTTGAAGAAACTCTCGCTGGTGGCTTGGCTCAGAGGTAAAAATTTCAACTTTCATGGAGTATCAGTTATTTGGAAGGGGTTCCTGCTAACCCTCCCTTGGCTTGGTAGAAGCCTTTCCTGGCAAGTGGGCAATGGTAAAGATGTTCTTATAGGCATTGATCCCATCATTGGTGCATCCAACACGCACTCACTGCCTGCAGGGTTTCGAGAGTTCTTAGAGGATCTGGATATTACCACTCTCTCTCAGGCACGTAATACCCTTCTGGTATTACACAATTATTGGTACACGGCCGAGGATATCTGCGTTGTTGGGGATTGGAAACTTGCTTGAGACACCTTCATGAGAAGTCTAGAATTTGGTGGTATTCGCCTCAATTCACAGTCTGATTCTCTGATTTGGGCATATAACGAGTTCGACGGCTTTGTATCTGTTAAATTGGTATATGATAGCATTGTCCTTTCATTATCACCTCCGGCTGGTAGCAGATTACTTACTCTTATTTGGTCTTGCACTCTGCCCAGGAAAATTAGCTGTTTTATTTGGTTGGCTTTGATGAACAAGTTACTTACATGGGATAATCTCCAAAAGAGAGGCTAGATTGTGCCTGGTATCTGTGCACTTTGCAGCAAGGACGAAGATAGTGTTCAACATCTATTTTTTCATTGCTCTGTTTGGAAGAATGTACTCTCTATCCTGAGTGAACAGCACCATATCACACCTTCCTTCCAGTCTAATAATCTCTGCTCGTTTCTGGAAAAGTGGACTGTCAGCTTTTCAAAGCACTCAGCTTATGGCTATCTCCCCTTTTACACCATGTGGGCTATCTGGAAAGCAAGAAACATCTTTATTTTTTAAGGGAAAAGAGTGCCTGTCATAAGCTTAGTCCAACAAATTTCATACTCCTCGCAGATATATTGTCCTCCTGTAATTAAGGAAAAAAAATCAAGAGCCTTGGGTCTGGGCCCTGTACTTGTCTATCCCTGTGGATTTTTTGATGGGGCATTTGCAAAAAATATTGGAGGTGTTGGCTTCTATTTGTTCTTGAACGAGTCACATTCCTTCGATTTTACATTGGGGGCAATATATTGCACCAACACTAAAGCAGAACTGATTGGGATTTGGGCCCTTCTGCATACAGCCCAAATGATGGGGATACCCACACTCAAGATATTTGGTGACTCTACAGTCATTATAAATTGGGCAAAGGGTACTGCCACCCTTTCTCCACTTGAACTCCATCACTGGTGTAGGGACACTAAAAAGCTCTACTCTTGCTTTCTAGAGCTGTCTTTCTACCATATCTATCGTGAATACAATCAATTAGCAGACCGCCTGTCTTAAACAACTCTTTCATTGGCTCTGGGATATGGTAGTTACTCTGAATTTTTTGAAGGTCTTTTGGCCTCACATGATAGTTTCAAGCTCATTTGGACCCGGTGCTGGAGCATGTTCTCCTTTTTTTTATTGCACCCTTTTTTATTGTTTTGGAGTGGGCTCTTTTAGACTGCAGCTCTACACTCTTTTGTTCACGGTAGATATGGTCTAGAGTGACAGTTTTTTTTATGGGAACTCTGTATTCGTTGGATATGCACTTGACCTCCCCCCATACAGCTCTGTTGAGTTGTGACTCATTCTTGGAGTATCAGAAGTATGGTACTTTTTGATTCACCTTCTTGAATGTAACCCATGTTTTGGGATGGCACATCAAATGCCCTTTGATTCTTTAATGAATATCAAGGACAGGCTTTTTTCTTACTGAAAAAAATTAATTTTATACACACCAATTATAGTATGTTTAGAATTGAATTAAATCAATACTTTACTTTGAATTAGTAAAATGATTGGAAATGTGCATGTTTATTTAATGAAATAGGGCACCATATATGTGAGTGCACTAGAGCACCTTTTATGATGTAAGTGCACAAATAATCTTTTTTCTATAAATGTCGAAGGGAGAATTTTTTGGGGGAGATTTTGCAAAAACCTCTACTAGAAGTTGTTCTCCTTGTAGTGCTTCAACCTGTAATGTTAATTCTTATAACGTGTTTTTTTTATAGTTGATTTCATTTCGTATGTAAGAATGGTGTTAAATAGTAAAACTTTTATAACACTTATTTCCACGTGGCCCTAGGATACTATATTGTTGAAAATGCTATTTCCTATTTTATTTACGTGCTTGGTTTACATAATTGTAATTTTCTGTTGTTGTGTGCAATAATTTGTTCCAGATGCATATACCTCAAGTATTCTTCCTTATATACATATACGCTATCTAAGAGAGGATTTGAAAAAAAAATCCAAAGGAAAAGTAGGTTATGAAAACCAATCTAGGACTTCCAAAACTATACTAATTTTAACCATCTAGAATTCAGGAAGACTCGCATTAGGTTGGAAAATGGGTGTTTCAAACCAACAACTAGGTTCATCATCAGGATGATAAGAAGTCAAGAGGATAAGAGTTTATCTTGAAACTATAAATATTACAATCTGCAACAAAGGAACTAATGCATCAACCAAAATTGAGGGACAGACAAATGGGAACCAACTTCATTAGAAGAAGGAAAAACAAAATTAACAAGGATAAGGGAATAAAGTAAAATGAACAATCCTAATCAGGTTTTTTTTAAGGAAAAGAAAAACCTAAAAAATATAAGAAAGACTACAAGAAAGAGACAAGAAGTGGGGAGGTAACAAGATAAGGGGGAGATTCTACGTGAAAAGCATGGAAGAGGAAGGAGGAACAAAAGAAAAAGAGGAAAGAGAGAGAAAGGGAAGATTAAAACCAAGAGAGGAGCCATGATAAATACGACATGCAAGAAGAGACAAAACAAGGAGGGAGGAAAGGGAATAAGAGGAAAATAAGTTCAATTAGATAGAAGAGAACTAGAAAGAATTAAGACAATAATACCAAGAGAGTAGATAGAAGGAAGACTTAGCATATTTTAGTGTTGAGAATAGTATGAATTCTTTAATTTTGTAGGAAATTGCTAGTTCTTTGGAGAAGGGGATCCAACTACTGCTCAATTCCCAACCACTACCTTTGTAGAGATTAAGGGGGTGCTTGGCAATCTCAATCGCCTCTCTAAACTTATGTTTGGAGTGGTTTCCTTCTCTAAACAATAACCTTGGTATTCTCAAGGCATAAGTGGTGTCTGGTATTATGGGAATTCTCAATCAGAGAGGATGAGTGAAACCGATCAAATCTTTTGTCAACTTCATGTTCTTTAATCCTTAATTGGACCAAACAATTAATTTCTTCGATATATGGTTTCCCACAGGAACATGGAATTTCATAAATGTCTTTGTATAAATGAGTAACAATGGGATCCTTAACATATTACATTGTACCTTTAATATTGTTAGGCATTTTAAAGATAGTAATGATCTTATTCTTCGCAAGGATTATGACTATCCTAATAGTAAACCTTGGTTGAAAGGAAGGACAATTTTAGAAGGTTCTTAACAATACCTATCCCTGGTTTGTGTTCTTGGACCAATTTTATGGATGATATTTGTGAATATAGTTTCTTTATACCCATTCTTCATGAAAGACGAGAAAGATGAAGAGAAAAAAGATACTAATATACTAGTTGAGATTGACCATAAACCTATGAAAAAGGATGAGAAAAATGTTATCTCTTAGTATTTAAAGTCAAAAAAAACATAGATATTACACCACAATAAAGTTGTATTTTGTAAAAGATTAAACTTAAAAACCTTAATTAACTTAGAAATTGTTATGCATATATTTAAACTTATTCACTCTTCAATAAAATTGAATCCTAGTTATCTATTATTTAAATAAAATCCACACCCTTAAACAAAGTATGTTTTTAATGCTAGTAATCTTAATCATTCAACTTTTTTTTCGAGAAAGGAGACAAAAATTGTGGGAGAACAGCTCGTGAATTTTTGCAGGAATCAATTCCAGACCTGAAATCGATCATGCTCAGAACAGGATCGATCGTCTTGTAGAATCAGTAGTGGGGAGGTTGGCAGTTCAAGGTTCGTGGGCTGCGTGTTGATTCTACCTGACTTTGCTATGTCAGGAGCAGATCAGCCAGCTCCTTACCGAGAAAGCTCTACATGCATGACCCCATTGTTCATATCTAGACTGATCAGATCTGAGATGTTTGTTGCATGGACTGAGCTCGAGGGGAAATGGTTGATCGTGGGATGCTCTTCCTGGTCAGGAGAAGATCATCCAACCTTATTTCGTGTTGAGCTGCATGCACGAAGTGTTCTGGCTATGGTGCATAGTGACTCTCAAATCTAGGTTTTAGAAGAAGTAGCAAACCAATGGGGACTGTGGAGAGTGGCCAGCTCTCTGGGCCTCTCGCGGTGTTTGAGAAACTTGTAGCCGAACAATAAAAAAATGGGTAAAGGATCCCCCTCGAAGTTTGTCAAAAGGATAGAGGATGTTCTGGTTGTTTCTCTTCCGCTGGAGGACACAATCCCTGTGGCTCTCTCATTGGCAGATCAGGCCTTGATCGGGAAATTCACGGGACTCTGGCCATCTCCAAAATCCACTGAGAGTTGGGTCCAGAGGAATTGGAGACCTTTGATCACAAAAAATGTAGCCTCTTACTCTATCGGGAGAGGATATTTCCTATTCGACTTCGAAGATAAGGAGGACAAAGACATAATATTCCGGAATTGCCCCTACTTCATGGGGCCACAATGCCTCTACCTGAATAGATGGACCCCGAACTTTGATCCCAAGGTAGACATCCCCAAGGCTGTTCCAGTTTGGGTTAGGCTCCCAAATCTTCCAATGCATTGCTGGAACCAAAACTCGCTTAAATCTATTGGAAATACGTTGGGGAGGTAAATTGATATGGCAAGCCCAAAAGATCAATATGCATGTGCCTGCATCCGCGTGGAGGTGGATCTAGAAGCCGGACTACTAGAGGCAATCAAGCTAACGGTAGGGAATTGGTTCCATTTCCAAAAGCTAGACTATGAACAACTCCCCTTCAAGTGCAGACGGCGCCACGAATACGGACACTTCTATCGTAATTGCCCGCAAAAGCAAGATGCCCATCAAGAAAAAGAAAAAGGTTGGAAAACATAAAAGAGGAGCAAGACTAAATCAAAAAATGGAGAAACGCAAAGAAAAGAAGGGGGGAATAATGATCAAAGGAAAGGCATCCCGGAAATCAGGCCCACTGAGAACCAGAGCAGATCTAGTGTTATAAAGGAGATATCCATCAATGGGGAGGAGAAAGACCCAGAAAAAGAAATTGTTTCATTGGACCAATCTGAGAAAGAAAATGCACATCTGATCCAATCAGATTCAGGAGCAGAGGCCGAAAAAGAAGGGGAAAATCAAGAAAAGCCAAAGGAGGATACTAATTATGAGGAGGAGGAAGAAGAGGAATGGGAAATCAAGATGGAAACCCCAAGCATGAAGAAGGTAAGAGGAAGAAAACTATCCAAAGAAGTTTGAGAGAAAGCCACTTATAAAGAGAAATTTCAGGGCTCTAAATTAACATTGGAAAGGCTACTTAGAAACACCAGAAATTCAAGACAACAAGGGAATTACCAGAAGGGGATGCCCTCAACCACTAAAAGTAAGTAATGAGGGTCCTCTCCTAGAATTGCAAAGGCTTGGGGAGCAAAGAAAAAGAAGAAGCTATGAAGGAACTGATAAGACTAGCCCAGCCAGACATCTTATTGATCCAGGAGACCAAGATGGAAAAATATATGTTTCTCTAGGTGAGTGCAATTATTTGGAAGAAAGGAGGTAGATTTGTTGTCAGCGCTAGAGGAGCCTCTAGATGAATCGGTACGCTATGGGATGATCAAAATTTTGAAATTGTGGATGTCAAGCATAGCCCTCATTGGATTCTCACCACTCTGTTGCAGAAAGAATCTAACACTCAGGTAAGACTCTTTAACATGTATGTGCATGTCTCTTATGTTGATAAAAGACTTGTTGGAATCTAATTCGGGAGGAAAGAAGCAACCTCCTGGGTAATGTCATCCTGGCAGGAGATCTGAATATCACCTTAAATCAAGCTAAAAAAAGAGGTGGCTCGGTGGTCAAAGACCCTATAAGGGACCATGTTGATGATTTAATGTTGGACTGGGGTCTTTCAGACGTCATTCCAATCAAAGGGAAATACACATGGAATAATATGAGATTGGGGCCTGGGCACATAACCACCAAGCTAGATCGGTTTTTTATCCAAGATACCTTCTCCTGATGGGATTGAATGCATCTTCTAAAATTCTGGCTTTTGGAGGCTCAGACCATAAACCCATCATGCTCAACTTGAAGAAGGATCAGAACCTCGGACCAATCCCCTTCCATTTCAGCCCACTGTGGGCCACTCACAAAGACTTCAAGAGGATTGTTTCTGAAGCTTGGACTGCGCCAGTTTTAGGCTCTCCATTCTTCATTTGGGAAGAGAAGCTGTGAAGAACAAACAGATCACTCAAGAAGTGGGAAAAACATTTAGAAACGCCTGCGCAAAAAAAGATGGAGGCCATGAGGAGGCTTGAGGCACACCAAATCGAGATGGAATCAATTCAAATCATCGAAGATGATCATAAAACAGAAATCAAGCTGCAACAGGATCTTCTCGACGCTTGCAGAAAGGAGGTCGAGCTAAGGAGATTGAAAGCCAGATGCCTCTGGCTCCAGCAATGGAATCGTAACTCCGATTCTTTCCATAAGCAAGCTAGATCAAGAAAAAAAATTAAAACTGTGTCTAAGATCCACGCTGAGGACCAAGTCATCCACGATTTTGAAGATATTAAAGTCGAAGCCACTCGTCACTTTAAAGAAATCTATTCAGCAGAGGCTAGTACCAATTTTGACAGCGTGCTCTTGGATTTAGTTCCTAAAACTGTGAAAACCAAGCACAATGACAAGATGATCAAAAAGATCTCGATGGAAGACTTGAAGGAAGCTGTGGACGAAATGAAAGATGATAAGGCTCTTAGCCCAGATGGGTTCAATGCAACATTCATCAAAATATGTTGGGATATTATTCAAAATGGTGACAAAATATCAGAGGTGTGACAAAGTAGGTGGAAGCACCAACTCTACTTTTCTTGCACTAATCCCCAAAGAGAAAGAGGCGAACTACTTTGACAGGTTTCGCCCAATCTCCCTGTGCAACATTGGGTACAAGATAATAACCAAAATCATTGCTAGGAGGTTATCAGGAATCCTGCCCCATATCATCCCAAAGAACCATAGAGGCTTCATCAAAGGTAGGAGAATCTAGGATAACATAATCCTTGTCAAAGAGGCTATCCACTCCAGCCTGGATAATGGTGAAAAATGTATGGTGGTGAAGATTGATCTAGGCAAAACATTTGGCCTGGTTTCCCATCCCTTTCTCCTCAATGTAATGGATAGGTATGGTTTTGACCCGAGCTTGATCAGATGGGTCAAATCCTGCATTAGCTCGCCCTGGATTACCCCTCTTATCAATGGCAGAGTGGCTAGCTTCTTCCAAGCCTTGCGGGGTTTGAGTCAAGGCTACTCGCTCTCGCCACTGCTCTACGTAATCCAAGCTTATGTTCTCAGCCTCCATCTCGATCAAGCAAGGAGAGACCAAGATCTAATTGGCATCTGCATGGCCAGAGGAACTAAAGATATCAACCATGATCAGTTTGTAGATGATAGTATTCTTCTAGGTGGGGCTATTCAGCTCATAGTCCAGAGATTCAAAGCTAAACCGGGCCAATACTACCAAGATTCAGGAAGCAAATTAAATTTTAGGAAAAGCTTGATCTACAGCTGGAATATCAACCCGAGGGAGATGTATGGCATTTCACAGATACTAGAGATTGAAGGAGTAACTATCTGGCACTCCTTTAAATACCTGGGGATCCCAGTCTTCATAATCAAGCTGAAGAGCTCAGACTAGAACCCATTGATTGAAAAACTCAAAAAAAATTATAGCCTAGGGAGTTGTTTGGCTAAATCTAGCTGGGAAATTGGTTATGATTAAATATATTCTTAACAACTATCCACTCTATCAGTGTTTTATTCTGTTGGCTCCTCCCAAAATACTTGCAAAAATTGAAAACGTGTTGAGAACCTTTCTTTGGCAGGGAGGAAAAAAAGGCAAAGGAAAAAAAGTCGCTCACGTCAGCCGGAAAACAATCAAACTGTCTCGGCTGGAAGGAGGCCTCCAAATAAAAGATTTGAAGTTCCAAAATCTGGCAATGGGTGCTAAGTTACTTTGGAACCTGGTGGACCGGAATCCCTCCTAGAGTAGTAAGGTAATATGGAAAAAATATTTTGTTGGGAAAAGACCTAGGTGTTTGGATAACGTCCCCAGGATCATTCATGGCTCCCCAAACTTCACTCTCTACCAGAAGGCGTTGCAAAATTCCAAGAAGATTTGCACTAGGTTCCAGGTAATGGTAAACAAATCAATTTCTGGCACGATTCAATCATGGGGAATACGATATCTACTTCAATTCTTGATTTTAAAAGATGGTGCGAAAGGCTGGGTATCAACACGATTTGGGATATTGTTGAGAGGGATATCGAGCCTCCTCATAGGTGGAATGGTTGGACTATCCCTGAGTGCCCAGTGGAGTTGGAAGACGAGAAAACTCATTTCATGAATTTCCTTTCTGGTATCGCTCCAGTAGCAAGAGAATCCAAGGATCGTAGAGGATGGGGCAATACTGGATCGTATAAATCTGTCGGTGGTTACAGGGTGTTCTCGGCCATTCCAAACGCAATTAACAATCTAGTGATATGGAAAAACCTTTGGAATTCTCCCACGCTACCCAAAATCGAACTCTTCTGCTGGACGATGGTGCATCAAAGGTTGCTCACAGGTGATAACCTGGAAAATGCGGTTTCGAAGGCCCTTTTAGATGTCCTCTCTGTTGTGGCAGCTCCAAAACAATTATGCATATGTTCTTTTCTTGCCCATATGCCAGAGATGTGTGGGATCAGATTACCACTCCTTGGTTTGGAAAAATTGAGACTCATGATAATGCTCAGTATTGGTTTACTAATTGGGAGAAGGCAATCAAAGTGGACTGGGTCAATAAAAAAGGGATTAAAGAGTGTTGGATGAAGCTCCCAAAGCCCGTATGTTGGCACCTCTGGATCAAACGGAACCACATAATTTTCCAGAACAAAGATCATCCTCCTGGAAAAACTGTCTCCAAAATGCAGGCTCTCATGGGAGAGGTTATAAAGGTAAATTAGGTTGCCAGGAACAAAGTAAAGCTGTCAACCAATGAGGTGAACTGGATGCAATCGTTTAATGCTTCTACTACTAACATTGATCCAACCCCGAGGAAGTTGGAAATTTGGGAAATTAGGCTGAGCAAATCTCAATTCGAAAATTGGATGAAAGAGAGGAAGATGTTCAAGCTGTTCTTCGATGAAGCTTCAAAGGGGAATCCAGGGATGGCAGGAAGCGGAGGGGTCATCATCTGTCCGAAGGGGGAAATAGAAGTGGAATACTTCTGGAATATTGGAATTGAATCCAATAACATGGCGGAAGTCTACGAATTGTGGCAAGGAATCAAGCAACTAAAGGAAAAAGGAGTTGAGGAAGCCACAGTCTATGGAGACTCTCGTTTAATAATTCAGGCAATGAATGGAGCTAGTCAGTGCCAAAGCCTAAAGTTGGATAGAATGATTAAAAGAATTAAATCTGTCTCTAAGACCTTCCGCAGATTAGAGCATTTCCACATTCTCCAAGATCTTAATGACTTGGCGGATCAGGCTGTAAATAAGGCAATGGCTCTTAGTGTGAATGAGATGTCAGTAAACCTTCTTCTTTCCTCCGCTATTCCGCCTTACGAAGCTTCTATTTGTCTTTGGCCATTTGTCTAAGGGATTGATTGGGCAAGATCGTAGAAGAATAGATAGTCCTTTAAGTTCTGATTTTTCAAAAATCAGACGGTTGTAATCTTACCTTTTTTCTAAATTTAATACAACATAACCCTTTTTGTCAAAAAAAAAATCTTAATCATTCAACTTAAATAATGAGAACATAATACATAGCAGTATTTGGAGAAACATTTGGGAACTAAATTTCACTATTTTGACAAATTTTCCATTTTTTTAATTTAATTTTCATTTTTTTTAAAACTATTAACTAGATTAAATAAAATACAATTATTTTACTTTATAAGTTGTTCAAATATTTTAAAATTTATATAAAAAAATTTTAACTTTCTTTTAAATATAACGAATTGAAATTTAAAAAAAATATAAAAAATTTAAATATGCATACTAAAAATCTTCATACCTTCAAATCACAAGTTTAATAATTTTACATTCTTTAACTAAAATACTATATGTATATAATATTTTGTTGTTAATATTATTAACGTATCATATGGGAAAACATTAATAATTTTGCATTTTTTAAAATATATATATTATATACTTATAATGTGTTGTTATTAATACTACACCATATAAGATTTCTTTTGGAATAATGATTTTATAAAATAAATCTAAAGTTTGTATTTAATATATTTTTGTTTCGAAAAAGGAAAAGAAAAAAGTGATAATAATTTGTTTTAAATATTCTCTAAAAGTTAAAAAGAAGAATTTGGAGAAGGAAAATAAAAAGTTTGATAATGATTTTTATTTTAAAAATTTCTCTAAAAAGTAGAAAAGAATTGGAAAAAGATTAATGATTATTTTTTTATATAAATTAAATATATAAAAAAAATATTTAAAAATATTTCCCATAACTTGAGAATCAAGGATTTGTTTTATAAAATATATATAGGAGTTTGTATTTAAAAATATTTTTTCGCCCACTAAAAAATGATGATCATATTTTTTATATAAAATAAACGTAATCTTTATATTTATTTAAACATATTTGGGAAAGAGAAAAGTGAATATTTTTAATTGAGGTTCGTTTAACGCAGAGCCAAAGATTAAGTATAAGTATCTGACTCGATAAAGCATATGCCTTTATACAAATCAAAGCTGTTTGTGAAGGCACTCTACATAAATATCTTTGGGAATATAAAAAAAAAAATTGTTTGAAAATATATCTTTGGGAATATGTTTGGGAATATAAAAAAAAAATGTTTGAAAATTAAGATCGTTTCAGAATATAAAAATAAAATTGTTTGCGAACATCAACTTTTTTTCTCACACTTAATATAAAATATTAAAAAATATTTTATAAAGAACAATTTTGGTATGTAATAATGAGAGCACATGGTAAGAGTGACTTGGATTTGATAAAGTTTTAGAGTCTATGTAATGGTTAAAAGCATGTGTTTCTTTTTAGAAGGCAATAGGTTCAAATCTAGAGGGAGGTAGTGTATGTACATCTATATAAACTTTAGCAATTAAATCATTGCGCACAGGGGATTCTTTGTCTCACAAACAAGAGGTCTCATAAACAACATCTCCTTTGTCTCACAAACAAGAGGTCTCATAAACAGCATCTCCCTTGACGATGACCTTAAAAATAAATTATTATTATTATTATTATTATGTGTTAACAGTGATATCATATATTTGAATTAAATTGTGAGATATACTTGATTTATAATAATAAAAATATTATTGTTTTAAAAAACTGATTTGTAAGGAAAGTTTTTAAGTTAATTACATAATATTTTTTTAATAATATTATTATTGTTTGAAGTTTAATGCATTAATTCACTTAATTTAAATTAATTAGTTTAAGGTGGAGATGGATCCAAGGCCATCGGTTCAAGTTTAGTAGAGTTCTTTTAGGTTAGGATTGCATGTATTTCAATTACATTTAGTCAAGTTGTTATTTATAAGAATGTGAAAAAGTATTTGTTAGATTTTTTGAAAGACATGTTTGTAAGTACAATTATATTTAGTTAAGGTGTTATTTACAAAAATGTGAAGAAGCATTTAGATTTTCTCAAACAAACACATTTTTTATATGAAAAAAGGTAATATTATCATTGTTTTTTTGTTTTCTTTTTTATATATCTTATATATTTATATACCTTGGCAAATTACTAAAGATGTCTCTTCAACAGAAGTACCTTCAACGTTCGATGATATGGAGGGGGATACTTAAGCGGCCTCACGGGAGAAGTCTACAATAGGTTTTGTCTATTAACATCTCGTAACTATAGCAATTTCTATATCAAATTGACTTCTCCAAATGAGTTGTGCGATGTATTGCCCATCGATTAGCTACGTGTTTTACTACCTATCCTTCAATAATAGATGGGGGGTAATTTCATCATTTTAGGGGGTACGTTCATCATTTTAGGGAGTACATTCGATGACCCTTACTGGAAGTGGGTAGCGAGTGACTTTGTTTAAGTTTGGATTGTAATTATTTAATATATGAATAATTACAATTTTTTTCAATGCAACAAAAGAGAAAAGCAACATAGTTGCTTATTTGTTCACATTTGCCACATGATGCTTTAAATGTGATTTGCAATAGCTCTAAATGTAAATTGTTTTTTTGTGTGATAAATTTATTTGTTAAAATTAGAAAAATAAAGTTTCCAAAATTTAGGATACACATTATTTTAAGAAAGTCAAACATTCTAATGTCTCCTTATCATATATGTTTTATAATGTTTTCAAATTTGTACTTGCAACATATATTGTAAGAGTTCGACAAAATTGAGCAAATCCAAAAATGTAATAACGCTACTTGGAATTTTTGGAGAATAGTACAATTTGGGTAAATTCGAGCTTAACTTGTCATGACTCTAGGGGGGTCCAACTGACACCAAATGGTCTCGAATTTAAAATGCAATGATAGGGTGAGTCTTAGTATATCCCAAGATGACCTATGAACACTTTTGATCTTATTTTAAGCTTTTTCAACTTGGTTTGGGGCTAGTGACGAAAAGAGCAAAATTCCTAGGAAATTGTGGTCAAATTCCACCCTAGGGTGTAGGCCAATTTGGCTTCCCAACTCAAGTACAACCCTCCCAACTTTCAGAACAGAGTATGGGGGTGAATATCAGACATCAAGGACTATCATTAATCATGGTTATTATTCTGCAAACTGATTATAAAGTGCAACATTCATATGACAACTTTTAGGGAAATTGCTGAAGGGAAAATGCCATTACTAGCTCGATTTTGACTCATGAAAAGTATATTTAATAGTCCATATAATGGCATGATAAATAGATTCCATGTACAACATACAAATAGCTTCCCCAACAGCGTCAAACATCGAAAAAATTCCTTCATACAGATATGATATGCAATTCATTCAAAATGGAAGCCAAATACATGAAAACTAGTGGTTTAATAGCATGGAAATGCAAGCTCTTCACATATGGATTACTTATATTTTGAGTTACAGAGTATATTAACATGAGTACAAAACCATACATAATATACCCAATCTTTGGCATCAAATAAATTCATCCAAGTGCAAGCACCACTCCAATAAGTGTGCCATCACATGAGAGTATGGGGAATGGTGAAGTAGGAATGAGAGAAGGGGGAGATAGATGGAATATCAAACTGTATGGACCTTAAACCCACAACTAAAAAATATTCATTCATTTCCAATGAGATTTCTAAATGGAATCTCCATCAACTAACTTGGAAAGGAATCCAACTCCCTCAAAATTGGTTCACAAGCAGGGAGAGTAAACACTCACTGTGCTATGGGAAAGCAAAAGATCTCCAAAATACCAAAGTCCAATTAACAAATGATAAAAATCCATTCTCCTTCCACATGAAATCCTTTTATTAATTTCATGAGGCCTTCTAAGGTCTAATTTCCCTCCATTGGGCTTCTTCCAACTCATCTTAGTGGTTTAGTAACTCCTATGACACTTGTCATCTTCTTCATGCTCCAATTATTTCCCCAATTCCAATGGATGCCTCTAACTCCCAAATGTGCCCTCTTGGTGGATATTTTTATCCCTGTCATGTCATATCTTTCATAGGTCGACAATCATTTATGAATTTGTCATAGAATCTTTCATCATTTGTTGTCATACAGTGCATGGAATCTCCTTCCAAGTGGCACACATTGTCCTCTTAGTCACTTCTCATTCCATGGGGGTTACTCTCCTTTACTAATTCGAATTCCTTGGCTCATGGTATGCTCTTTAACACTACATCACCCCCCAAGAAAATTACATTCCCCATGGATTCGAATTTGGATGAAAGCCATGCCAAGTGTGTGGGGGAATCTAGCCACCCAAGGACTCCATGAGCCTCCAAGTGTCTCCATGAACCAATTCCACCTTATTTTACTAACATTTATTATTTATGTGACCCAATTTAATTTGAATATGGTAAAACAAGGTCCTTTTGGATCCCATAGGTCCCTTATTACAAAACAGTATGCCTCTACCTCAACCTAGGGAACTAGTAGGTTAGTGAAACATTATTTGCAAGTAGTCTTATTCGGATGGGGAAGTGACAGTCCTCCCCACCCAAGATTCCTTGTCCTCAAGAAATTCCAAGTTTGGATGCTGCAAAATTTGTTCATCTTCCCAAGTGGCTTCCTCACTAGGCAAATCCTTCAATTGTACCAAGTATTCCTTTATATTTATGCTCCTTAACTTTATTTCCCTTATCTTCACTATTTTTCTCGAATGAGAATGAGTTTTCCTTCATCATGCAAGGGAGGTAATGTTTCTAAAACTAAAATATGTTTCCCTATCACCTTTTTAAGACATAAAACATGAAATACGTTATGGATTTTACTTCCTTCTGGAAGTTCCAATTCATATGCCACTTCTCCAACTTTTCGAACCACTGGAATCCCAAAACCACATTTGTATCATCCACATTCACTACATAGAAATTATCAGTAATAGTGTGATTTCCTATGGTAACCTAAAGATTTATAATCCATTTAGTAAAGTCCGTAGAATTATTACCTGGAATGATGAGTGTGAAGCCATCAAAATTTTCAACATGTATATTTCTCCTCTCCACCAAGGTTTCTTCTATGAAGTTATGAGTGGCTCCTCCATCAACTAGAACTGTAACCTTTTGGCCTTGTATATTACCCTTGATTCTAAGGGTGTGAAATCTAGGCACACCTGAAAGTGCTACAACTTTTCCTTTCTCGGGAAAGGGTTTCTCTTATTTTGTTGTTTCATACCCCTCTCCTTGGGCTGCAAGTTGTACTTCTTCCTCCAACTCATCCTCATCGTCTTCAAAGAAGACTTCAATGCAGTGTGTCTTTTCCTTAGCACACCTATGTGTATGAACCCAAGGTTGTTGGCATGTGAAGCATAATTAAGTTCCTCTTGAGTTCTTATTTGATTGGTCCTTCCTTATTCTCCTTAACAAAAGATTCATTTTTCCATGGTTTCCTCCCTTCTTTGAATTTGTAAGGAAAATTAGGCTTAGGGGGATACCTAGTCTTTAGCAACACATTTTGCAAATCTCTTGTCAAATTTATGGTATCCTTCAATATATTTGGCTTGTGGGATTTCATGATCCCTTTCAAAGGTTCTTCCAAACCCTTAGTTTATATTAGAACCAACCTAGCCATAGACATATCAGAAAGCATCAGTGAGGGCTTTTAAAATTCTAATATATATGGTTTAGGGGTCCCAATTTGCTTTAATTGTGCCAATTCTTTGAAAGAAAGTTCAGGGTCTTTCCTATCAAATCTCTCCACTAAATCCTTGTAAAAATATTCATAGGATGAAATATGATCATGTCCAAAGGTTTTAATACCATGGAACCACCAATCATTGGCTTCTCCTTCAAGATGTAGAATGTCCATTTTCAATGCATCCTCTTCAACAATAGGATTCAACTGGAAATACACATCTAGTTTTTATATCCAAGCACTAGCAAACATTTGGGAAGAGCCATCAAAGGAAGGGATAGTTACCTTTCATATGGTATACTTAAACTTCTCATTTAGAAAGGTGTCCTATATCCATTTCCTCAATACTTGAGCTTGCTAGATACCTTGAAGAACTGGTCGAAAGGCAAAGTTTTCCTACATTCTTCACTAAGTTGTTTCCACCCATCTATTGCTTCCTTCATGCCATAAGGAGTGTAAAGGTTCTCTTTATACTCTATAAACTTAGGAGTTTTAGGTCTAGTATGATTCTTTATTTCATGGGGTCGATTGTGAGGTCCAGTCTTCAAAAAAATGGTTTCTCCATAGGTCTTCTTCTCTAATTTGTGATGTGAAGTATTACTACTTCCTGTTGCTAACTCACCCCCAAGTTGGCTAGCCAAAAATTTGAATCATTGAATAAGATGCCTGGTCACCTCATCAAAATATGGCTTCATTAGTGACTTAAATGCTTCTTCTTTCTCATCCATAGCTTCTACTCCTAGTTTAGCCTTAATCACCACTAAAGCAAAATTGACTTCTTCACCTTCTTCTTCTCTACTAAAAATATATTCAATTTCAGTATCTAATGGAGTGAGATAATCTCGGGAAACATAAATGAAGAAGTTAAATAGTTTCCAATACCATTCTATGATACCACTATAATAACCCTACTTGGAATTTTTGGAGAAAAAATACAATTTGGGCAAACTCAAGCTTAACTAGTCATGACTCTATGGGGTTCCAACTGACACCAAATGGTCCCAAATTTAAAATGAAATGGTATGGTGAGTATTATTCAATCCCAATATTACCTATAAACACTTTTTTATCTTCCTTTAATCTTATGCAACTTGGTTTGGGGCTAGTGACAAAAAGAGCAAAATTCCTAGGAAATTGTGGTCAAATTCCCCCCTAGGGCGTAGACAAAATTGGCTTCCCAAATAAAGTATGACCGTCCAAAATTTAAAAAAAGAGTGTGGGGGTGAATATAATACCTTTATGTATGTCATTAATCATGGTTATTAGCTATTAAAACTGATTATAAAGTGCAACATTCATATGACAACTTTCAAGGAAATTGTTTAATGGAAAATGGCATTACTAGCTCAATTTTGACTGGTGAAAAGTATATTGAATAGTTCATATAAATGAATGATAAATACATACCATATACAGAATAAAAATGGATGCCCCAAAATAATCAAACATCATATAAATTCCTTCATACATATATGATATACAACTCATTCAAAATGGAATCCAAATACATGAAAACTAGTCGTTTAATAGCATGGAAATGCAAGCTCTTCACATATGGATTACTTATGTTTAGAGTTATAGAGTATATTAATATGAGAGTACATATCCATACATAATATAACCAATATTTGGCATCAAATAGACTCATCCAAGTGCAAGCACCACTCCAACAAGTGCACCATCACATGAGAGTATGGGGAATGGTGAAGTAGGAATTAGAGAAGGGGGAGATAGATGGAAGCTCAAAATTTATGGATATTCAACCTGAAACTAAAACACCTTCATTCATCTCCAATGAGAGGTATGAATGGCCTTTCCATAAACCAAATTGGAAAGGAATCCAACTACCTCGAAATTGGTTCACAAGCAGGGAGAGTGAACACTCACCATGCAATGGACAAGTAAAAGCTATACAAAATGCCAAAGGACAATTAAAAAATGATCAAAATCCATTATAATTCCTCATGGAATACTTTTTTTAACTTCATGAGGCCTCCTAAGTTCGAATTTCCATCCATGGGCTTCCTCCAACTCATCTTAGTGGTTTAGTAACTCCTATGACACTTGTCCTCTTCTTCATGCTCTAATTCTTTCCCCAATTTGAATGGTTGCCTCTAAATCCCAAATACACCCTCTTGGTGGCTATTCTTAGCCCTGTCATTTAATATTTGTCTTAGGTCTACAATCAGGTCTGGATTTGTCATATTTGTCATAGAATATTTCATCATTAGTTGTCATAGAGTGCATGGAATCTCCTTCCAAGTGGCACACATTGTCTTCTTAGTCTCTTCCTATTCCATGGGAGTTACTCTCCTTTAATAATTTGAATTCCTTGGATCATGATATGTTATTTGATACCACATCACCCCGCAATAACGTTGCATTCCCCATGGACTCGAATTTGGATGAAGGTCGTGCCAAGTGTGGGGGGGAATCTAGCCACCCAAGGACTCCATGAGCCCCCAAGTGTCACCATGAACCAATTCCACCTTATTTACTTAAAATTTATTATTTATGTAATCCAATTTAATGTGAATATGGTAAAATAAGGTCCTTTTGGGTCTCATAGCTCCCTTATTACAAAATTTTATGTCTCCACCTCAACCTAGGGAACTAGTAGGTTGGTGAAACATTGATTGCAAGTAGTCTTATTTGGATGGGGACATGACAAAAAATAATTTATACTATAATTCTAAAATTAATTAAAACACTCCTTAACTCGTTCTTTTGATTGAAGGTGGATATACATTTGTGAAGTGTAAAGTCATGATTGGGTATTAAAGAATATAAACATAATTTGTTGAAGTTGAGAAAGGATAGGTTGTATGTTATTGTTTATATGATGAGAAGTAGTCATTGTAAACTCAAAAGAGGTTGAAATAAATAATACAAGGCTTGGATTAAGTATTGACACATCAAAGAAGATAATCTCTCTCTCTCTCTCTCTCTCTCTCTCTCTCTCTCTCTCTCTCTCTCTCACACACACACACACACATATATAATTTTACATTTAAATATGACAAAGTTTTTACCAAACCTAATTTCACTGATAAAAACTAACTTCCAACAATGTGAGATTAAAAAAAAACAAAAGTTTGAATTAGTTGTGGCTTTTATTTCAAGAGAGACAGGTGAGGGAGGGATTATTTTCAATCCCAGAGGAAATATTATCAATTATTATGTAAGGGGTTTGGGAATAAAATCCAACAATGACGCAAAGTGGATGGCACTTTATCATGGACTTGAATTAATTTTTACTTTAGGTATATCCAGGATGATAGTAATAAGAGACTCAAGGCAGGTGATACATAAGATGTGGTTTGGGTTCGACAAGAGAATTTTCAATAGGATACTTCACCTCAACAAACCTCCAGAATTTTTATAATTCCATGACTTAACGGAGAATAATTATCTTGCTGAAAAACTTGCTAACAAAGGGGTAAGATTAAAACAAGGAGTGGTAGTCTATGCAAATGGAGAAACAAAGGATCATTATGTACCTTGACATACCTATTTCCTTATTTATAAGAAGCAACAAAATATTGAATTTCATGGGACCTAAGAAGCATCAAAAGGCTCAATTAGTGAGGCCCCCTCTCACTTGGATAAATGAGACGTGTGGTTTGATGCATGGCAAGTACTACATGCTGGTATGTCAGTGCAATAAAGGTGTTTTTATGGCTTTATTACTCCCATACCTCGAAGGTGTAGTTCACGCATGCGATATGGAAGGATTGTTAGATACATAGTGGGAAGGATTTTGTAATCACCTCATTCAGTTAGTGAAAGAAGAAGGTGAGTGCGGGATTCTTAAAGGGGTTGTGAACCAAGTGCTTTGCGGTTTTCTTGAATCTTTTCCTTCTTATTCCATTGGTGGCTTATCCTCACATGCAATGGGGAAGAATGCATTGGGTGGTTGGGATGATATATTTTCAAGTTTAAAGGACGGTTTTGAATACTTCAAAATCCATTTATGAAGGGTCTTTGAAGGAGTTTGTAGTGGGATTGACGAGAATCATGAAATAGCTTCTGATATAAGGTATATTTCAAACTATTTGTCCTACCAAGACTCTAGAATAGATGACTTGGATAGAGACCTGTAAGAGATTATGGGAAAGGTGCATATTATCACATTTGAAGTGTTGAAAATGGCTAAAATGACATAGTGCAGCCACTTCTAAGATACGTCGATTGATGAAGCTCCTCCAATGGAAGAAGTGTCTGTCACGCAGCTTGTTCTTGGCCTCGCAGGAAAGAAGAAGCAATAGTTATGTTCTCTTACATACTTTTATATAGATTTTTTGTGTTTTATTAAATATGCAGTATGTAAGGGTTTATCCCTCCTCCAATATCATGAAATCTAGAAAGAGTGTTAGATTTTTATCATTTAAGCAATATGATCTTAGGATCTTATCTAAGAGAATAACATGCACATCAATAAACACAAGAGACAAGAGACACAAAGAATTTTCCTCAAGGAAACCATAAAGGAGAAAACCCTGCAACTTCCTCAGAGATAGAATGAACACCAATAGCAACAGTAAAACCCGAAAACATAAAGATGATCTCCAATAGCTCATTCTCTCTCTCTCACTTGAGAGAGCTTCTCCTCTCTCACTCATGCGCCCCAGTGAGTGAGTGTGTGTGTGATAAATAGAGAGTCTCACTCTCTATTTATATTCTTTCATTCACTTAATGTCCACTTCAACATGTCGGCCCCACTTAACAATTACTTACTAAGGTCAACATCTCTAGGAGATTCTAATAACCCTAGTGCCCCACAACTGTGGGGACTTTTCCCTCCGATCAACAAGGAGGATTAACCTTGACACAATTGGGGGGACTATTGCCCTAACTTACAATCAAGGGTTAACCTCAATGACTTTACATGACTTGTTTACATTATTGAATCTCCCGATCAGAACATCGGGGCATGACATGACTCAATTACATTATAGATACTTCCCGGAATAAACATCGGGGTACAATACATAAGATATACAAGTGAATACATTCTGAAGTTACAAATACATCAACACTCCCTCTTAACTAGAAAGGTATTCTCTCGACACAATTTATCAGCCAAGTCTTCTTCTCTGTATCATCTGGATCATCATCAAGTCATCTTCAAGTCATCTTCATCAAGACTGGATCATCACTGGATCATCATCATCATCATCACTGCTTCTGCTATCTCAATCAAATGGTGTTGTCTCTTCATTATTCTCGTCATAGGAAGTTCTACAGAGCCAACCCTTTTTCATGTTGTTTGTAGGCCTAGCCTCCATGTAGGTCTTCATCTTCTTTAGCACTTATATCTGACCAAGTCAGAAAGGCCTGCCCAACACTTACATCTGACCATGGTCGGACCATGGTCGAAAACTCATCACAAACCATGTCAAAAGGCTCAACACTTATATCTGACCATGATAGGAAACTCATCACACATCATGTCAGAAAGGCTCTGCACTTACATCTTACCATGATAGGAAACTCATCACACATCATGTCAGAAAGGCTCTGCACTTACATCTGACCATGATAGCAAACTCATCACACGTCATGTTAGAAAGGATCTCAGTCCCAAACTGAAATTCCTGGCAACTGACCAGGTACTTCCATTCTCCCAGAGAATGGCCTCTCATCACTTAAGCTGAGATTCAGTCCCAGACTGAAATTCCTAGTAACTGACCAAGTGCCTCCATTCTCCCAGAGAATGGCATCTCAGCCCTTAAGCTGAGCTTCAGTCCCAGACTGAAATTCCTAGTAACTGACCAGGTGCCTCCATTCTCCCAGAGAATGACATCTCAGCACTTAAGCTAAGCTTCAGTCCCAGACTGAAATTCCTGGTAACTGACCAGGTGCCTCCATTCTCCCAGAGAATGGTATCTCATCACTTAAGCTGAGCTTCAGTCCCAGACTGAAATTCCTGGTAACTGACCAGGTGCCTCCATTCAGATAATGGTATTCAGCGCTTATATCTGATCATGTGAGAACACATCTCACAGTCAACTCAGAATGGTTCAGCACTCACATCTGACCATGGAAGAAACCAATCCTCTCACCATGATGGAATGGCTCAGCCCTTACATCTGGCCATGGAAGAAACCAACCCTCTCGCCATGTCAGAATGGCTCATGGACTCATCACTTCCCCTTGGAGGGAACCTCGATCTAGAGAACACCAAGCTTCTCCCTGAAGTATTCAAACTTCACTCTCGCCAATGGCTTAGTCAACACATCAGCTATATGTTCGTTCGTCGCAACATACTGGAGCTTCACTGCTCCTATCTGCACCATATCCCTAATATAGTGATATTTGATCTCGATATGCTTCGACTTGTCATGGAACACCGGGTTCTCAGACAACTTCACACAACTCTAGTTGTCGCAATATATACAAGTAGCATCCAACTATAGATCAAATAAATCAAACAGTAGCTTCCTTAACCATACTGCCTCACAACTAGCTGAATAAGTTGCGACATACTCTGCTTCAGCTATACTTAGTGCCACGCAAGACTGTTTCCTACTAAACCAAGAGATCACACCTGATCCCATACTGAAGCAACACCCTGAAGTGCTCTTTCTATCGATGAAACTGCCTACCCAATCTCAATCAACATAACCTTCCAGACTAATCTTCTAATCAGCCTTATACTTGAGCCCATAATCAATTGTACCCTCTAGGTACCTCAGAATATGATTTGCAGCAATCAAGTGAACATGTCTCAGATCTATCAGGAACTGACTCAAGGTGTTCATAGCAAAGCAAATTTCTGGTCTCGTATTCATCAGGTACATCAAGGACCCAATCATGTAATGATACATTGTGGCATCAACCTTCCCTGATGAATCATCACTCAATAGCTTCAGGTTTGATGCCATAGGTTTGGTCATGGCCTTGCAGTCCATCATCCCGAATCTCTTCAAGATCTCTACTGCATACTTCCCTTATCTAAGGGAGATTCCATCCACATTCTGCCACACCTCCATGCCTAAAAAGTAGTGCATCATATCCAAGTCCTTCATCTCGAACTTGGCAGCAAGTCTCCTTCTTGCAACTTTAATGAGTTCATCTTTTCTGTCAGGAACAAGTCATCGACATATAACAGGAACACCATTGGTCTTCTGCCTTTAACCTTGAAGCAAAGGTTGGAATCCACTTTACTCTCAGTAAAGCATAGAGTCATCAATAATCTATCCATCCTGTCGTACCATGTCGAACCTCAGGATCTTCTGCAGTCACTCCCTCTGAAGTGAAGCATCATTCTCCCTCTGTCTTTCGTACTCTATGCACTAAAACATTCTGTACCGGAGTGACAAGTAGCTTCCTCTGCTACTAATATTCTATGTATCTATCTAGGATCACTGGATACCAAGATCCTCTATCTTGAACTTTTTCAAAAGTTATTCTCGCACCCATCTGTCAGCTTGTCATCCTCTATAGACTTTCATCTTCAACCTTGTAGCAAAGGTTCAGATATTCATCAAGCTCCTCATGCATGTGTTATCCCATGGGTGTCTTTAGAGCTCGCACAAGGCCTTCTTTCATTTGCACACATGATTCTGCCTGTCATGTGTCTCCACTCCCACTGGTTGCAAATGTCTCTTCATAATCTATGCCTTATTTTCGTGAGAAGCCTCATGGTATGAATCTTGCCTTGTATCCCACGATGTTTCCATCTACTACATGATGGAACTACGAACTTCCCTTCACGTATCGATATTGCATCCCTAGACATCATTCTTTTTGAACTAGTCTTCCCTTTCTTCTTGGTTAATTCTTCATAGCTGGAAGGTTCTAATGTCGCTGCATTCGTCTTATTATTCTTCAGCTTGAACTATGTTCTTCGGAACAAGTCTCGTCCTTCTTTGCTTGTAGGTGATTTTATGCGACCTTTCCTACAAGTCAAATGCATTAGTTGTATGGTTAGAAACATTTCATAAGGTATATTCATAATGAAAAAATTATTCTGCATCAAGATATATGATTATGCAACTATTTTAGCCAATACAATATTCATCCACATCTCACAGAAACTTTCTAGATGCCTTCCATCTATACCAGGACAGCACTGAGATTGTGCACTAATCCAATATGTCAGCAAAGAGGTTTTATTCTAGATAAGTAGCAATGGAGAGTTGTATGGTACCATGAGATACTTACCCATTACATGCATATTAGTAGTATACTATCATTAATGCAAACATTCTATCATGTATAATACATCAACTGAATATAAACAAATGCATAACAAAACAATATCATGAAATGACAATTGAATACTTATCTTTATTTGTTTCGTGGGTAGACTCCTTCTTGAGCCTTCAGCTTCATCATCTTCTTCATTCACCATTTCTTATCCAAATGTTAAGATGGATAAGAGTTTCTTCAAGAATTGAGTCCTTCGTATTCCTCATTGCTTGAGGGATCTTCTTTGGATGGTGAGAGCTTGATCTTCAATTGCTCCCATCTTCTCTTCTCTTATTATGAGTCAAGCTTCTTCTTCTTCCGAGAATTTGTTGAAAGTAATCACTTCCTTCTGGCACACATTCCTCGCATGAATGAATCCCATGATCAAGGTCGCTATCACCACTTCTGCATTATCCACTTCTTCTTCTACTGCTACAAGTTGTTCTTTGATTTGAGAGACCCTCGTAAAGTATGACTGGTCTCTGCATTCTGGATCTTCACATTCTTCATCTGTTTAAACAAAGTCATATTCCGATTTATGTTCTTCCCTTCAAATAGCTTGGTCAAGGAATCAAACATCTCTTTCAGTCTCTTTAGGGAAGACACTTGTGGTATAAGGTGATACGTGATTGAATCAGCAATGATCTTCTTGGCCTTGACCAAGTTCTTCTGGTGTAAGGCTTTTAGCCTCATCTCCCTCTGGAACTGGAACCTCTCTACTTATGTAGGTGTCAAATTCATTTTATTCAGAGAGATCATATACTTCCATGCTTGGAAGTTGTCAACTTCACCAATATTATCATCAATCTAATGTGATAGATCACTTTGAAATGAGAACCTCAAATGAAAATAGCAAAAGATTAGATCTTACCGATTTGAGGTGTCCATCCTGGTTCTGGAGCTGGCTGATCTAGGGTTTGTCAGAGAAACCCTAATTTTCAAAACTTGGAATCTTTCAGATCCATTTGGATAGAAAGATAGACCTCTTTAAGGCGAGATGTCCAATGTACTCATTTTCTTAAAACAGTGGAGGGAAGCTCCTGGAACAAGAAGCCCTAGTTTTCCAATTTCTTCTACATAAATTCCTGATACTGTTTCTGCGGTATCTCCACAATTACTACTCCTCTATGTATAAAACTTTGGACTACGGTAGCCTCGCCTATCCCTATTCTAACACCATAGGTTTCATCAGAATTGGTTTCACCAATTGGGACTTATGAGAGGTTTCCCAAGGTGACCTGTTTCAAGACTGTTCAGAATAGCGAAGTTGTACGAACTTCCATGTGTCACTGTTTAATCTTCGGGCTCCAACACTTCTACCACAGAAAGTACAGTCTATTCCCTTTCTGGAAAATATTGAGAAATTTCATTTGGACCTTCGTAGCCTGAGATATAGCAATTCTCCCTAGGTGTCATGTTTAGGGATGAATCCTGGAAGAGCTTGGAACCCTAACTTGTAGGAATCATATCTCCTAGAATATAGCAAATATGAAGCTGAAACTTGGAAACATTGTACATCAGGATTTTATCTTCGACCTGTGAAAGTTTTGGCCCCTGAGACTTTTGCAATCCTAATATATAGTGAATTTCCCAAAACTTATCAGTTTTAGTATTTAGGGTTTTTCTAGCTTGGGGTCGAACCAGGGTTTGACTTTCCTAGAGTTACACCCAACCAAAAATCTCAACCCAGGTCTATAAACTTCGATTTTGATGAGGAGATAAATCTTATGCCGATCTCACTGAAAAATTCTTTTTTCTGTAAAAGCCCTAATTTCCCGCACCAAAAAACTGAAAATGCTCGGAATCAAATTCTGCTTCAACAGAAAGATGCGCCCTTCAATGGAGAGTTAGCCTAGCCTTCTTTTGCTGATGGATTATGGAGAGAGACCCAAAAAGTAAGAAGCCCTAGCTTCTGCAGCTGCACAATGTCTTCTTCTTAGGTTAGTTATTATACCATGTTATATTTTTATCATTTAAGTAATATGATCTTAGGATCTTATCTGAGAGAATAACATGCACAGCAATAAACACAAGACACAAGAGACACAAAGAATTTTCCCTGGGGAAACCATAAAGGAGAAAACCCCGCAACTTCCTCAGAGATAGAATGAGCACCTATAACAACAGTAAAACCTGAAAACATAAAGATGATCTCCAATAGATTGTTCTCTCTCTCTCTCTCTCACTTGAGAGAGCTTCTCCTCTCTCACTCATGCGCCCTAGTGAGTGAGTGTGTGTGTGATAAATAGAGAGTCTCACTCTCTATTTATATTCTTGCATTCACTTAATGTCCACTTCAACATGTCGGCCCCATTTAACAATTACTTACTAGGGCCGACATCTCTAAGAGAGTCTAATAACCCTAGTGCCCCACAACTGTGGGGACTTTGCCCTCCGATCAACAATGAGGGTTAACCTTGACACAATTGTGGGGACTATTGCCCCAACTTACAATGGAGGGTTAACCTTAATGACTTTACATGACTTGTTTACATTATTGAATCTCATGATCGGAACATCGGGGCATGACATGACTCAATTACATTATAGATACTTCCCAGAATAAACATCGGGGTACAATACATAAGATATACAAGTGAATACATTTCGAAGTTATAAATACATCAACAAAGAGAACTAGGAATTTTTGCAAATTAGAGTAAGTCATAGTTATTGTTTTTTACATATTTCCATTGAATATATACTACTATTTTGGCTTTGTAATGAATGGTTGTGCACAGCTTTTTATATAATCAAGTAGTTTCAAATTTCTATTGAAAAAAAATAAATCAATTCGCTAAAATTAGGATCAATGTTCATGATATATGTATACTGAAGCACATGCTCACTAAATAACCAAAACACACCTTCAGATGATATAATTTATAAAATTTATGGCAAAGAGATTTCACAATGAGCATCTTCTTCTTTTCACATGTTGTATCTTAATAAAATAAGACTCTAAATTTTCTTGATTTCATATCTTAATTAATCTTTACAAGCTCTCAACTCATGAAAACCATATAATTTTGGTAATTTATTTTCTATATATTAAAATAAAAGTGTTATTTTAAAAAACGTTTAATCTAATTTTTTTTATTTAATTATTTGTTTTGCAAAGATGGGCATGATTTTATATTAAAAAGGATTGTGGATCAACCAAACAACCAGAGATTACAAAGGTCCAAATAAAAAAAGAGAGTTCTTTCAAGTTGACCCATCATACATACTTATGCATAAGAGTATGAAAAGTATCATGAGACTACAACGTCTCCAAAATCTAAAACTATTATGTCTTAAATCTTGACTAAGCAAGGAAATACACATAAAAACCATAAACAAGAACTAGTCTACACCAAATTGTATCCATTGTAGATTTCTTCAATAGAAACATCTTCCCATTCCATTCCACACTCCTAATGAACTTGCATTTGTTCTAAAAATGCTATAGTAGTTTGTTGAATCGTTTCTTCCTTGATTGCATTGTCCTTGACTAAACCGATGGAGACATTGGGATGACTAATCACATATTGAGAACCTCACGTTATCCTGGGATTTATATTTAGGTGCATTTATGAATCATTGGCAAGTTTATCACACTGCATTTCCTACTCATTCAACTTTGCTTTGATTTCTTCTTGTTTAAGCGTTTGCTTCTCCATGTGAGTGATGAGGTACTATATGGCTTGTCTCATTTTCTATAACTACATTGTCTTTCTTCTAAGAATTTCATTGACCTTTGCATTCCCATCCCCTTCGTCCCCTCCCAAATTCATACCAAAATACCAAGATGGTGCAACCAAAATCCACCTGTATCCCTCACCCAAAACTAATACAAAAAGGACCCTAGGGCTCCCAAAGAAACTAAGCAGAAGAGGCCATGAGGCATTTAACAACAATAAAAAAGAGACCTGACCATAGGTACCCTCAACCACAAATAGTAAATCAAGTAGACCAAAATGCCCCAACACACTGATGTCTGAGACATGAACAACAAGAATTTGGTACCTAAAAACTAAGAAAAGGGGGCTTGGAATCTATCAATAAAAACTAAAACGAGCTACGAGCATAGATACCCTAGACCAAGAATAGTATAACAAACAGAAATAGAGAACCCTAAGACTCTGATACTTGAGACAGAAACAATAAGAGATGTAATAAAGGAGACCAACCTAAGTAGATCATATATTTCCCAAAATAATGTTTATCACCACCTGATGAATCTATAACACACCAAATATATGTAATTTATTATTACTTGGAATATTATTTTTTCTTATTGAAAATATTTTGACAAGAAAGTCAAAATGGATGTAATGGATTATTTTATTTAATAATTAAATATACTTAGAGGAATCAGAACTGAAGTAGATGTTGAAAGAGTGTTTGCTAACCCACAAGGGGAAAAGACAAGTGGTGAAAGCTATTGAGTGAGAACTCAAGTGATGCAGGAGGCATCTTCCCCAAAATCAGGTCAAAACTCCTTGTGGAGTGTTAAAGAGCAGGAGGCTCATAAATGACAAAGTCCTAGGCAAACTACTATATAATAGTATAGCCATCAAGCAAGAAGGAGGATGACGATGGACAGGGAATTGATTTATTAATGCAAGAGATGGCACATTGATTGGATTTTATCCTTGTGGTTCAACAAATAGGCTCGGGGGTTCTGGAGTAAGTAAGACTTGGATGCTCTAGGAGTTGGTTGGGAGGAACGACAGCTTTAGTTCTATTTTCTTGACAGTGGTGTCATTTTCCTATTCTATTTCTTATCTGTTTAAGTACTGTTAAATTATAAATTGAGTATAGACATGAATCGTAAATACATTTTTATAGTAAATTATACTATGCATCTGTTCCTAACCATTTCCTATTTTCATGTTATGATTTGATATAAATTATTCTTTATTAGTAAAAGACTCACAGATTTATTTATCTTATTTATATTTCAAATAATCTTTGTCTGGGATTCCATACCCGAATTAGAGTGCATCTAATGTTAAGCCTAACTAAGAATCATAATTAATATATTATAGATTTGGTGAAATATTTTAAAGTATGTTTGCATATTTTCTCTTAAAATATTTTAAATGTATTTTCAACTAATCGTATTCCCTAGGAGTCGAGGCTTTTTCATACAGAGCTTATCTATGTTTCTAGAATATATTACTTATAACTTATTCACATTTAAAAACTCCGTTTAAAGAATACCTATAGTTAAACAATGATTTTACAGAAGGAATTATTAAGTAAACAATGAATCGAATATAACCCCAGTAAAGAATCAACAGTATAAAACAATAAACAAAAGGTTGCAGACCATCGTATGAGCTAACATAAGTATGCATGGTAGAGATGAAAGGATTTTCACTCAAACAAACAACTAAATCTTGAATCTAGATCGAAGATTATCTCACCAGTAATCAAATACTCTTTTATAAACAACTAATAAATGTCCAGCTCATAGATACGATTAATAAGTCAAACAACAAACAGATCAAGTCAATTACAGAGTAAAACAATATTAGTCATTCAACTTAAACGCGCAGAGGCTTTTGTCATTCATTAGACTTGAGTATATGGTGTTGTTGTACTCTTATTGATTTTGGCAAGAGTTTTTAATGTTTGATTGATCTTGTATGTCAAATAATTGTAGGATGTGGTCGTGATAGGATGTTGTGTAAGGCAGTTTGGTCTAGGATGTGATTGGGACATGTTGTCTTATAAGGCAGATTTGTTAGACATGCACAGTTTGTCATAGAAAGTTGGATTTTGGTCAGATGTGGGCCTAGTCATATTATGGTCACCTTTTGTAAAGCTTTTGAACATTATGTATAATTTAAATGACTATTTTATGTTATTTATTTGGATGAATTAGATTTTGTTAATGGATGCCTAAGGTGAGCACAACCTCACCACATTTGGTCCCTACCCCACATATGGCATCTCTCCCCTATTCACTTTTGATGCTTGTGGATATTCTCATTTTTAGTTTTTTTTTTTTTTGTTATTTCACATTTAGATATTATGAGCATAATAGAAACAAAAACTTCACAAATGTTTTAACTAACTTAGGAATTATTGTGTTTATATTAATTTTTTGTGGAATACACATAAGGGGAAACCCTCAAAGCGCTTCCCTTCATTTCTACCCTAGGTAAATCATTCGGTTGCAATTTTGGAAACCTAACCTCGCAGGGACATCGAGTGAGGCCCTCAACATTCACATAGACAACCAACCCGAGTACTTAACCCAGTGACCTCCTACTTGTAACTTAAAGCACTCAATCATTGGAGCTAGCCCATCAAGCTATGTATATATTGAACTTGTTAAGTCTCCAATAAAATTAAATCCTAATTACCAATACTTTAAATAAAATCCTCACCTTAAAATATAATATCCTTCCAATAATAATTATAATTATTTAATTTGAAATAGTAAGAATATTATAAGGACTTTTAAGAGGTATTTTTCAGCTTTTGATTAATTGTATGTTTTTTAACCATTTTCTTTAAAACTATTCATCATAAAATACAGCTCTTTTTCATTTTTTATATTTATAATTTTTTTATTATATAAAGGTTTAAAATTCAATATTTTATAAAAAAATGGCTAAAGATTTTATAATTAATAAATTTCCGACAAAATTTGTTACACCATTATAAATGTGTAAATGTTCATTTACATTCATAACTTCATTATTAATTTTATATGATTTTAGCTTTATATGTACCGTGAATGCTCCACAACGATCCCACTAACGTGATGAAATAACTTGGGGAATAATTATTTGCCTACATAAAGTAGACATAGGAGTTTATATTTTCCCATAAACTAGAAAGGGAAAGGTGAATATTATCAGAGGAAGTTTGTGTAAAGCGGATTCAAAAATTCAAGTAAAAGTATCTTAAAAGCAGACACCTTTAGAATATGAAAATAAAAGTGGGGTTTGAAGGCACTTTCTTATTGTTGTGTCAAAGATTCAAGTGTAAGTATCTTGATTTAATAGAAAAAGCAAATGCTTTTAGAATATAAAAATAAAAGTGGGTTAAGAAGTTACTTTGAGTTATGAAAGAGGATATATAAAGTGATATATATATATAATTTTGAATTTTTTTGGTAATTTTTATACCTGCCTCAGCAGGTATATTGTAATCGTTTGAATTCAAACCTCTTTGACTTTTGGTATTACTTGGTACATATTGGTGCATATTTAAAAGATTAAAATCTCTAATCAAAGTTTAACTTTGTAATATGAAAAATAGCAATTTTTAAATATTTTAAATTTTAATAAAAATATTTGTATTTGCTATTTTGTCAACTTCTAATTGGCCAATAAAGAATGATGTCAGCCTTGGAGTTTGGTATCTGGTTTTCACTTGACACATGGCTATTATGACATCAGCATTTATTATATTTTATTATTATGTTATTTATAATTAAAACAGTGAGCAGATCCATGACTTCCAAGGACTGGTGGATTTGGCGTTTGCAGGTGTAAGGGTAAATTCACGGAAATTATTGAACGATCTGACTGTGCTTTCCTACGAAGTCCTCCATGAAAACTGAAACCCAACCACTGCAAAACGCATGAAAGAACC